>JARHVA010000443.1:1190000-1417500 GCA_037957365.1 Torreya grandis
AATTATGATGGTGTAGTGCCATTAAATAGTATTACTTTCTTGATGGTTTGCATTAGAGTAAGACACCATGTATGATACGAGAGTTATCATTTGGGTGTAACTCATTCATTATTTTTACATTATGTTGAGTAGGTGTCAATAAACCATGGGTCCATTTACATTTTTTTCATATTATGTATATGAATAGTTTCCTATGTACTATCTAGCAAGGCTCTCACATCAGATTGGGGATCACCTACCTTGGTAGAGGAGGTGGGAAAGAGATCTAGTTTTTATGGGGTACTTTTATAGTCAGAACTATAAATTATTCATAGTGAGTATATCATATGAATACTATATTTATATATATTAAATTCATGGGCATCATGTCCATAAATGACAGGGCCATGATCGGATCACAAACCATTCCACATAGTGGTTAGATTTACATGTATGTGACCATATGTCTGGACAATGACTTGCATGGCCAAAAACACTACTATAAGTCCCACCCCATTGGGTGAAAAACTCATGGTAACTAAGGGGGGTAAGTGGATATGTCATACCAAAATATGTACCAATTTTAAAACCTCATTATGTTCCACATGGTGGGAGGTGGCATCAATGACAATGTTAGGATAGGGTAGCAGAGAATCCAGAGATAGTCTTGATGTTTCAATGGTGTAAGGGTTACCACTATGATGATATAGATGGATCATATAAGGAATAATGTATCCACTAAGGGGTCATATATTGGTGGTTTGTCATGAGAGTTGGATAGGGGCTCAACCTTGCTTGAGTCAAGATAATAGACCTATCCTTGGAGGTAAAAAAACTAAGAGAATGTAATCAAGGAATGCCCTTAGAAAATAAAAAATAAAAATATGCATTAAGTTTTTATATCACTTTACTATTCTATAATTATATATACATGTTAGGTATTGATGATAAATTTTCATGCATATTTTATATATACTGAGATCTAATGTTGACTTTGGTTTGATTTTACAATTGTAACATTGGATATGGTGCAATGGAGGACTATGGTGGAGACAACCCATCATTAGATATTAGATGATGTGCTACTAAAACATGATGCTACACAAATGGGGGATCAATTTTTACCTTTAGACTAGTTCAAACTAGTTTAGACTTGTTGACACTTCTGTATGGGACATATGGTAGTGGGAGAAGGGTCCTAATTCATTGGTAATTCCACCAAAAGGGGATAGTGAAAGGTTAAAGAAGGCATTTATGACATATATAGACTTAATCATGGAGGTTACTTCCCACATATAAACTTCAGTTCAAGTGCACAATCTAGAGTGAAAATTATCAAAAAAATGAGAAGAGATGTGAGGATTGTGACCTTAGAATTACATGCTAGAGATGACACTCCATGAAGATATAACTACATGATACTTAGGGAGCATGGCACCTTTTCCATCACATCAAGATGAAGGAAGATGATAAATCTAGCCATGTATATATTTTTGATGTATAAAATTTGACACACATACACACATATGCACACACATATCATTTTTGTTTTCTACATGGGTTTGTAGTTCAGGTATTTCATTTAACATGTACTAAGGATATAATATCATGATTTAGAATTTTTTATTATGTGATATGTGTTTTATTATTTTATATCAAATGTGAGGAAATTCATGGTAAAAATAACAAAAACTAAATTATAAAAAATGACATCTTAAGTAAGTAGATACAAAAATTAACAAACAAAATATGTGAACAAATAAGATAAATAAGTGAATGTAAAACATGCCAAATGTAAGTAAGATTCAAATATTAATTAAAAACATAATATATGTAAAAAATTGTAAGTGAAGTGTCTTTAATCACATTGATATGAATGATAAATCAAAACATAAGATGAAAAAAACAAATATAAAAAGAGATATCGAATGCAAGAAAATGTGAAAGATAGTCAAACATGGATATGAAATGACTATGTGAAATGTAAATCCTATGTGAGATGAGTACAAAATCATATAAAATAAAGGGTATATTAAAAGAGACTACAAATATATGCAATGGAATATAAGTGTAAAATAGAATTAAACAAGGGCATGTAAAGAGGGAAGCAATGACTCTAATGAGTGACAACTCAAAATTAATGTTTATGCTAAATAAATGTGTAGGAAAACATGACCACCTAATACATGAATATGATGATGGAGATGGTGTTTAATTTAATGTTGATGGGAATTTATGAATAATTCCTAATTTTATTCCCCAAGGTCTTACAATGCAATAAACTAAAAAGTCAAGAGGCATTATAAATGGATGCTAGAAATCAGATACAATTAAAATAGGTATAAAAAGGTAATTTAAAGATGAGGGAATTGATAAAATATAATAACTATCCATCAATGTGATATTTGGAAAGATATGATGGAAATAAAATGATGTAAGGTGCCACAAGGGTGATGATAAATCCTTAGTTGAGACATGACACTTTAGTATAGTCTACAAGGCTAAGAACTATTAATATTAAGGACATAGAGAACCCTACATAGAAAAAATAAGCTTGATATAACAAGTGAATTATTAAGATCATCCCATGAAGGCTATATGCACGAAAATTAAGTACATGTGTGAGAATGTAGATGGTGATAGAATGTAAGAAGATATAGATAAATAATGATTTAATCAGACCTACTACCCTACTCTACTGGCCTACTACACTCTAATGGACCTTAGTTTTATCATGAGGCCAACTGTAGAGTTTGACCTTTAACTAGAATAGGAGACGTGCAAAAAATATCACATATTTTGGTGTGATTTTAATTTTAAGATATAATTTAACTTTTCTTATGATTTAGATTTTAATAATTATATATTTTTCTATTTTATTCCTCCATAATTATTTTTAAAAGCTAACAATAGGTGTTAAAGATGATTAACACAAGAGAGTCTACACCTTATTGCTAAAGAGGATAACTTTTTCAAAGACCAAGATGCCTAAAGACTCATAGACTTGTACCATAGGAAAAAGTGCATTGTTAAAACTGACTTAAGTGTGTCTCAAATGAAAGTAGCATGAAAGATGGGGATTTCTAAAAATTCATTTATGCAAAAGGGTGATACAATGATAATATGCTAGTAATTGACCACAAGAATGGAGAGTTTTGATTCAGAATGCTTAAGTAAAATAGGTGATATGAAATTAAATGGAAATATAATTTAAATCACAAAAAATAAACCAAATAATGGAAACACTATAAAAGATGGTTATCATGTCACTAGACAAGCCATACCAACCTAAAAAATGTCTAACATAAGCACTGACAAGATAAATCACCCCAAAAGAGGGAAATTCAAAAAGATACCAAATAATCACAATGAAAATAAGGTTAACCATAAGATTCTATAAAATTTGAAAAATAAACTTGAAGATGCTACTTAAGATCTAAAAGAGAAACTAAGGCCAATTGTAAATCATTCCAAGAGAGGGAAGTAGAAATACTAAAAAATAAAACCCAAAGGTGCTACCAAAGATCCAAAACATAAATTGAGGCTGACTATAAATCATTCCAAAAGAGGGGGAAGATAAAATGATACCAAAGAGCCTAAAAGATAAAAAATTATGATTAAAGGATGTGATAAAAAAATTTAAAGTAAAGAATACACTGAGAATAAAGTATTGAAATTAAAGATCATGGTATAAAAAAATATATTTAATGAGTATCATGTATGCTAAATATAGTAATGTGAGATGAAATTATGTATATAAATATGAAGTAAATGATATGAGATAATGAAATATTTTCTTGTAGATGATGTGAAATATCTCTACATACATCATCAATAACATCTATCAAGTCTTATTGTAACTGACATATAACTCAAACCATAGTCTCTTCTACCTTTTATAAGATCCATGTGGATGAGCTCTAAATAAAAAGTATGCATGCTAGAAGGAGAAGGACATGGAACCTATAATTGCACTTCTTATGACCCTACTCCTCCCTATGATTACACATCAACTCATGTGTAGGATACCAAACCTAGTTATCCTACTTCAAGGTATATGCCACTTGCTTAGGCCTTTTCCACATCATACTCTCATCCCTTATACATCCTTAACACATATCATACCTTTTACGTGCTAGATAGGCTCTCTAAGCACCTCTTGGGGCCCTTGCAGAGACATGTTAACCACCCTAGGTGGCCTTTTGACCTAGGTCATGGCTTAGGGAGGAAAATTGTGGCCTAGGCCTCATGTTTCCTTCATAAAATCTATGGTCTAGGCTATGTCCTAGGTAGAACACTTTAAAAAGGTCCCTGTTTGGACCCAAACAACTAGAAATGACTAGTTTTTGGTCTTTTGCCAGATTAGGGTTGAGATATATGCATTTTTATCATTCATTTGAGCTTCTCTCTCTTCACCCTCTCCTATATTATTGATATGATCTTCCCACTTGATCATCACACTCAAATATTGGCTACCTTATTGAATCTCTCTTGGTTCTTTCTTGGCACACTTAGCTTTTATTATGATAGGGGATGCCCTCCTATTTTGTAGCTTATCTTGGTGATTCTCATTACTCTCTATAGTGTTATTGAATCTTGTGGGTTTCTCCTTACTCCCTCAAAAATCCATTACACCTAATATTTTTCTCCTTGCATTGGCTCTCTCACAAATTGGAAGCTTCTTCTTCACCTCTTCCATAACTTTTGGCTCTTGGTTTGGACTCAGCTCACATATAGCCTGATCCTCTTCCTATCTTGATTCATAACTATTTTAGACTCAAGTTTCACCCTAGATAAAATGAGGGATATTCAAATTCCTTCTTGAAAACCTGGTCCAACATGGGGATAACCCTAGGATGTGGGTTACCTATGATATGGTTGAACCTCTAGGGTTTTTAATGAGGCTACCTTCTTAGATTGCTTTTTATAGTGTTAACCTAAGATCTAAATGGATTGGGATGAAAAGAGAGAAAGGGTTGTATGAATGGAAACCTACTCTAAGTTTAGTGATGCACCATGAATTCAATCATCCACTCTTTTGGACTCAAATGACACTAATGGATGATGTATAGGACTAATGCACTATCTCTAATAGTTTACAAGTAATAGTGTTTCATCTAGAGGTCAGATTGAATAATTTTAGTAGGAGGGAAATGAGAATGCACCCTGGTTTGAAGAAACTTATAGTCAAACAACCACTTCCACCAATCATCAAGACACATTAGATGACCTGTAAGGAAAGTTGTCAGCACTTAGGTAAGACCTGGACCTATAAAAAGGGAAGATTCATCCACTTAAGAATATCTAAACTAGTATGAAATACTAAGTACAAATCATAAAAATAGATACAAGTGTTCTATTCATTTATCCAAGAGGTCTACGAGTACACAGCTTGGTAGAGTCTAGTCATACTAGCCTAAGGGATGAAAATCAAGGCTTAGAAGCTTGAATTTATAAAATAATGGAATGAGAGAGAGATTTTTTTTGGGCACTAAGGGGGTCATAATTAATCTTAACTCCACTATCCATTGGAGTTATAACTACCTTATATTTATATTCCTTTAAAAGTGGTCAATTGGGCATGGCCACTTCGACAAATAGTTGCAACAGTCACTCATTCCTTCTACTTCTTTCGGCCATGATTTTTTTTTATAATAATGGCAGGATAAAGTCATTTTCAAGTTGAGTGTTGGCATTGATGTAGTTATAATAGTTGGATCCATTTGTTATGCTCTAATTTTGGTACTAATTTCCCCTTACTAGTTTGTTTATCATGAGAGAGTGGGGGAAAGGATCATAATCACATCATTGGTAATGAATCTTGATGTATCTAACTTTGTGGCCTTATTTTTAAACCTAAAATTGGGTCCACCATAGACAAAACCAACTTATATTGTCTTTTTATATAATCTTGATACTTTTACTTATCAACCTTTACTCTATATTAGGTCTACAAGACCCTTTTAATATTTCATGAAGTGCTAAAGTTAACCCTCAACCCTATAAGGTCCATTATGGTTATTCTTGGATCATCATTAAGCTTGGTTCTATGTAATTCTACCAGCTCAAGTCAAAAACTATCTAGTTGACCTTTGCTAGGAATTCACTAGGCTTGCCTTTGCTTTAATTAGCTATCAATAATCTGAATTGGCTTGTTGACTCATTGATATCCTCTCACATAATTTATGTCAAGTTACACAAATGTGCACTGATCATTGATCTACCTTTTACTTATCAACTATGTCTAAGCTAGTGCTACATGGCAGCCTTGTCTTCACATTCAAGATCTATTATTAATCTACAGCCTTTGTGTTTATGCCATGTTTCAACCACATGAGCTCTCTAACCTTTTGATTCATCTCGTGTCATTAGATCAAGATGTACGATCCAATTCCAACTATTAGATCTACCTAGGACCCATTATTTAAACTCTAATGGTTACTTTATGATATTAAAATTGACATTTGTGTGACCATTATTTAATGTCTACATAGACGTATTTGATGTCCCATAGATCATCAAATTTAAGATTAAAATGATTTTTTTTGATTTATCTTGAAGTTGACATTCATAAAAATGCCATTTGAATTCTTCATGGATGTATTTGACATCCCAAAGACCATCAAACTCAATCCCCAATGGATTTTTGTAGTGGCTTAAAGTTGATGTTTATGTGAACATATCTTATTATTTGACCAACTTTATAGATTTATATCTTGAATTGCAAGAATCATGGAGGCACCAAAATTTCAAGATATGTTCTTGATGTTAAGAGGGATGAATGCACTTAATCTAATAGTCCTAGGAGATTTCTAAGTATTTTTACAAAATGTTCAACTGAGCTCACATGTGTAATTCTACGTGATGTCCACATGCCTGTCATGGTTGAAAATGGCTAAGTATGGAAACTTAGCAAATTCTATTTAGGGAGCCAACTTTGAATATGCATAAATTTTGTCATGCATTTGTAGATGATCTAAAACTTAGCATATATGATTTTGGGACTATACTGAACAAACCCATATGATATTTTCTCCTAAAACTACCACACATGAAAGATATAACACCATCAAATTGGCTAAGTATGGAAACTTAGTGGATTTTGTTTGAGAGGCCAAATTTTAGTCTTCATATCTTTTGATGCACTTCAATGGATGACCTAAAACTTGGCACATATGTTTTTGAGATTAATGTAATAAAACCCATGTGATCAATTTTACCTAACTCATCTACAACTGATTAAGTCCTCTCATTCCATCCAAAACTTACTCATCTCTTACTCTATTTTTGATCTTCAGGACACTACACTAAATCCAAGTAGAATCTTAGTATGTGGGCCAAAATGGCCAATATTTATAGTGACTCACAAGGAAGCATGCATGTTATGCTTGAGAACCTAGGCACTTGCATGACTTATATACTCTTGGAATAATGACAAAATGAACCTTGACTGCAAGCAACCTCTTAGAAAAGACAACACCCATTAAAAAAAGAAAGGAGAAAACACAATAAGGAACACAAGCCCAAACAAATCAAGAGCCAAAAAAATGTGCTAAGGTAACACTTGGAGGAAAAAAACAAGAAACTATCCTAGTATGTACAACTAAAACTCACATATACTTTCCTCTTGGATCAAAAGGAAAGTTGGATGGTCCATTTTGGTACCTTGAGACATGTTTTCCATATCTTGATGGCCTTTTATTACTGATTGGAGCAATTGGATGTTCATGCTCTCTTAATGAGGTAGATAAGCCTCCACCTTCCATTCTAAGTTGTATGGACTAGAGGTGGGAATCTAAAATCCAATCATCTTTCTCTTAGATTCTTATATTTTGTAAAAATATTACCAATTATTTTCCATTTATTGGCTATCAAATGATTTGATGTATCTCCCGTTAGACCTTTATTTTGCTCTTTATGAAAAAGTGACTTATTAAGGTCTTAATTATTGACCTCTTGCATCTCTTTAGGCATGCTGGCTGACAAGACCTCTTCTTTTGATTCATGATCAGGAACAATGGTCCAAAGCATTAAGCCAACAAAAACTCGTTCATTCTTCTCATCTTTATGTACTTACTCTCCTTGTGAGTCAACTTCAATAGTTGATTGGTCCTCAAAATATTTAATGGGAAGTGTAATGTATTGAATAACTTGATACTCTTTGTAAATATCCATATATTGCTACCATAAATCTTCATCATTACATTGATGCTCATCTTCCTTGGCTAGGTTGTACTCATCATTAGTCAATTCTACAAGTTATTAAGAAGCATCTTGATGTGGAATAGCTAGTATGTGATCAAGAGGATCTTAAAAAATGACCTTCTATAATACATCTAAAAATTATTCTTCATGGATCTCACCTTATACTTGCACTTGTCTATGCAACTCATCCTCTTTGACCTTATATAAGAATGGAATATGTTTATTCCTCCCAAGAGGTGTTCCAATCAGGATTTCTTCTTCTTGGTCATTCAAATCATCATTATCTTCTATCTCCTTAGCTACATGTTCTTGATTTGCCTCATAAAGGAGAGGCTCTTTCTCTAGGATAGGCATAGTAGACCCATAAAAGTACTCAATAAGATGAGAAAGGTCCATATAAGTAGCCATAGATACTTGAATTTTCTCCTAGAGCTACTTTCCTTATACCACATTCATCTCTTCTTTTTGATGCACTATTTTTTGAATGGCACCCCATGAAATAAAGACTAGGATTTTGAGGAGAGAGAAGTGGAGGATGAAAGGTCTCTTATCTGACTTTAGTAATCACCACCTCCTCCTTATTTTACACACCACTCTGAATGGATTTCCAAGATGGAAATGGTTTATATTCTTGAAGAGGGAGGGGTAGGGATTGAGTAGCTTTGGGTTTGCTTGACTACATGACCTAACTTCAAGATGGAAATTTGGGCACATAGCTCCTCTGCACAGTGTGAAATGAGGTTTGAAGAACGAAAAGAGGTATGTGTAGTTGAGGTGATGTTGTCTTTGTAGTTGCTAATGTCTAGTGCAAATGTTTATCTATAGCCTCAATTTATTTAGTAAGGGAGGATTCAAAATCAGATCTTGATTGCTCATGAGGGCTAGCTCATTTAACACAAACTTGACTTTCCTCCTAGGCTTTCCCTTGGACAAATTTCCATGAGGGGAAGGTTGAGAAGAGTTTAGGGGACTTATAATGTCCTTGAAACTCAAATGGTGAGGGCTGTGAGTGGTGTTGGAAAGCTCAATATAAGTTAAGGTGGAGTGAATGAGGGAAGACAGGGTGGGTGATGGGGTGTTTGATGTTCTTCATGGGCTTTCAACTTCTCCTTGATTTTAGATATGAGTCCATCTATGTCAAGCATGTCACTATTGTTCCTAGAATAACCTATCCTAATGAGGGATATCAAAATTTCCTTTACTTGGTACACTAAATTTCTAACCCTTTTAATGACATGTTTTATAATTTCTTGCCCATTCCCCTTCAATGTATCAATGTTTATCATATTCTTTTCTTTGTCTAGTAGATATTTTTTAAGGCTATATATAGAATGGATCTAGGTATAATTGGGTTGTTTAGGGATGCCATGTAACTACCATCACTGACTAAGGGGTAACCAGGATGCATAGGGGGTAAATGAGGCTCACAAAGGGCTTGATGATCTTGGTAATAAGGGGTTTCATCATAGGAATGGACTAGCTTCTCATAGGGAGGATAAAGGAAATACTCCTGCATGTATAACTGATATAAGTCTTCATACTGTTAGTGAGGGAAATAAAAAGAGGTATATGGGTCATTTTGAAATTGTTGATGAGGAGAGGAGAGATATAAATTTTATCTATAGGCTATCATAACCTAGAAGATATTTAAAATCATGGACAAGGATATGCTTCTTACCTTGAGATATAGACTAAGGAGCACTTGAAACTAATTTTGAAGATGAATGTGATACAAACTTGCTTCAATAGCTAAAATTTGTCTCAATAGGTGTGCCAAAACTATTGTAAACTTAGGTTATACCTTAGATGAAAGGAAAAATGTTCAATTCCTAATTTCAAACCTAGTCCAACATGGGAGCAACCCCAGAATGTGGGTCACCTATGAAGGGGTTAAACCTATAGGGTTTTTAATAAGGTTAGTTCCTTAGATATGATAATTTGGACCTCTATTTATAAAAACTATTGGCCATTTTGGCCCACATATTGAGTTTCTACTAGATACAATGCCATCTCTTGGAGATCAAGAATGGAGCAGGAAGATGAGAAATGTTTTGGATGGAATGAGTGGTCTAAAGGGATCTCATCTTTCTCACAAAGATTTTGAAACACTTTAAGTTCACTTAAAGTGTAATTTTTCAAGTCTTGAGGATAGGAATATAGTTACAAAAACCCTATGGGATGTCAAGAGTGATTGAAATGAGTATGGAAGTGCATGACATTCATCTGGTTCTTCATTGTGTCTATCTAGACATTTGAGTCTAGTAGCTGAAATTTTGAGTAGGCAAGTTGCTAACATTATCAGTGCCTTGTGTGAATGAGTCAAGGAAAATTGACTACATGGGTTTTTTAAACTTAGTCCTAATTTTATATGTTCCAAATTTTACGCCATGCATCTAAACACAATAAAAGATATGAGGGTTCAAATTTGACCTCCTAGACAAAATTCACTAATTTTCCATACTTAGCCAATTTGTGAAGGAGTTCAAACAGAGTTGAGAGGGTAGTTTGATGATGTTATATCTCACATGTGTGGTAGTATCAAGAGGAAATTATCACATGGGTCTATTCAATTTAGTGCCAAGAATATATGTAGTAAATATTAGGTCATGTGATGAAACACAACAATAATTATTGAGGTTCAAAGTTGGTCTCCCATGCATCTTTTTGGCATAATTGGCTCTATGGAAAGAAAATATTAGAGATAAAATTAATGGTATTATATATTTCAAAATTAAATGTTTCAATAGTATTTTGATACATGGTTGGCTTCCTCTTTGAAAGGAGAACATATGGTCCAGATTTTAGGATATACATCTAATCACGGTAAAAGTTATTGAGGTTCAAAGTTGGGCTCTTAGGCATTTTTGCAATAGTTCCCATAGTCAATTTGGCACTAAGTAAATTTTGAGAAACTCTTGAGGAGATCAATAAAATGCATTATATATAAGATTTTAGGTAGTATTAAGATTCCAAGAAGTGTTTGAGGTTTAATACTAGGCAAAGGTGAAGGAGATAGGCACACATACATCATACAAAGAACACTCATGTCAGATCACTTGAACATTTTGTAGACACACTTATAAATCTCTTATAGCTAGAAGATCAAGTGGGCATAATGATTTTAAGCTTAGGAACATCTCCAAAAAAATTGGTCCCTCCATGATTCTTTCTCTTCAATAAATAAATCTTTAAAGTTGGTCAAATAATGAGATATGTTTACGTAGACATCAACTTTAAACCACCACAAAAATACATTGAGATTAAATTTGATGATTTATGGGACATCAAATATGTCTATGCAGATGTCAAATGATGCTCACATGAATGTCAAGTTTAAGACATAGTAAGTAGCTATTACAGTTCAAATCTAGGTAGATCCAACAACTAGTGCTGAGCTATACATCCAAATCTAATAGAGTGAAGGCATAGATGACGTAAGTGGGACTAAGCAAATCTAAGGAGAAAACATGTATATTAAAAGTGTCTAAACTACATTTAACTAGTATAAGATCCATGACTCTCACTCAATCATACAAAGAAGGATCAATGGAGTGAGCTAGGTCAACAAGTCAAGGATTTGATAGTTAGGATACGTGGAACCAATGGGAACAAAGACAAGATAGAACAATTTGACTAGTTTGAGTGAGTTTGTGATGTCTAAAGTTGAACCCAAGAGCCTTTTTTGACCAAATCAAGAGCATGAAGCTAAGTTTGAGCATAATCCAAGCTAAACTAGAGATAACATCTCAAAGAATTCCACAAAGGCATACATATGGACTGCAATGACTCCACCACCAAAGCTAAAAATTTGATTAT
The DNA here is from genome assembly GCA_037957365.1 of Torreya grandis. Lineage (NCBI taxonomy): Eukaryota > Viridiplantae > Streptophyta > Pinopsida > Cupressales > Taxaceae > Torreya > Torreya grandis. Next base: position 1,202,001 of record JARHVA010000443.1, read on the forward strand.
GACCTTTTTCTCTACTCTCTCATGCCATGATGAACTAGTAAAAGGCAATCAATGCCAAAACAAAAGCATAACATAATGATCTAGCTATTGTAACTATATTAATGTTGTCACTCAACTTGAAGATGACTTGATCCCATCATTGTGACCAAAAATAACATCAATACAGAGAGAGGTGGGAGAGAAATGAGTGATTATTGCAGTGGTTTATCAAGGTATCCATGATCATTTGAACACTTTTAAAGAACTTGAACACAGGGTGGTTGTAACTACTATGGAGAGTGGAGTGAAGCTAAATAATGATGCCTTTAAAACCAAAAAAAATTCTCTCTCCTACCTTCTATTCTCTATAAATATAGGCTTTGAGCTATTGATTATCATCCCTCCCGATGGTATGACTAGAATATACTAAAATTGTATTATGTACCTTTTAAATTAATGAGATAGACATTTTGTAGTGTTTATCAATCTGTGTTTAGTATGATGTGTTTGATTGATATATAAAGTGGCCTAATCTTCCCTTTACAGGTCAAAGCTCAACTTGAATGCTAAAATTCTTCTTCATAGGTCATATAGTGTGTCATAGCATTGATATCTCAAGCATAGGATGGAATGTTATCTATAAGTGTCTTCAACCAGGCCTTATATTTGTTGTCCTCTAATCTTAGTAAATCAAACTAACCTCTTTATGAAATAATATTGCTTAGAAATCACAACAAGCCTTGTATTAGTTTTATTCATGGTCCATTAATGTGCTAAGGGTTCAAGCTTATGAGTGTATATGATAAATTCATGGTGGATCACCACATGTTAGAATAGGTCTTATTTTGTGAAACTTATTTACTTTTTTCATCCTAACTTGCTTAGGTTTTTTTGTAGACTCAGGTTACACCCTAGCTAAAAGGAAGAATGTTCAAGTCCTACTTTCAAACCTGGTCCAACGTGGGAGAAACCCTAGACTATGGGTCACCTTGAATTGGTTGAACCTCTAGGGTTTTTAATGAGGCTATATTCTCAGATATGATAATTTGGAACTCTCTTTCTAAAACCTAAGTAAGTTGGGCTGAAAAGAGTAAATAAGTTACACAAAATAATACCTACTCTAACATGTGGTAATGCACCATGAATTTGTCATATCCACTCATAAGATTGAACCCTTAACATACTAATGGAACATGAATAAAACCAATACAAGGCTTGATATGATTTCTAAGCAAGAGTATTTCACATAGAGGTTAGTTTGATGTACTAAGATTGGAGGGTGATGAAGATAAGGTATAGTTGAAGATAATTATAGATAGAATTCCATCCCATCCTTGAGATATCAATGCTATGACTTGTGAAGAATATTTTTAGCATTCAAGTTAAGCTCAGACATGTAAAAGGAAGATTAGACCACTTTATATATCAAGCAAACATAACATATTAAACATAGATTGACAAACACTACAAAATGTCTTTCTCATTACTCCAAGAGGTGCAGAATATAATTTTGGTAGAGTCTAGTCATACTAGCCTAAGGGATGATAATCAATAGCTAACAGGATATATTTATAGAGAATGAAAGGTAGGAGAGGTTAATTTTTTGGTGCTAAAGGGATCATTATTGAGCTTGACTCCACTCTTTATAGTAGTTACAACCACCCTATCTTTAGGTTCTTTGAAAGTGCTCAAATGATCATGGCTACCTCAAAAAACTATTACAATAGTCACTCATTTCTCCTCCCACCTCTCTCTGCATTGATGCTCTTTTTAGTTACAATGGTGGGATCAAGTCATCTTTAAGTTGAGTACCAACATCGATGTAATTAAAATAGTTGGATCATTCTATTATGCTTTTGTTCCAGCATTGATTGTCTTTTAATGGTTCATCATGGCATGAGAGAGTGGAAAAAAATGTCATAATCACACCATTGGCTTTGGTGGTGGAGCTATTTTAGTCCACATGTATGACTCCATGGTATCCTTTGAGATGTTGGCTCTAGTTCAACTTGGGTTATGTTTGAAATTGACTCCATGATCTTGCTTTGGTAAAAAAAGGTTCATGGGTTCAACTTTTGATGTCAAAAACTAACTCAGACCAATCAAATTATTCCATCCTATCTTTGTTCCCATTGGTTCTGTATATCTTAACTATCAGATCCTTGACTTGTTGACCTAGTTCACTCTATTGATCCTTCTCTATATGATTGAATGAGAGCCATGGATCTTCTGCCAGTTCATTGTGATTGAGAAACTTTTCATCCACATGTTTTTTCCTTGGATTTTCTTGGTCCCACTTATGTAATCCATGCCCTCACTCTATTGGATTTGGATGTATAGCTCAGTGCCAACCATTGGATCTACCTACAATTGAACCCCAACAGCTAATTATCAGGTCTTAAACTTGATGTTCACATGGACATCATTTGACATTCACATAGATATATTTGACATCCCACAAACCATCAAATTTAATCTCAATGGATTTTTATAGTGGTTTAAAGTTGACATCTACGTGAATGTATCCCATTATTTAACCAACTATGGAGATTTATTTCTTGAAGCATAAAAGTCATGGTGGGACCAAATTTGATGGAGATGTTCCCGAGGCAAAAATCAGTATGCCCAATTGATCCACTAGCTCTAATATATTTCTAAGTGTGTCTATTAAATGTTCAAGTGAGTTAACATGTATGTTTTTTGCATGACATTTGTGTGCATGTCTCCTTCACTTTTGCCTATCAATAAACCTCAAACACTTCTTAGCATCTCACTACTCCCTAAAATTTTGGAGCCAATGCACTCTATTGATATCCTCAAGAGTTACTTGAACTAAAATTAATTATAAATTGACTAAGTATGGTAACTATTATAAAAATGACTGAGATCCCAACTTTGAACCTTAATGACTTTTACAACGCTTAGACGCATATATTTAAATTTGGACCATATGTTCTCCTTCAAAAGAGGAAGACAACCATGTATCATACTACTCCTAGAACATTTTTTCATGCAAGATATAATTCCATTAATCTACTCTCTAAGATTTTCTTGCCATAGAGCCAATTATGCCAAAATAATTTTGAACCTTAATAAATTTTGTCATGCTTCATCACATGACCTGATATTTAACACATATGTTCATAGTAATAAACTAAATAGACCCATGTGATAATTTCCTTTTGATACTTACACATGTGAAATATATATCATTGTCAAACTACCCACTCAACTCTGTTTGAACTCCTTTGTAAATTGGCTAGGTATGGAAACTTCATGAATTTTGTCTAGGAGTTCAACTTTAAACCCTCATATATTATGTTATGCTTAGATGCGTGACTTGAAATTTCATGTGTAGTAACTTGGGAATAAGTTGAATACACCCATGTAATCAATTATCCCTAACTCATTCACACATGGCAATGATAATGTTAGCAAATTGCCTACTCAGAATTTCAACTACTAGACCCAAATATCTAGATGGACACAATGAAGAGTAATATGAATGCCATGCACTTAAATACTCATTTCAAGCACTCTTGACATCCCATAGGGTTTCTAAAACTCTAGTCCTATCCTTAAAATTTGAAAAATTACACTTTAAATGAACTTAAAGTGTTTCAAAAGCTTTGTAAGCAAGATGAGATCCCTTTGGACCACTCATTCCATCCAAAATATTGCTTAGCTTCCTAGTCCATTGTTGATATCTAGGACACAACATTACATATAGGTGAAAACCTGGTATGTGGGCCAAAATGGCCAACATTTTTGGTGACTCAATTGGCTTGACCAACCTACTGGTCATGGAAGCTAGACATTGACCAAGTTTTCTCATGATGGCTGAATGAATAAAGTATGCTTGCATAAAGACTCTGATTGATTCTTGAATTTTTTTTGGAATAATGGGACACTCATAAAATAAGAAAATAATGAAACAAAATAGACAAACAACTAAATGATAAAAGATCCATGTGCAAAAGCACTTAAAGAAAAGATAAACCTATTTAACCATATATAAAGATCAGGAGCTATAACTAATAAAAAAACTTGAGATACCTCCCATTGATAGGGATGGGAAGGCTCTCTCTCCATTCAATCTGGCAAGCTCAAAATAATTTCTCTCCTTATAACTTGTGATGACATAAGGTTCACTCCAAAGGCTATCAAACTTGGAGTGTTTTCTTGGTTTTACATGGTCCTCATCCCATTTAAGGAATATATCACCTTGTTAGAAATTAATTTCTTATGATTTGGAAAGGGTAAGGATAAGATAGACTCAACTCTTTTAGGGTCTATGGAGAGACCATCCTTAGACATTACATGACCCAAGAATCTACCTTCATGAACACCAAATATGCATTTTTAGGATTTAAAAACACCACCAAAATTTATAAACAAAGACTAACCTCAAGTGAGCAATGTGATCAGCTGGGTCCTTTGAGAAAATAGTGATATCATCTAAGTAGATGAGTTCCATGTCATTAATCAAACTTGCAAAGGTAATATCCATTGCCCTTTGGAAAGTTACCCTAGCATTGGATAGTCCAAAAGGCATTTTTATGTATGCATAAGTTCCCCACTTATGGTGAAGGTAGTATTATGTCTATATTATTATTTTACCATGATCTAATTATAGCTAGAGTAGCCATCAAGCAATGAGAACCTTTGATAACCTACCAACTTTTGAATAATCTGATCCCATTGAGGGTAGTGGGTAGTGATCTTTTAGGGACACCTTATTGAGATCCCTAAAATCAACACATAAATGTATCTCCCCATTCTTCTTCCTTACTAGAATAAGGTTTTCCACCCATTAATAATGTTTTATGGGTGATATTATATTTTACTCAATCAATTTGAATAATTCCCTTCTCATTAGGTCCTCTACTTTTGGATTGATAGGCCTTTGTTTCTACCTAACTGGATTTGCATTTCTTTCTAGTTCAATGGTGTGTTGTGAAATTTTGGGATCAAATATTTGTACTCCCATGAAAATATGCTATAACATTATTTTCACAAGGTAAAAAATGTATTTATCTCTTCTATTGTGTTGACCTTTCTTAACTTCAACAACTTGCCCTTAAAGATCTCTATTCTTTCATAATGTTCTTCTTTACCTGATATACTTGCTTTTCCCTTTCTCACTTGGTCATCCTAATTGAATATGCTCTATAATGTCACAATACCTTTAGGAAAATTATTATATCTTGTCTATACTATCTAATCATCATATTTATGTTAGAACTTGTCTTGATTCTTATGGTAGAATTCTGCCTCTTGCATAAAAAAACATATAGTTTGATCATCTTTGTCAAACACTTGCCAACATACCTCATTGTTAGACATAGCTGGTCTATATATGAAATTTATCTTATCTTGAATTTTATTGACTTTGACTCCTTTTAAAATCTCATATTGGGTTCTAATGGCTACAATCTTGTCTGCATGTTGATTTGCTTCTCTTAGTATGGATTGGATGTTGAATGCCAAGAATTCTTACATGAGGTCAGATACATGGTGCTTGTAATATTTAAAATGATGGTTATTAACTAAAATTAGGTTTTTCACTTACTACACCACAAGATCACTATCACCTTTGAATTAAATAAGTTTGAAACCTGTTCTTCTTGCCTCTTGCAAACCATGTAAAATAACTTTATATTCATCTATGTTTGAAGTACAACTAAATTACAACCTTGTATTTGAATGGTAATTTTGACTTGAGGATGACACTAACATGCCTCTGACTCTAGTACCATTCTTTGACCTTGATCCATCAAATAAAAAAGTCCATATACCATCCTCTTCTTGAGTAGTGTTAATTAAACAAGGTATAACAACACCCTCCTCATACATGTAGTACACCCCTAAGCCTACTTCTTCAATGTTGCTATAGGGATCAAATCCATGATTTTTATCTTCCCAATCATCTAATTATGGATCTATGATGCCTTCAAGATGACCATGAGGCTCTTATTCACTAACATTCTCATCTTCTTCAAATATGGTACAATTGATATTTGCAAGGTTGGGCATGTAGGGCGCTAGATGGAACCTAGAAATAGGTTCTAACCTAATAGTGAATTTATTTCCATATGTAATCCTAAAAACCATGTATGACCATTTAGAGGATAAATAGTCACCAATTTTTGTAGTAAAGTCTCTGGATAGGCATAGGGGACAATATGGGGATAGGTCTACAAACATTACATCCTAAGCGATGACACAATTTGGGCAAGCTACCAATGTGATATTAAGGTCTTTCACTAGCCTACTATTTTAGTGGGGGATCCATCTAACTGGAGAACCCTTTTTTCATTAGACACATACTTAAGCTAAAGCTTATCTTCTATGGATTTAGGCATAACTTAGGTTGAATATCTTGAATCTATCATACAAATATGTACCAAAAAATCTCCTATGATGGTTAACAAATAAAATGGAGGGGGATTGATAATCTTGGGGGAATGAACAACATTCTAAGCTTGAATTTGATTAGATACTTGATTAAAATCTTGACTAGGACTAGGTTGATTACTATTTGTAAAAACAATGTTAACCTTATCAGTTACCTCATCCATATAGGAAGGCTTGGAGAGTTATTTCTAAATAATCTCTTTCTATCCTATAAAAGATAAGACATCTTATATAGACATAGTAACATTATCCTTCTTCATATGATCCATAATATTAAAAGGAATATTAGTAACTTTTTGTTGTATCCTAGAAGTAAAAGCATCACTTGGCACTTATGTGACATGAGGAACAAAAGGATATTTCTATTACTACCTATGATGTTGAGGTACTTGTTGAGTTTTAGGGGATTTAACAAGTACATTTGAAGTGGTAGATTACTGACCAACTTATGGAGATGTTGAACAAGACATAGGTTACCTCACATTATCATCCACCACCTCCTCTTAGCCCTTATGTTGGATGTAATTGGTCCATCTAATATTTGTGTAGTATGACCCATGTTTACTACTATATGCTCAAACATATGCTCTCATTCTTAAATGTTTATCCACATAGTGTCGGTTGGTGCCTTACCCATTTCCCTTACTATTGAATTTGAACCTCTGATGGTGTCATAGAAGGAGTATTACCTTGATTCATTAGAGGGCCTTATGGTGGAGGATGCATTATTTCATGGCCTTGGAATGAAGGAACATGATACCAAATTGGGTCCTGATACATTTCTCCACTTGTAGCCATTACTAGCTCATTGGATTATCTTGGTGACTGTCATTGTCCCTCTTGTGCAATACTATTTTGGGTGGGGACCAAGATTCTTGAGCTACTCATAGCTGTAGGGTTTTAGTTATTATAATATCTCCCTTGAGTAATTTAGCCTTTGGATTATTTATTTTTTGGATAATGGGGTCTATTGTAGGGTTGATTAGGATATTGGGTTTGGAAGGGACCTTGGTATGGCTTTTATGAAGTTTGTTGATGTCTCTGCAGGGCCACTAGCTTGTTGTTTTGAGCCTTCAACAAGCTTTCAATCCTTGTAAATTTATCCTCTTAACCAACATCAAGTTAGAATTGGTTTTTTAGGGTGGGAAATGGAGAAATATCAAGTGGGGTTGGTTTAAGGTTAGGGAAGAGTGGCATTATAGTCTTAGCATACGCTTCCCTATTTGTATCAAATATATTTTTTCCCTTATAGATATTTCATAAGATCATAGTAGGGTTGTCCTAACCATAGATTGTATCATAACTATAATGTCTAAATTAAATGAAATCAAATAGTAAAGGCATAATTTGGTGTGGGATTAATGATGATGGGGATCCTATCCCAAGTCTTCTAGAATCTATAGTTGAAATCAACCATGGATTCTTAAGGTGCTCTCTTAATTGAGGTGAGTTGCTCAATGAGTGACACATGGTCACTTCTATCTTCAAAATGTTTACATAGGCACTCATAAAACTCATCCCAATTATTGATCGAGGTAGGATCCAAAAATCTATAACATTATAGGGCTTTGCCTTTCAAGGATGTGGCTAATAGTCTCATGGCTACATTTTCTTACGTAATATGATGTACTGAATAAATATTTTTAATGTCAGCAATGTGATCTATAGGGGTGGTGGAGTTTTCTCTTGTAAAATAGGGTATAATATTCAAAGAGGAAATAGGGATGTCATCATATTACTGAAGGTTAAGAGGGATACAACTATTGAATGGTACAAAAGGTTTTAATATAGGTTGTGTCATTTGCATAGTGGGAATTATATTATTTAAAATAATAGGGTGGCCAGGAGATGAATATTGATTTTGGGAATGAAGGTAGTTCAAAAAATTCAAAGGGAACTCCCTCACTAACTGACCTTCTTATAATATTTGCAATAAGAGGTGTTGTTTGGAAGATGCTATGAACTCTGTAAATTAGATAATCTCAAAATTATAATGATGATGGGTGTCCTTATCTACTACATATACTTCTCTTCAACTTCTAATTTTGGCTATGTCAAAGAGAAAAGGTCCCACTGGGTGTGAAAAAATTGATTTAGACTCAGGGTATGCCCTAGCTAAAAGGAGGACTATTCAAGTCCTACTTACAAACCTAGTCCAACATAGGGATAACCCTAGGCTATGGGTCACCTATGACAAGGTTGAACCTCTAGGGTTTTTAATGAGGCTAGTTAATCAAATTGATTGTTATAGTGTTTACCTAATATTTAAATGGATTAAGATGAAAATATAGAAAGGGTTACATGAATGGAAACCTAGTCTAAGTGCAGTGATGTAACATGAATACAACCATCCACTCTTTTGGATTCAAATGAAACTAATAGATGTTATATAGGACTAATGTATTATCTCTAATAGTTTTCAAGCAATAATGTTTCATCTAAAGGTTAGGTTAACTAATTACAATAAGAGGGAAATGATAATGAAGCCTAGTTTTAAGGCACTTATATTCAAACAAACACTTCAATCTTGAGCCTCTAATCATCAAGACACATTAGATGACATGAAAGGAAATTTGTTAGCACTTAGATAAGACCTAAACCTACATAAAGGATGATTCATCCACTTAAGCATATATAAACTAGTATGAAACACTAAGTACAAATCATAAAAATAGCTACAAGTGTTCTATTCATTTATTGAAGAGGTCTATGAGTACAAATATTGGTAGCGTCTAGTCATACTAGCTTGAGGGATGAAAATCAAGGCTTAGAATGTTGGATTTATAAAATAATGGAATGAGAGAGAGAGGAGATGAGAGAGAGAGAGAGAGAGAGAGAGAGAGAGAGAGAGAGAGAGAGAGAGAGAGAGAGAGAGAGAGAGAGAGAGAGAGAGAGAGAGAGAGAGAGAGAGAGAGAGAGAGAGAGAGAGAGAGAGAGAGAGAGAGAGAGAGAGAGAGAGAGAGAGAGAGAGAGAGAGAGAGAGAGAGAGAGAGAGAGAGAGTTTTTGGTGTTGAAGGGGTCATAATTGAGCTTAAATCTACCCTCTAATGTAGTTATAACCACCCTATATTTATATTCCTTCAACATTGCTCAATTGGTCATGGCCACCTCGACAAATGGTTGCAATAGTCACTCATTCCTTCTCCCACTTCTTTCTGCCATGATAATATTTTTATTATAATGGTGGGATCAAGTCATTCTCTATTTGAGTGCTGATGTTGATGTAATTATAATAGTTGGATCCATCTATTATGCTCTTATTTTTGTACTGATTGCCCTTTACTAGTTCGTTTGTCATGAGAGAGTGGGGGAAAGGGTCACAATCACATTTTTGGTAATGAATCTTAATGGGTCTACCTCTATGGCCTTATTTTGAAACCTAAAATTAGGTCCACCATAGATAAAACCAACTTATATTACCTTTTTATATAATTTTAAAACTTCTAATTGTCAACCTTTGGTTTATATTAGGTGTACAAGACCCTTTTAATCTTTTATAGAGTCCTAAAGGTAACCCTAAACCATGTAAGGTCCATTATATTTCTTCTTGAATCATCATTAATCTTGGTTTTATGTATTTTTGCTAGCTTAGGGTCACAAATTGGTTCATCAACCTTTACTGGGAGCTCCTTGGGCTTGCCTTTCCTTTAATTAGCTATCGATAATCTGACTTGGCTTGTTGACTCATTGATATGCTCTCACATCATCAATCTCAAGTTGCATGAATGCTCACTAATCTTTGATCTACCTTTGACTTATCAACTATGTCTAAGTTGGTGCCATGTAATATCCTTGTGTTAACATTTATGATCTATTGTTATTATGCAACCTCCATGCTTATGCCACATGTCAAATGTATGAGCTCTCTAAACTCTTGACTCATCTCATGTCATTAGATCAATATGTACGGCTCAACACCAATTGTTGGATCTACCTAGGACCCATTATTTGAATTATAATAGATACTTTAGGAGCTTAAAATTTATGTCTATGTGATCATCATTCAACATCTACATGGACATATTTAACATCCTATAGACTATCAAATTTAATCTTAAAAAGGATTTTTTTTGCTTTGTCTTAAAGTTTATGTTTACATGAACATCATTTAACATCCCCATGGACATATTTGACATCTTGTAGCTCATCAAACTCAAGCCCCACTGGATTTTTGTAGTGGCTTAAAGTTGGTATCTACATGAATGTATCCTATTATTTGACTAACTTTGTAGATTTATATTCGGAAGCATGAGAATCATGGAGGAACCAAACTTTTAGGAGATTTTCTTAATGCTAAGAGGGATGAACCCACTTGATCCACTAGTCCCAAGTGATTTTTAAGTGTTTAAAAAAAAATTTCAAATGAGATCACCTATGTAATTCTACATGATGTTTGCATGCCTATCATGGTAAAAAATGGTTAAGTATGGAAACTTAGCAAATTCTATCTGGGGAGCCAACTTTGAAAATGCATAACTTTTGTTGCACATCAGTAAATAATCTAAAACTTGGTGCATATGCTCTTAAGAATATACTAAGTAAAACCATATGATCATTTTATCCTAAAACTACCACACATGTTAGATATAACACCGTCAAAATACTCACTCAGCTCTATTTGAGCTCCTTTGTAAATTGGCTAAGTATGGAAAATTTGCAGATTTTGTTTGAGAAGCCAAATTTGGGTCTTCATATCTTTTGATGCAATTTAGTGAATGACCTGAAACTTGGCACATACATTCTTGGGACTAATTCAATCAGATCCATATGAATAATTCTCTCTAACTCATCCACATGTGGTAATGATAATGTCAACAAACTGCCTACTCATAATTTATACCACTAGATCTAAGCATCTCAATGAACATAATGAAGAACCAAATGGATCCCATGCATTTCCATACTCATTCCAAGCACTTTTGACACCCCATGGGGTCTTTGAAACTCTAGTACTATCTTTAGAAATTGAAAAATTACACTTTAAGTGAAATTGAAGTGTTTCAAAAGCTTTATAAGCTACGTGATCCCTTAGGTCCTCTCATTCTATCCAAAACTTGCTCAAATCTTCCTCCATTTTTGATCTTTAGGACACTGCACTGCATCCAAGTAAAATCCTAGTATGTGGGCCAAAATTTCCAACACTAGCTTCGATAATCAGTTGGTAGAAAGTCTACAGAGTTATTTTGATTTGGATATGAGGGAACTTTTCTATGCAAAGTGAAATTCTTATTTGTTTGTAGTAGTATACATATTAGGGTGTGATTGTTTTAGCCATTTATCTTGTTTAGGGCATTATCTAGGATAATTTCTAAAGTTTATTATATTTTTATGTGGTTAATAATATATTCATTTCCTAAAATATATTCCATTATATGTGATTATTACATTAGAAATGTTTCTCATTACATAATATGATCCTACATGCTAAAAAAAAACTACACAAGGTACTTAAACAAACCACTGGGAGGCTAGAAGGCTCAAGGATTATATGGGATAAAGGAGATATATAGTGGCTATCCATTTTTATAACTTGTACCAAGATATATATAGAATTGTAAACCATGTTATGGATAATACACTCAAGCCTTAAACAATCCAATCTCTTACTAAACTAGAAAATTGCATTGTTAGAGAATAATAGTGTTGAAAGTAAAGAGATAACTCAAACTTATATTAGGCATGCACTTGAACCCTTTATTTTAAAATGTATTTATTAATTGAAATGTATTTCATTTATCTTGAAAGTGCCTTTCCTTCTAAGTTTACGCATTACTTTTTATCTCTCTTTACTTAGCATTATTATTTCCACAATTTTTATGCAATTAGTTGTCTAGTTTTAGCTACTTGCTTCACTATGGTTATACCCACTAGAGATACCTACATCCTTTGTGAAGTTGATCTTGTTATCCCTAACCTGGTTTACAAGTATATCTAGAGTTTAGTGCAATCCATCAAACTATATAGCCATTATAGATCTCCTATAGCCCATACCTTGAGTCTTATAGCCTCCTAGTGGTTTGTTTAAGTACCCTGTGTAGTTTTTATTGAGCATGTAAGATCCTACTATGTAATGAGAAACATTTACAATTAAAAAATCACATATAATTGAATATATTTTAGGTAATTAATATATTATTAACCATATATAAATGCAATAAACTTCAGAAACTATCTTAGATAATGCCATAAAAAAGCTAAATCACTAAAACAATCACACCCTAACATGTATACTAATAAAAACAAATAATAATTTCACTTTTCATAAAAAATTACCCTCATATAAAACTCAAAATAAGTTTTCATACTTTATACCAAATGAATATCTAAAATAGGAAGCAAGAGAGGAAGATGATTAGGCTGTGTCTGAGCTGAGTCCAGACCAAGAGCCAAAAGTTGTGGAAGAGCTAAAGAAGAAGATACCAATATGTGAGAGAGCCAATGAAAGGAACACAATAATAGGTAAAATGGAGTCTTTAGGGAGAAATTATTAACCCATAATCTTGAATAACATTGTAGAGAGTAATGTGAATCACCAAGATAAGCTGTAGAATAAGAGGGCATCCCCTATCACAATGAAAGTTAAGTGTGCCAAGTAAGAACCAAAAGAGATTCAAGAAGGTAGCCAAGCTTTGAGTGTGATGATAAAGTTGGAATATTATATCAATAATGTAGGAGATATTGAATAGAGAGGCTCAAATGAATGAGAAAAAGGCATATATCTCAACCGTAATCCACCAAAAGACCAAAAAATAGTAGTTTCTAGCCATTTGGGCCTAAAAAGGGACCTTTTTGATGCGTTCTACCTAGGAAATACATTTTATAAAGGAAACACATTCCGTAAGACATTATTTTACTCCCTAATCTATAGATTGGGTTAAAATTCCACCTAGGGTGGTCAACAAGTCTTCAAAAGGGCCCCAAAAGGTGCCTAAAGAGCCTGTCTAGCACGTAAAAGGTCTGAGATGTGTTAAAGATTTATAGGGGATGAGAGTATGATGTAAGAAAGGTCCAATAAAATGATATATTCCTTGAATAAAGATAACTAGGGCTGGTATCCTATATGTGAGCCAATGTGTAATCATAGGGAGGAGTAGGGTCATGAGAAGTATGATTATAGAACCTCTTGATGATAATAACATATGCATGAAATATGGGATGCTACTAGAGAAGGAATGGGACACATATCCTCTAGTATAAGAAGCATTTATGGATGTATAAGAGGTTGATCCTATATCTTAGGTGGGCCATGTGAATTTTTTTGAGGATATTAAAGAAAGGGCCTTGGAAAATCTCTAAAATGTTTTTGAATAGCTCTACACTTATCTATAGAATGTGTTAAACACTCATGTAAAATAAATTACACCTCCCCCTTTTTAGGATATAAAGAGATTCCATATTCAAAGGTAGCATGCTCAACTTAATAATAAAATTAAATGCCTTGAGATGAAGCACATTTAGATACAATTGAATATATCGATAGTTAGTCAAGTAAAGTGTACTACTCCCATGAAAAAAATAATAGCAACTAGGAGTAGATGATTGAGGAAATCAAATATATATGGTAGGAGCTATAAATTTTAGATTCTATTATGCTATAAATATATAATAGGATATACACTCCTGAGTTGTATGACTAAAGACCTTTTTAAACTCAAAAAATGGTTCATCATCTTAGGTTAGTGGGTATGATGCCAAGACAAACCTATGGGGAGGGGCATAATGCAGTCTATTAGGAAGCATATCATCTAAGTCATTAACATTATCAAATGGATTGGATTGTGAAGTGGGAAAGAATGACCATGTACTAGATTGAGCCTCTATAAGTGAAAAAGTAGCAGGAATAGGTCATTCAAGCAAGTCAACATCTCTTTAGGGAGAAAACTCTAAGGATTAGAATATCTAGTGAAATAATAAGGTCTGGTCATAGATCGGTCATCAAACATGCTTCGAATAGATTAAAAATTTACTAAAACTAAATTTGATTTAGAAATCAAATCCATCATAAACCTATCCATATCAACTAAAAAAAGAAAGGTATTAGTAAAATCTAAGGGATCATGAGTGCTAGGTCAAATAATATCAACTAATTTAAAGCTAGATGAAAATGAAGATTTATCTTAAGAGCACTAAAGGGAAGAGTGGTAACATAGGATTTATGTGTCCTTGGCTTGGGTATTAACAAATAAGTAAGGGACATATAAGGTGTATCATAAATTAAGTGATTCAACCATAATGTTCATAGAATATCTATTAGAAAAAGACTTCTAAGGGATGACCATAGAGTGAAAAACTCATCAGTTGGATTCTTAAAAGAATGGGGTCATAATTTAGGTATAAACTGAACTATATTATTATGAGGAAGGTTTGATGTTATATTTTTTCAATCTAATCTCATTGATATTATTATCATCATAATCAAGGAGTTTTTTTGGAATGTTTCCCATAAGCTTGGGGTGACCACTATAACCTCAATTTTAGTTGACAAGATAACTAAAGTGTTGGTACTTATGAAATAGTATGCTAGGGAAAGTTTAAAGGGTAGGAATTTTATAGGCACATTGTTCTTAGATTTTTTACAAATTATAAGGGTTGGTATCACCTTGTACCTTAAAAATATCACCCATGTAATGAAAATTAATACATTGACCTGAAATAGAGGCCACAACCCTCATATGTTTATGGAAGTTGAATATCATGACATTAACCCTAACTATAACATGTGGTATTGTGATATGAATCCAAACACATCCTAATGGAGGTATTTTTCTTTAGTTATATCCTTGACACATGTTATGGGTAGACTAAAGGTTGTATTTATATTATCTTGTGTTTTGATAAATCCCAAGGAGGTGACACAAGTGTCTGAGCATTCATTAATCAAAGCTCACTTGAATCGCATGTCACCTACTTGGATGATAATAAATAAATGAGGGTCATGTACACAAAGTAATATTTTTTTAAGTATCATATATGTGATATGAAATTTAAGAAGGAGAGCTGTGTCTATAGTGAGATTGTCGTAGATGGATATCTCTTCACATTTTTTCATGATACTTTCCTTAGACCTAGGAAAAGTAACTTCTTTCCTAATATGTAGTGGCCAAGGAATGTTAATGTCAAACAAAAGTTGTATAGGGTGATTTATATGACATGTATAAATCCTCATGATCTCAAGAAATTGGGTTTGAAATGAGAGTCTAGAGAGTCATTTTATGGGATCCCAATCATCAAGGTTAATGTGTGTTGGAAGGGACTACAAAAAAAGAATCAAGTTCAAAAATTGATTAGGTGTAGATATAAATGAAGTGGAACATAAATAAATATGATCTTGAGATATAGTTTACAATCTCATAACTGTCAGTATAATAGAGAAAGGTTGAGTCAAATATATTGGCCTTATCGATGAAATTGGTGATATAAAAGTCTTATAAATAGATTGTATTGGGCTAGCCAATATAATAGAATAATAATTAGGTAAAAAAATAAAGTACATCATGTTAGACAATGTAGTTTGATAATAATAGGTCAAAATAGACTATATCAGGATGACCAATATAATTGAAATAGAACTAGTTGAAGAAATGAGTTGTATCGAGTTAACCAATATGGTTGGACATGGTATGGAAATGAATGATTATATTAGGATGGCCAATATATTTGAAATGGAATTGGAATAAAAATAATGTAATGAGTTGGCTGATATAGTTGTAGACTCATGAAAGTGTTTCAAGATAGATGATACTTAAAAATGATGTGGAAGATAAGCCTAAACTATTCTATAAGATGGATGAAGAATGTGAGTTCAAAATGGATAAAGATTAATGTAAGAAAAAACATGCTTGATGTTGTTCACGTTTACCAATTTTTCCACATCATTGGAAGATGAGGACTAACTATGGTTTTAACAACACTAGCAATTGGTTGAGAAGAAATTTGAAGTTGATTTTTGGTTTTTTAATTATAATGTGGAAGTGGGATCGAATAAATGGTAAGGTAAGCATTATATTGGTAACTTTATTCATAATTTACCTTATATTCATGATCCTTAGTTACCTTATCATAGGCTTGGTGATGATCTCTAATAATGGATTCATGATTAAATTTTGTGCCAATTAGGAACTCAAAGGATAAGTGTTTAAGTTGCTTAATAGATTCATGAGAATAACCCTAATTATCATGAAACTAACAAATTTTTTGGGGGTCATACCAATGGTTATTAGGATGGAAAGGATCAATATATCTAGGTGAGGTTCTAGAAAGACATTTACTAATCTCATCAAGGGTAAGATGTCGATGGACCCTATTGACAATTAAAATTATACCATCAACAAATAAACCTTTTTGCCTATCACGAAGGTTAAGTTAAAATCATAGAAATATAATAGAAAGGTTCCAATGATTAAATTACGATCTTAAAGATGTGAGGGGTTTTTAAAATATTTTAGAAAATAATAAATAAGTTATCAACTGTAACATATTCTATTATAATTTTAGAAATCCACTTCATCAAATAATGAATCAATTTAGATATAAATGTGTAATCTATCCTATTTTATAGAAAGTGTCTATGGACAAGATAATATTTTTAAGAAATCTGATTCAATAATATTATATATTTCTAAGTAATATCTTGCTTTTCTACTATAATATCTTCTAAGTAATCTCAAGATAATAAACCAAAAATATAAGTAAATTAGATTTAAGATAAATCAAGATAAATAGATATTCAATCAAATAAGAAATCAATGAAACTTAACACACAAGAGACATCACAAAAAAAAACCAACAAACATAAAGCAAACAAAAAAGAGAAAGAAAACTACCAAAAAACATAAAGTAAACTAAAAAAGAGTAAAACTAAAATCTAAAACTAATCTAAAAATAAATCTAGTAAACTATCTAAAATCTAACTAAGTCAAAGAAAAAATTTGAACTAAGACTAAACTTACAAATAACTAATATGAAATCTAATAAAGTTTAATTTATAAAATAAATCTAATCTAAACCAAGAAAGAACTAATCAAAGAAAAAAACAATCTAACTCTAAGAAAGTAACTTAAAGAAAACATGAATAAATAATGAACTAAAGAGAACTAAAAGACAAAATAAGGAAATAAAAAATGTAGACTAATTAAATATTAATCTAAAATAGATTATACTATGTTAAAATTAGAGTCAATGTAAAGTATGATATAGGAAAATGCAAGTCTCAGAAGAGAGAGTCATCTTAGCAAAATAGATAGATTTTATTTGAGAAACAATCATCTTTCTTTACAAATATCTTGAGAAACAACTTTTATAATCAAAATAAATCAATGAAATGTCGTAAAAAATTAAGTTTTCATCATTATTCAGGTTGAATACTTAGATTATACACATAGGACTACAAATAACAATCATCAAAATATGTTAAACTTGACAAACTTCAGATAATCTATTATAAATGATAATAGAAATTGGATATACCTGTGTCACCTAAGAAATTAAT
The DNA here is from genome assembly GCA_037957365.1 of Torreya grandis. Classification (NCBI taxonomy): domain Eukaryota; kingdom Viridiplantae; phylum Streptophyta; class Pinopsida; order Cupressales; family Taxaceae; genus Torreya; species Torreya grandis. The sequence continues at coordinate 1,219,885 of JARHVA010000443.1, forward strand.
CAACCATTTGAGAAGGTACCATTGGGTCTATCTACAAAAGTCATGTTATCTTAGAGAAGTTGCATAGAAGAGAGAAATATAAATGATTGACTTCATAATGTATAAGTCCTCAATACCTATGTTGTTCCTCCTCTTCAAATGAATCCTTGATTTCCTTTTATGATTCAAACTTAATTGAAAATTAAGTTATAAATAACCTTAGTTAGTTATTAGTTTACTTTAATTAATTGAATTTGTAACATTCAATTAATATAATCAGTTATTAGTTAAAATTCAATTAAGACTTAAAGTTCTTAATGGATCAAGTATTTAAATATAGACTAGGTGTTCTAATGGGTGGGGAACCTAATCAATTAATAATATAATAGAATAATATATATCAATCAATAAATAGAAAAATCAAAGTTTGATAATTTTTTTATTTATATTAAAACCATAATGCATATTCCAATTTTAACTTAGGTATATATATATATATCAGAAAACTAAAGTCTACTATACTTTCTAAAATATTATCACCAAAATATCAAAATCTAAAAGCTAAAGTATCAAAATTGAAAGTATATAATTCTATCATCTAAAATTTCAATTAAAAATAAAAGTTCATCTTGCTGAAATCCAATAATCATCAAAATTAGAAAGAAATTCAATCACCAACTTCCCTTGTTCATTGACACATTCATTGTACTCCATCTCAACTATTGGGAGGTGAACCAAATTCATTCCTAAATCAGTTGAGGGATCATCTATCTCCAGCTTAATTTATTTGAGAACTCTGACCTCAATTGAAGTATCTATGTCATTATGACTATATGAATACTTGTCCAAAGTAGTTGGATGGAATTATAAACTATGTTTTTTGTTACCTGAAGGTTGCTTCTTTAGACTTAATTTATTGCATCCTAAAATAGGATCCCATTTGAGAAGATGAAGGCTCATTAGAAGCCAGGCCAAGATTAACATAATTTTTGGCATGTGCAACTTCAACCTCAAACTAAGTGGTTTCATGAATAGGGTGTGACTCATTAATAGGTCGGATTATTTTTGAGATGGGTGACTGGATTGGAAAATGATGTGGATTAATTTGAAAATGGTGAAAAAAATTATTGTGAGGAGTCTTAGCACCAAATCTATGGCCATGAAGTCCCCTATTACCTTATTGTTTACGAGGTTAAATGATAGATTGTTTAAGACATTCAAAACTTAGGATCTATTATATCATAGTGGATAGACATCCTAATACCTATATTAAATCTAGGGCCAAATCCCCTAGCCCTAAACCCTCCCCTTGGAAAATTTTTATGCAGGTTCTACTGATTAACATTATTAGAATTTTGACTATTATCATTACTTCTACTTGATCTGGGTTGGTCCCATCCATACATCCTATACATTTGAAATATATTTAAAGAAAAGCTAATCATCATGACTAAAAAATAACATGTATTTATTCAAAAGTGAAAACAAACTATAAATTAAACATAGTCACATATCAACAAAATTTGCTCCCAAGGAATCCACTCCTAACAAGGGCCTCTATGTTGATCACATGACTCAGGCTATGACTCTTATACATAAGTGTTAGAAAGAGGTCCTGATGGGTGCTACTCCAAGTGGATATTTTCACCCATTGAGTGGAGGTTTCCATTTTTCAAGTGCTTTGATCATTTTTTAGTGTGAGGGTGCTAAGGCTCTCAAACTTTTAAACTAGACAATATTTAGGGTGGTCTCATCCATGATGAATATATTGGTGAGAAAGTTATTTATTCAGATCCAATATAGAGTTGGTGGGAAATTAGGTGGCAACCAAGTGGGCTTTAAAGGGGAGTGTCTCAGCTAGTGCTATGGTAGGTCAACTATTCCTATTCAAATTTTCTTCTCATGAGGATATGTTATCAATCCTAAATGGAGGCCCAAGGATCTATTAGAAGCACTCTCTCTCTCTATGTAAATGAAATCCTAGCTTCAACCCCAATGTAAACCTCAACTAGTCAACTTGGTTTGGGTCAAACTCCTAGGTCTCCCACTCGAGTTCTGGGATGATGAAATTTTTGCTTGGATTGGAAATTATGTGATTGTTGACAAAGTCACTAAGGAAAATACAATTTTAGTGTTTAATTGATTCTATGTTAATGTGTATATCCTTAAGACACTTCCCACCTCTATTATATTAGAATCTAAATATGGGAAGTGGAAATAAAACATTCAATATGAGAACTCTAGAGTTTTATATCAGAACTACATGAAATTGAGACATGTATTCACCCAATGTAGGGCTCCCAAATGTATCCAACCTCAGAAGGAGGTGCAAGTGGATCTGATTGAGACCATAGATGACTATCTCTTTAAGGGAGACATCCTCAATCTCATCACTTCCCCCTATTTCTTTGAGAAAGAATTTGGAGGCAGTTGGTAAAGAGGAAGGAAACCCCTAGGCTCTCCCAAAAGAGGAAGTGGAGATTGTTTTAGGGGAAGACTATGGGTTGGTTTCTAGTGGGAAGGACCATGGCCCAGGTGAAAAGGAGTCTAAGGGAAACCTTGGCAACTAGCTGAAAGACTTGAGTAGTGGACATGAAGAAAGGGAGGAGGGTGAGCTAGCCCAATCTCTTAAAACTCCAAATAAGATGACTCTGGTGGAAACCACACTATATATACATATCCCAAAATTAGAAATGGGAGGCTTCAAGTTAGAGGCAAGCCCTTTGTAGAAAATTTTCTCCTTATTTCCAGGTGTGAGAACTAGTAAGAATGTAGAGGAATTGGAGAATTGGTCCACTGCAAAGAAAAAAGGTAAGTGTAATAGTAGAAAGATAGTGGACGTGGGGGGGACAACAATAGGGGCAAACCTTCACTCATGAAAACAAGGTAGGGAGATGGAAAAATAGATTAATAGGCATAGACAAACCACCTTGGTGGTCCCCCCTAGGAGGACTAAAAAATGAAGATAGTTTCTTGGAATATTAGAGGGCTTAATATCCCTCAAATGTAAATACTTTTTAATAATTGTATTTTAGACAATAAAGTAGATATTTTGTTACTTCAAGAAGTCAAGATTTCTGAGGAGAACTTCAAGTTGGTGGTGAGAAACATTTGGCCGAATGCTAACTATGCTATTATTGGAGCTCAAGGAGCTTTGAGAGGTATTGCCACATTATGGAACCAAAACTTTCAAGGGAGGTTGGTAGCCTATTCTAGGTATTATATTGAAATTTCTTTCGAGTGTAGTTATATTTAGTGGACTTTGGTCAATATCTATGCCCTAAATACTTGTAGTGGGAGAAAGAAGGTCTGGGATAATCTCTTAGAAAAGATAATTTTTTTTTGGGATAATTAAATGGATGGTGCTAGGGGGACTTGAATACCATACTCTATCCATCTAAAAAAATGGGGGGTCTGATAGACCACTCTGACAACATGGCAGACTTAGCAGACTTTTTAGACAATATTGGCCTAATGGATGTGGATCTAAAGGGCCAATATTTTACTTGATATAATAGAAGATAAGGGATTAATCTTACTTAGGTAAATCTTGATAGATTCTTAATATCTTCCAATTGGGCCATAACTGACCTTGTTCATCTGGTTGCTCTTCTAAGAGTAGGCTTTGACCATAACCCTTTAATTTTAAACTAGCAAAAAATAATTCTAAAGGTCCCTTCCAATTTAGATTTGAAATGATATGGGCACTCCACCTAGAATTTAGAGGCTACCTAGTTGAATGGTGGAAAATTTCTATCCAGGGAATGACTATGTATAGACTAGCCCAGAAACTAGCCAATGTAAGAAACAAATTTAAGGGATGGAATAAATATACTTTTGATAATGTTCTAGTTAGGAAGAGAAACATAAAAGAATAAATACTAGAAATCCAAACCAATATAGAACAGGGGGACTTGTCAGAGGAGCTATAGACTTTGGAAAATTCCATCTCAAAAGATTGGGTTTTAACCTTGAAGGAGGAGGAGGTTTATTGGAAAAAAAAATGCAAGATTCAATGGTTAAAAGAGGGGGATAGGAAAACATCCTTCTTTCATTAGTCCACATTGAGGCACAGAAAGAGAAACTCCATAAGTAATCTCATGAATGAGAATGGGGATGTGGTAGAAGATGATGAGGAAATAGGGAAGTTGGCCTCCAATTACTTTGAGAACCTTTTGGCAGTCCAATAGGTCAATACCCCACAAAGAGATAATGAGTTCCTTCCACATGCCATCCCCACCATTTTATCTAATGAGGATAATAGCCTACTAATTAAACTAATTATGGAGGAGGAAGTTAGGGCTTCTATCTTATTAATGGGAGCTTACAAATCTCTAGGCCTAGATGGGTTCCCATAGATTTCTTCCAAACATTCTAGGATGTTATTGGGAAGGTTATCATGAATGCAGCTAGATATTTCTTTCAAATAGGTAGACTCCTATGACAGTTGAATAGTAAATTTGTGGCTCTAGTCCTGAAGAAGATGGATGCCTCTTCCATGTTAGACTTTAGACCAATCAACCTCTATAATATGGTGTATAAAATCTTCACTAAGATTTTGGTCTTCAGACTTCAACCACTTTTGGACAAGCTCATTGCCCTCAGCCAGAAGGATTTATTCTAGGTAGAAATTCTTGATGCAACCATCACCACCCATGAAATCATTCATTTAATCTCTAAAAAAAAACCCTAGGTATGATATTCAAATTAGATATCTCTAAATCATATGATAGAGTCAATTGGGAATTTTTTATTATAGTAATCAATAAATTTAGCTTTCAAGATCGAGTGATTAACTTGGTGAAGGAGTGTATTTCCATAGTCAGATTCTCTATTCTAGTTAATGGCTCTCCCAAAGGATATTTCTCCTTAGGGATAGGCTTCAGATAGGAAGACTCCCTTCTCCATATCTCTTCATCTTGATGGTAGAAGTCTTGGGTAGGAATGCCATTAAATTATTGATGCAAGGGTATTTTAGAGGCATTAAGCCTACTTCCACAACTCAACCATTGATTATTCAATAGTTCAGTGATGACACTATATTGTTTAGAGTTGTTTCTATAGTGGAAGCTGGAAGATGGAAAAACTTTCTTAACACCTATGAAGGGGCCTCTAGATAGAGTATCAATTTTGAAAAAAGCCATATCTATTTCCTAGACACTCAGGAGGACCTTCAGTAGAAAATCACCAGAACATTGGGATGCTTCAGTGAGACGTTACCTACCACATATGTTTGGCTTCTACTTATAATTTATAAAGTCACCTCAAATTAATAGAACATGATTACTGAAAGGATACAAAGAAAGATGGTGGGTTGGAAAGGAACCCTACTAAGTTAAGCAGGTAAGTTTTAACTTCTCAAAGCTTCTTTTTAAGGCATCCCTAACTACTTCCTCAGTCTATTCAAAATCCCAAGATTTGTGACTGAGAAGATTGAGTAGATATAAAATAAATTCCTATGGTCAGGGGTGGAAGAAAAAAAGAGGACTCTAGTGGTAGGATGGGAAAAGGTTTTCACTCCCAAATATTGGGGAGGCCTCAGCTTAAGAAGATTACATTTCATGAACAAATCCCTCATGACAAAGATAGAGTGGAACCTAATTCAAGTGAACAAGGATTAGGGTGACATCATGACAACTAAGTATCTAAATGGGGATACTGGTAGCAAGATAATAATGGAACAAGGTCTTCCTAAAGGATCAATAAATTGGAATGGGACTCTCAAAACCTGTGGTCTCCTTTGTAGAGGCATCAGAGGGAAGATTAAGGATGGTAATAATGTTAGATTTTGGGAGGACAGATGGATAAATGATATACCCCTTAAAGACTTGAATTATGGTATAATAATGGATATATATTGTAGTTTATTTGGGGATAAAGTGACTAACTACATTAATAAGATTGGGGATAACATGACTTGGAAAAACATCATAGATAATGCCCTTGATTAGGAGGAGATTAAAGAGGTTGCCCTTCAATATCAGGGGAATTGGTTAAATTTAGGCTCTCTTTTTTTTCCAAATAAGATTAGATGATCTGGGACAATAATGACAAGGGATTTTACACTGTAAAAGTGCTTATGAATTACTATTAGACACTAGTGAGGATATGTTGTGGGGGAAAGTTTGGCTTCTAAAACTTCTACCAAAAATCAACTTCTTTTGGTAGATATTAATACATAAAAAAATACTAACTCTAGATAATTTAAAGAAGAGAGGCTTTCAAATTCCAAATATATGTATTCTCTATGGGGAGGAGGAAGAAATGACCACTCACCTTGTTCTACACTACAACTTTGCTTGGGAGGTTTGGAGCCTAGTTATGTAGAGGCTTAACTTGAATTGGGTTTTTAATGGCATGATGGTGGACCTGATTAGAGATTGGAGACCCCCATTAATATTTTCAATATTAAAGGAATTATGGGTTCAAATTCCTCCTCACCTTGTGTGGAACTTATGGAAAAAATGCAATAATAAAATTTTTAGGGAAAAATATAAAACCCCTTTGGAGATGTTTCAAACATTCTCTAAGCTACTGGTGGAGAATATTAATACCAAAAAATTCAAAGATATTGAGATCCCTCTAGGTTTAGAAGAACAAAGAATATTAGAATAATGGATAATAAGCCCAAAAATTTATCAAATAGATAATTCTAAAAATTAGTTAGGGCCAACACCAAATTAATCTTGCCTTAAGAAGGATGGTTTAAGCTCAAATTTGATGGGGTAGCCAAAGGAAACCTAGGGGTGGCTAGTGGAAGAGGCATTATTATATCAGATTTTGAAATGCTTGTGATGGCATAAACTAGGGGAATTGGAATTAAAGGCAATAATGAGGTGGAATCCCTAGATATATTGTGGGGAATTAAACTTGTTATTTCCCTAAACATTTGAAAACTTCATGTTAAAGGAGACTCGTAATTAATTATTAACACTACCTTGTGATTAGTAGACATAGGTTGGAAATTGAAAAATATAATAGGAGACATCTGATTACTTCTTAATGCTATGGAGGAGTATAAGGTCTCCCAAATTTATAGGGAGGGTAATGAAGTAGCAGATGCTATGGAAAACCTAAGAAACATGGATGGTGGTGCTAGAGAACCCTATCTAATCTACCAAGTGATATCCAAATTATTTTCAACAAAGATGGAAGCATATATATGGATTAAGCGGTGCAAGTTACTCTCCATCTACACACTCAATTCAAGTGGGGTGACTATTTAGCCTTTAAAGGTGATAACATACTTATGGATTATGGAACTGATGGATTCTAAGCTCAAGACTTTGTCATTAGAAATACTATGGTACTTAACAATCAACATGGGAATGTGAGTAAAGAATGCATGGAGCTAGCTAAAAAACACACAAAGATACCCATGTGGATTTTGAAAGGTGGGAGAAATATTTAGCCTAAAGATTGGCTTATTTTAAAACTTAAGAAACAAATCCACGCTGATTGGGCGGTTGACTGGACCTCAACAAAGTAGAAGAGGTGGATGACAGATAGGCAGGCTATTATGATGATAAGTTGGATGGGTAGGGAAATGAGTGGAAAAATGATGATTAGAGGAGGGGGAATTTATAGGTCAAGTTGGATCAAGGGTAATTATTTCTTAACATGCCCCATCTTAAGTGATTATTGCATGAGATGGAGGATGTAGGTCAGTACCAAGGTTAAGTTCTAGTGTGGGAAAGGCTATGCATATCTCCAAAATTATTTTGATATGATGAGATTAAAACTATAAAAATCCTTGATAGGCTTGAAAGGACTTATTAATCTTGTTAGATATCTTATAATGCATTCTAATGCTCTTTGCCTTAAATAATCTCATGGGCTTTATGTCTTTCTAGTTTCAAATATGGGTGGTGACATTGTCAAGATTGAGTTGACCTCTTCAGATTAATTTTGATAGGACCCTATGGTCTATCACATTATCTAAGAGGGTGAGGTGACTTATTTCATTGATGGGATGATTGGTCATGATGAGAATCTATCTTATCAATTTGTTGAGTCTTGGGAGGATAATTCTAGATAAGCATGTATGGGGAGTATTAGTTTTGAAGTTTTTGAGGAGGTGATTGGGAAAGCCATGGGGCTCCCCATAAAAGGGAAACAATTAGTCAATGTAGCAGGGTTTTGGACCTAGAAAACATGGGGATTTTCTTCAAGAAAGGTGAGGTTTTTATGAAGCTCCATGGGTGATTTGAAAGAGAGAAGCTGCCAACATAGTGGGGGTAAATTTATCTCATGATAATAAAGTTATTCACTCTTGAAGGTAGATTCAAGGTATTTTATCACTAACACTTTGATTTACTCAACAAATTTAAGAATAAGATGGAAATTAACTTCCCCTTTTTCCTATTGTCTTCTCTAAAGAATTCCATTAAGATAGAAAAGGAAATTCAGGCCAAAAATCCTAAATTCCCCCTCATTCCCATCCACCAAGGTCTCATATTGAGATTATACCACTTTCATTTGGCCTCTTTTCCCCTAAATCAAATCAAATTTAGCCTATTTTAAGGCTCCCCATCATACCCTTCTCCTGTTTTTAAAGGTAAAGGCAAAAAATCTATTGGGACCCCCAAAATCTCCCCTAAAATTATGTTGGAGGGCCCCAGAATTAAACACCATAGCACCCCAATTGAGACCCCCCTAATTCCAAGGCTAATTCCCCTAAGTTACCCTATATTAAGCTTGAGACACTAAGCTAGGGGATTATGAAGGGATCTTCTAAAAGGGGGCAAAAGGTTGCTGAGGAAGAAGGCAATGTTTAGTCTAAAAAGGTTAAGTCTGCAAAAGTGGATCCTAAGGGAGCTGAGGAGTCAGGGAAATTTTAGACCTAGGTCCTAATATGGTTGAGAATGAGGCTAGGGGTGGTGTGGGTATTTTTAGGTCCAATCATATTATTGGAATCCCATCTCATAACCCTCAAGGCACTGCCATCTCTGATGACTCTAATTTTTTTAAAGACACATCTAAGGCTAGTGAAGATGGGACTCCCTCAGAGTCAGAGAAAGAAGCTAAGGGAATGAGCCATTTTCTTGAAATAAATGAGTCCCACTCAGATGAGATGGAGGAGGATGTTGTAGAGGATTGAGTCTAGGAAAATAAAGGTAGCTACTCACTTTGTGTCATGATTATAGAGGAAGTCATGGTGATCAAGGCCAAAATGGAGAATAATGGTTGAATATGCTTCCAAGTCTCTTCATCATGCGGTTTCCATGTTTTCTACAGTTAAGTATTTTTAGAATAAGTTAAGGGATGTGGGTGTGAATAGTCTTGGTGACTATAAGGAAATCATCGAGTTCCTAGCCAAATGTGGGACTACTGATAGCCCATAGTTGTTTTGCTAGTTCTGTGTGTTCACTTATGTTTTTTTTTCCTATTGTAGTGCTATTTATGTAATGTTAGTGTGTTATTTATACCTCATTGGAGGATTTTTGAGCCCATGGGATGGATTTTTAAAGGGCCCAAGACCCTCTTTTCTTAGTTTTTAATCAAAAACAAAATCTATGAATTGGCTTTGACTATACCAACTTTATTTCCCATTGTATCAACCAGCATTGTCATATTCTATTTTGAATTCATTAGAATATCTCCTAAAACTAATTGAATCTCAAATAAAATTATATTATCATAATTTTATTTTCACAATACTTTTCTATTTTCCTCGAAATTTTGTTTCCACTATGGATATAATTTCATATATATATCTTTGTCAAATCAAACTTGCACAGATTTGGAACCAATTCAGTTATGTTTGTGGCATATTTTTTTTCAAATTATAACCACATAACTTACTTCAAAACCAAATAAGAAACTAAATTATCAAATATAAACTTTGAATAATAACTCATCTTTTGAAATTATAGTTTTCCTATAACTATAATGTCTCTTATTGATCTAAATATTCTTGATTTTGAAATATTATCATAATTTATTTTTTTAGTCAAACCTCGATGAAAACAATTATACTGAGATCTCCATAAAACCATTCTAAGTATCAAATTTCAATTACTTTAAAAATATTTTCAAATTGATATCATAATAAAAACTATCTCCATTTGAAGTATAAATAACCAACTTATATTTTATGTATATATTCCCTTTAAAAAAAATACATTTCAATAGGGATCAATAGGAACCCTTTAGACATAAAATATTTAACATATCTATTTTGAAACAATTTATCACAAGCCTTCATACAACCATATTTCCAACATCTTATTTTAACATAAATTATTTCCAACAAAACTTTCATGGTAGTCTATAAACCAACAAGAAACCATATAATATCTTTGTGTAAAACTCATCTCAAATCAAACCCTAACACAATGTTGCAATAAGGTTCCAAACTAATGTGTTTTAAATAGTGTTACCATATAGTACTCTAAATAGAAATCTATAAACTAAAAATATACCTTTCAAACTAGCTCTTCAAAACTGAGAAACAACTAATTATAGTTTTCTAAAAAACTATTTTTATCCCTTTACTATTCATTTATTTCTAATATTTAAACAAATCTTAGAAAACTTATCGTAATTTATTAAATCACTACTATTTTGACATTTAACTTCAAAAAAACCCCAAGAATTCAAAAATGAGATGCAAATCCAACAATAATTTCATTATTTTTGAAGTTTAGCCTATTATATTTTCATATGTAGATGTATCCTTCAAAATAAAGATTCAAAACTGAAACTGGTGCATGAAAATTATAGCCTCAAAATACCAAAATATAGTTGTATTTATATGTTCAAACCATGTTCTTGATATAACTTCTCTATATCATGGCCGACCATAAATATGCTAATCTTTTCATATAATATTTCCATAAACTAAAACTGTCTTAAAGCTTTCTTCCAAAATCTAAATATGTATGGAACTTCAAGCTCTAAAAATATAAGTAAATAAAGTTCATTTTCACAAAACCCTAGTCATATGAAAATTTGCTTCAAATATTGAGACTTCCAATCATTTTAGTAGAAAAAAAAACTATCAAAACTCAAATTTGAGGTGTACATCCAGAATAAATTTCATTATTTTCAAGTTCAGATTAATATATCTCCATAACTTTACCATGCAAATTTATCCTTCAAAAACTATGAATATGTGAAATTGTAGAAAACTTATGACTAAAAAAGTATTTACATGCTTGAATAAACTCATAAATCACTTATTATGATATGACAAACACAAACACTTCCAAAATATCCTTGAAACAAAACATACATAGTTCATCGTATAAAATTCAAAAACTCAATAAAACTCTGAAACTATATTCGACATATTCAAAGCAACACTACAATTTTCTCATAAAAAGCTAGAATTGGATGTATATTTCAAACAAGAAAAACCTATTTATTCTTAGATATCATGCTCAAACCCTAGTGGCCCACATGTATTTCATTAACCACCAACACATATCAACAATTAAAAATAGTTTTCACCAATATGAAGCAAAGAAGTGATATGTTTAACCAACAAAAACTATAAGTTCATGCAACTTTCCAAAAGTTTCATACACATAACTTGACTCAAAAAATTATTAACAATAGACTGAGATTATATTATTTCTATACAACTAAAAATTTGTTTGAAATATCAATTGAATATTTCCCAAAACTCATTAAACTTGTTCATGGCATACTTGAATATGTTTCTTCGCAACCTTTTCGCTCACAAATCTTGCTTGCAACTTGAATTTTGAACTGAGTGTCACTTCCATGAGAAAGCTTTAATAAATGACCAAAAAAAAAACAAAAATCTATTTTTAATCACCATCCTTAGACATAACTACCTTGCCTACATGTTTACTGCTTATTGGCTCATCAACATCGATGTTATTACTTAGATATTCTACCAACCAGGTTAGCAAGCTATCAAACTTAGCAAATACCAAAGATTATACTAAAAATCTTACCAATATCTAAATTTCTAGGCATATACACCTATAAATAAATTTCTAAACCTCCTAAAAATTTCTAGTATGATCTTGAAGCATCGATCGTGCTTCATATTAAATTCCCTTGCCAGCTTGTAAGTCATGAAACTACTAACTCAATTTCCATGAACTTATCAAATGGACTACCAATTTGAATGCCAACTCACCTTTTACAAGTCTTGAAGCTATACCACATTACCTTTGAAATCACCAATACTGTATACCCTTTGAAACTATATACCTCAAGACATAAACTTAGGTTAAAAACATTCTAAATTATCATGGCCTGATAGACTCCTTAGTACCATTTCAAATCTTTAGGACAAATCACCCTAGGTTAGGATCCTTTTAAAACATAAATTCATATTATTTAAATAACTTAGGCTTGATAATGTTTGAATTAGAAACCTTAGTCAAGTAAGACTTAATCACTTAAAATTTTTAGGATCCCTTTATATCCTAAAGAAATAATTTGTCCAAATCTCAAACCAAATTTAATCATGTAAACATTTAAAAATGTTAACCATACTACCATTGGATACTGTATGAAAAGGATAGATCTATTATTTTTACTGATGAATTCATATGATGATTATAATCAACTTTCAAAAGTTTGTAATAAATCAAATGATGTATTTGATTTGAAAACCATCAGTATATTGCTTTCTCAAACTATAACGATTGTGACCAATCTATCTATATACTGAAAATGAATTGAGAATGAAATTATTATAACCAATTCATATACCATTATTATCTGGCTCAAACCAAGTTACACATTGTCAATGAAAATGAAGATATAAAATTAGTCACCACAAAATGCTCACACTATCAAATGAAAATTGTTCTGAAATTTATATCATACTCAATTAAAAATAAAGGTATATCTGAATCGTCATGACAATCATATTACTTCAACCATCAAAGTGTCCTTATTTCAAACTAAAAATGTTGTATTATAATTTGATCATAAATCAATTGAAAATAAAATGATTACTCACAAACATTCACAATGATAAATACATATGCACATTGTATCCATTTAATCATTTATGTTTTTTAAAACCATTTAAAATATAAATAAGAATTTAAAAACTAATCATTATCAACTTATAATTGAAAATATGCATCCAAATATACTACTAATTGATTAGGTCCCCATCACAGTTTTAAACTTTATGACTGAGTCATCTCTATGACATAAAAGTATTAGTTTTAGAAAAAATGAGGTGTGAAAAATAGGCATAATATTAACGACCTTACTAGTCAATTTTGTGTAATAAAATTGAGTAGCAATTAAATTGACTATTGATGAAACATAATCTTGAGAGTGTGATCCAGGAAAATTATTTCTCAATTAGCTATGCATGAACCCCTTTAAAAATAAATTTTAACAAGGGATGAAATGTTCAGCTAGCATGGCACGAAGAAAGGGAATGATATAGTAGGAAAGTTCAGGCTAGATGCATAACCTAAAACAAATTCTTTAAGTACAAAATCTAAAAATTAAATAATACTTCAACAACTATATATAGCTCAAACTATATTATTCATGTATAAAAAAATTATATTTTAAAAGAGTAACATCTAAAAATAATTGATACTTACAATAGAATTGTAACATCCTCACATTCATCCTTCATAATGTGAAACTCTTCCATTTGTAACATTTATTGATCTTTTAAAAAGTAGAAGTAAATCAAAAGATAAACAACAAACCAAAATAAAAACAACAAACAAAATAGCAAAGAAAAGAAACACAAAACTAAAAAGAAAGCAGAAAAACAAATGAAATAAACAAATCTAAAAGTGGTTATTCATAGAATAATTTCAAATGATGGTCGTTAACTGAGTAACATAACTAATTTATTTCAAAATCTTTTAAGTGAAAAGCATTATTTCCAAGTATAGTCATAATTCTATAAGAACTAAGCCATAATGAATCAAATTTGTGATGTTTACCAGTATCTTCATGTGCTTTATCCCAATATAAAACTAAATCATCAACTTTAAACTTTTTATTAGAAACATTTTTATTGAAAAACTTTTTCAATTTTAGTTTAGCCTTTTCTAATTTCTGTAATATTGTTATTTTAGATTCATCAAGAGATACCAAATCATGTAATCTTTGTTTAATCAAATTATTATCTTTAACAACATATTGTAAAGTAGTTTTAGCTGAATAAATATGAAGTTTTATTGATAAGGTGGCCTCAAATTAATATGCTAAAATTAAAGGTGAATAACTGGTTTCTACCTTAACAATAATTTTATCAGCTGATAAAGCTTTAAAATTTTTAAGATGCTAATTTATATTATTCTCACAAACTAATTTTTTATGATTGTAATTAGATTTTTATTCATTGATTCAGCTTGACCATTACCTTGAGGGTAATATTTAAATGAATGACTAGATATAATTAAATACTTGCCAAATTTTTTTTAAAAATTATTTGAAATAACTTAGGCCCATTATTTGAAATAATTTCATAAAGAACTCCAAATCTAGAGAAAATCTAATTTTTAAAAAATTAGATTACTTCACTTGTTACATAACTTTTAAGTGATTTAGATTCAGGTCACTTAGTGAAATAATCCATAGCTATTAGTATGTACCTATGACCAATAAATAAAGGTGGGTGTATATCTAAAATAAATTCAATGCCCCATTTCATGAATGGTTTTTCAAGAATGACAGGGTTTAAAGGCATTGCAAGTAACTTATCCCTACCAACAAATAATTAATATGGTATATAAAAATGAATTAACTTATAAGCATCTTGAAATAGAGTAGGCCAATGATAACTTGGTCATAAAATCTTATAAGCAGTGGTTTTTGATGTATAATATCTACCACAATTTTTTTTATGACAGTCTTTAAGAACTTTTTTGGTTTGATCATACGTAAGACATATTAATAAAACTCTACCCCTATTTTGATAAAACAAACAAAAATTTATAGCTTTTAACTGCAAGGAACATCTTTACTTTTTATCAAGATTATTAGGACATGTCTGATTTTGAAAATAAAAGACTAAGTCATGATACCAATCATCTTCAGCCAACATACAATCCCATTCATTCATCTCAAGACCAATTTTTTTTTTTTTTTTTTTAAATCATAAATTTTCATGGTCTTTAAATGAAGCTTTACATTTAAATTATCATCAACTGACAAAACCAAAACATTAATATCTGAAGAATTATTTTTAGCTAAATGTTTATAAGTCATTACCTTTAATTTTTTTTGAAGTTTTGAATTCAATATTGAACTTTTGAGTACATAAAATCTACTTAGCAAGTCTTCTTTGAATAGTTGATTGTTTTAAAAGATAAGATAAAATAGGTACATTAGATTACGCAAAAAATTTATTTCCCATCAATAAATAATGAAATTTAATCAAAGAGGAAACTAATGAGAAAATAAATTTCTCAATAAGAGGGTACCTAATTTCAATATCTTTTAAAACTTGACTCATGCAATCGATTGGTTTTTCATCATTATTTTCAAACTCTTGAGTGATTATAGCTCCAATTTATTTTTTAATAGTATTAATAGAAAGAAAGAATGATTTCTTTAAATTAAGTTTGGTAAGAACTGGAGCACTTATAATGACATCTTTAATATTATTAAATGTTAAATCAACACCTTCATCTCAAGCATAAATTTTATCTTTTTTAAGTAATAATTGCAAAGGGGTTAGACTTATCAGTAAAATCTGATATAAAATTTCTAATAAAATTTATTTTACCAAAGAAAGACCTTAAAATGGATTGATCTTTGGGAGGAGGTAACTCTTTAATATCTTTAATGCGTTTAGGATCTATAGATATGTCATACTTAGAAATAATATGTCCTAATAACTTACCTTTGATAACACTAAAAACTAATTTTTTTGATTCAAATTAATACCATACTTTCTACATCTTGTGAAAACTTTACAAAGATGATTTAAATATTTTTTTATTTTTTTTGAATGAATGGTGAAATCATATAAATAAATCTAAATAACAATATCAATTAAATCATCAAAAGCAACATGCATAACTCTTTGAAAAGTAGCTCTTACATTCATTAATCCAAAAGACATTCTATTATAAACAAAAGTCCCTCTATAAGTATTAAAAGTAATCTTATGTCTATCTTTAGAATTTACAAAAATCTAGTTATAACCAAAAAATCCATCTAATAAAGACATTATTTTTGATCCTACAACTTGTAAAATCTGATCTATACTTGGTAGAGAAAAATTATCTTTAATGCTAGATTTATTCAAATCTCTAAAATCAATGCATAATCTAATATGACTATTTTTATTCTTAACTGGTACTAAATTAGCTACCCATTCAAAATATTTTATAGAGAAATTGACACCAACAATCATTTTATCTAGATCTTTGTTAATGGTGTGCTCTAACAAAGGGCTAATTTTTAGTACTTTTTGCCTTACAGGTTTAATCTCAAGTTTTATAGGTATATCATGTTTAATAATTTTAGTGTCATAAAATTTAAGATCTTTATATGAACAAACAAAAACATCAATGATTCTTTAAATAACTTAATGACTTTAACCTTCTCACTTGCAGTAATTTGGATTCCTAGATAAACACATTTTGAATCTTATTCAGTACCTAAATTTATAGGAATAGTCTCACTTATGATTCTCCTGAAGGGTTCTTTCATTCTCAAATTTTTGGGTTGATCATTAGGTGTAAACATAGATTCCAAACTTACTAAACTAATAGGTAATTTATTAGTACTTAATTATAAATACTCTCCATAATTAATCACATAATCATTAAAATCAAAATAATTACTCTTAATAAAAGAATCTATATGTTCATTATAACTAAAAAAATGCCAATTATCATTTAAATCAATAATTTTGCATCAAAAAAATTTTACATAAGAAAAGTCTGTGGTTGGTTCACTTTCACTTAGAGTTGGATTAGATGCAAAAGCAACAAGCTTATCTACTTTACTATTAAATTTTATAAGAAGATGAGTGATATTAAAGGCTTCAAAATGCTCGAGTAAAGACCAAAATTTTTGCGTATAATGATGTAGATGAGTTTGATTAGTTTTATAAAAAATTTGAACTTGTCTAACAACTAATTTAGAATCTCCAAAGACTTATAAATATTTAATTTTAAGTTTTATTTCTTTTTTCAAACCTAAACATAAAGCTTCAAATTGTATAGTATTATTATTATTTTTAAAAGATAATTTGAAAGTGTAACAAAAAAATTTACCAACAAGAGAAATTAGATAAATTCCAGTACCATTACTTTATTGAGAATAATTTCTATCAAAATAAAGTGACCATAATATATTTTTCTCAAAAAAACTTTCATGTTAATTTTTTAGTTTATCTAAATTCATTAATTCATAAGTTCTAATTTCTATCTCAACATAGAAAATGATGGAATAAGTGGATGAATCTATAGTTGTACTTGACCAATCTTTTCTTTTTATGAAAGAAATTTCATTACTAATGAGAACCTATGTGATATCTTTTCCAATAAAAGCACCAGTTGCTTTTGATCAATCTCTATCCAATAACATAACATAATTATTAAGAATATCTAAAACTTAGACATTAGTCATGCATCTAATTATTTCATCTTGAGCAATCCTAATGACTATGTCATGAAACTTACCACAAATTTAAGTTTATTTAGAATCAAATCTAGTAAATTTTTTATTGTCAGTTTCATAAGATATGCCTAACTGATCTACAATGAATTTAAGCATTATATTCTTTGAAGTACCTATATTCAAAATATAATTGTGGATTACCTTATTAGAAATTTTAATTGTAATATAAAAATAAGGTATATAATATATAGGAGGATCATAATTTTGAGCATAAATAGTTGATTATTCATTACTGCCTTCTTCTTGTAAGCCTACATCAATTTTAATATTTTTAATAGCTTTATTAGTTTTATCAAGCTATCTTGGAAGGCTAGCTGCCTATAGTAACAAGAATTGAACTTTGATTATAGATAAATAATCAGTTATATTATAAGTTTTAGCATCATTTTGTATAAAATTTTTAGGCTTATAATGTTGATATTGACTATTATTATAACTAGTTGATAAAATAATATTTTGAGCAATATTATTTATTGAACTACTTGAAGCAGTATTTTGAACTATGTTTCTTTTATCATTATAAGAATTATTATTATTTTTTGTTTTATTAGTTTAAGAACTATAATCTTTATATATAATATTCACAACATAAGAATTTTTATTTTTTGATAGATCATCAAGAGCACACATGTTTATGTTATCATCTAGATCTTCAGATATAAGATCTTTTCCTTGATTTTTTTTTTAAACTTGTGAACAAATACATATGAATCTAGATCATGATCTAATTCACATACATTAAATTAATAAGTAATGTCTAATTTTTTAATTTTAGTATTTTTTTATTTGATGAAGAAGGTTTATCATTTAACTATCTTTTAACAACGATCAATTCATTTCCTAAACCCTGAATAGCTTTTAAAATTTCTGCATTATCTAAATTTAGACTTGTAAAAGATCTATATTTAAATCTAATATCTAATATGATGAAACTTTAATATTATGTATTGAATATATATATATATATATATATATATATATATATATATATATATATATATATATATATATATATATATATATATATATATATATTAAAGTTTCATCATATTATATAATATCCCTATCTTCTAAGGCTATTTTATATTTTAGGGATAAAGCATTACACAAATAAAGTCTAGATAAATTTTTAGAAGATCTAAGATCATGAGGGATATTTTGACGTAACTTAATGAATCTAATAATGAAATGATAAATGGTCTCCCCTAGATCAAGAGAAAAATTCACAAGGTTATTGACTAGGTCAAAGTTTTATTTGACTTTTTCCAAAGATAATTCTAACCATTTTTCAATATTTATCCATGTGTTGATCACTTTGGTTGGTAAACTAATAAATGCTTGGTAAACTTTTCTTTCAAGTGTTTGATAAAAAAATTTAAACAAATCTTTTCACTTGTTATACCAAGAGTAGCACAAATTAATCTAAATGCTTCTAAATGATCTTCTCAAGATTCTCCAAGAGCACCAAAAAAATTTAGTATATTTAACCCTTTAAGGGAAGCTAATTTCCAAGATGATTTCTAACATTGATTAGATTTTTAGAAGTCCATGGAGTTACAGCTATTTTTTATTCTTCTTCAACTTTAGCTTCATCTTCACCTTTAGTGAAATTATTCTAATCTCTATTATCTTGCATTCTGTGAATCAAGTATTCTACTCTCACTTCTACTTGATCTCCCATTGGAAGCTTCAACAATCTCCTCTACTTGAATTTTTTAATTTTCTTGAACTTGATTTAATTATAGATTTATAGTATTGGATTCAGAGGTCAAAATCAGAACATCAAAATCAAAAGAATAAAAAATGAAATGAGTTCTAGGCCTAGGATAACAACTAAAAGTTTATCTCTATCTTTTTAAATTTATCTATTTATATTCAAAATATCTTGTTGATTTTATGAGTAAGGTTAGAATACCAATCTATCTCAGATTCCACTATTTCTTATTCTTCATTTATGACTTGAATAACATGCTAAATATTATAAAGATGATTATACCATGCATAACATGTTAGATTAAAAGCAACATCAATTTGATCATCAGTAATATTAATTGTAGGCTGAATAATAGGAGGATGTCCTCCGTGTACCATGAGTAAAAAAAAAAAACTCTAAGCAAATAATATTTTTGAATGTTTCTCAATGGAATCACCAAATTTGTTGATGATGAAAATTATATCATCAATGAATCAACCCTTTCACCTATCATGAAGGTTAATTTAGAATCATACGAGTCTAATAGTAAGGTTCTAAAGGTTCAATTATGATCTTAAATATGCGAGGATTTTTTTAAATTTTTTAGAAAATAATAAATAAGTTATCAACTGTAACATATTTCATTATAATTTTAGAAATCCACTTCATCAAATAATAAATTGGTTTAGATATAGATGTGTAATTTATCCTATCTAACAAAGGTCTATGGACAAGATAATCTTTTGAAGGAAATAAATCTGATTCAATAATATTGTATATTTTAAAGTAATATCTTGCATTTTTTCTATAATATTCCAATTAATCTCAATATAATAAACCAAAAATATAAGTAAATCAGATTTGAGATAAGTCAAGATAAACAGACCTTAAATCAAGTAAATAATCAATGAAACTTAAAAAGAGACATCACAAATAATAACCAACAAACTAAAGCAATAAACATAAAGTAAATAGAAAAGAGAAAGCTATCAAACTATCAAAAGATTAAAACTAAAATCTAAAACTAATCTAAAAATAAATTTGGTAAACTATCTAAAATATAACTAAGTCAAATAAATAATCTAAACTAAAACTAAACTTACAAATAACTAATATGAAATCTCATAAAGTTTAACAAATAAAACAAATTTAATCTAAACCGAGAAAGAACTAATCAAAGAAAAAAAAATAGTCTAACTCTAAGAAAGTAACTTAAAGAAAACATGAATAAACAATGAACTAAACAGAACTAAAATACAAACTAAGGAAACCAAAATAAAAAATAGACTAATTAAAGATTAATCTAAAATATATTATACTATATTAAAATCAGAGTCAATGTAAAGTCCAATATAGGAAAATGCAAGTCTCAGAAGAGAGAGTTGTCTTAGCAAAATAGATAAATTTAATTTGAGAAACCAAGTTATTTCTTTACAAATATCTTGAGAGACAACTTTTATAATCAAAATAGATCAATGAAATGTCATAAATAGTGATATTTTCACCATTATTAGGGTTGAATAATTAGATTCTTCACATAATACTAAAAATAACAATCATCAAAAGATGTTAAACTTGACAAGCTATAGATAATCTATTATAAATGATAATAAAAACTAGATATACCTATGTTGTCCAAGCAATTACTCAACCATCAGAGAAGGTACCATTGGGTCTATATACAAAAGTCATGCTATCTTAGAGAAGTTGCATAGAAGAAGGAAAGATAAATGATTGACTTTACAATGTATTAGTCCTCAATACATGTGTTTTTCCTCCTCTTCAATTGAATCCTTGATCTCTTTTTATGCTTCAAACTTAGTTGAAAAAGAAGTTATAAATAACCTTCGTTAGTTATTAGTTTAATTTAATTAATTGATTTTGTAAAGATCAATTAATATAATCAGTTATTAGTTAAAATTTAATTAAGACTTAAAAGTCTTAATAGATCAAGTATTTGAATATAGACTAGGTAATTCTAATGAGTGGGGACCTTAATTAATTAATAATAAAATAGAATAACATATATCAATCAATAAATAGAAAAATCAAATTTTAATAGAATTCTTATTTATATTAAAACCATAATGTATATTTTAAAATTAACTTAGGCACATATATATCAAAAAATTAAAGTTTGCTATACTTTATAAAATATTATCACCAAAATATCAAAATTTCAAAGCTAAAGTATCAAAACTAAAAGTATACAATTCTGCCATCTAAAAGTTTAATTGAATATAAAAGTTCATCCTACTAACATCTAATAATCATTAGAATAAAAAATAACTTCAATCACTAGCTTCCCTTGTTCATTGACACATTCATTGTACTCCATCTCAATTACTGGGAGGTGAAGCAAATTCATTCCTAAATTAGTTTAGGGATCATTTATCTCCAAATTAATCTATTTGATAACTCTGACCTCAATTGGAGTATCCATGTCATTTTAACTGTTTAACCACTTATTTGTAGTAGTTGGATGGATTTATAAACTATGTTTCTTGTTACTTGAAGGCTTCTCCTTCAAACTTAATTTATTACAACCTAAAATAAGATCCCTTTAAGAAGATGAAGGATAATTAGACATAGAAGGCAGGGCAATATTAACATAATTTTTGGTATGTGCAACTTTAACATCAAACTGAGTGGTTTCGTGAATAGGGTGTGACTCATTAATAGACTAGATTCTTTCTGGGATGGGTGACTAGATTGGTAAATGATGTGGATTAATTTGAAAATGGTGAGAAGAATTGTTGTGAAGAGTCCTAACACCAAATCTATGGCCATAAAATCCCTTATTACCCCTATTGTTTGTGTGGTTAAAAGGTAGATTGTTCAAAACATTCCAAAACTCAAGATCTATTACATCAAAATGGATAGACATCCTAACACCTCTATTAAATCTAGGGCCAAATATCCTAGCCTTAAACCCTCCCCTTAAAAAATTTCTATTTGGATTCTGCTGATTAACATTATTAAAATTTTGATCCCAACCTCTTTTATCATTACTTCTACTTGATCTAGGTTGGTCCCATCTAGTTATCTTATACATTTGAAATATATTCAAATAAAAGCTGATCATCATGAATAAAAATTAATATGCATTCATTCAAAAATAAAAATAAATTGTAAATTAAACATACAATCACATATCAACAAAATCTCTAAATTGGTTTTGACTATACCAACTTTATTTCCCACTGTATTAACCAACACTATCATATTCTGTTTTGAATTCATCAGAATATCTCCTAAAACCAACTGAATCTCAAATAAAATTATATTATCATAATTTTAGTTTCACAATACTTTTCTATTTTTCTTTAAATTTTGTTTTCAATATGGGTATAATTTCATATATATATCTTTGTCAAATCAAATTGCACAAATTTTGAACCAATTCAATCATGTTTGTCACATATATTTTTCAAACTATAACCATATAACTTACTTCAAAACCAAATAAGAGACTAAACTATCAAATATAAACTTTGAATAATAACTCATCTTTTCAAATTATAGTTTTCCAGTAATTATAATGTCTCTTATTGATCTAAATATTCTTGATTTTGATATATTATCACAATATTTTATTTTGTCAATCAAACCTTGATGAAAATAATTATACTCAAATCTCCATAAAATCATTCTAAGTATCAAATTTCAATTACTTCAAAAATATTTACAAAAAGATATCATAATAAACACTATCTCCATCTGAAGTATAAACAACCAACTTATAGTTTTTATATATATTTCCTTGAAAAAAAAGACATGTCAATAGGGATCAATAGGAACCCTTTAAACAAAAAAGATTTGACATAGCTATTCTAAAATAATTTATCATAGTCCTTCATACAACCATATTTTCAACATCTGATTTTAATAAAAATTATTTCCATCAAAACTTTCATGATAGTGTAGAAACCAATAAATGACCATATAATATCTTTGTGCAAAACTCATCTCATATCAAACCCTAACACAATGTTGCAATAAGGCTCCAAACTAATGTGTTTCAAATAGTGTTGCTATATAATAATTAAAATATAACTATGTACACTCAAAATATACCTTTCAAACCAACTCTTCAAAATTAAGAAACAACTGATTATAGTTTTTCAAAAAAATATTTCTATCCCTTTACTATTCTCATTTATTTTCAATATTTGAACAAAACTCAGAATACTCATCATAGTTTCTCAAATCACTATTATTTTGAAATTTAAATTCAAAACAAACCCTAGGAATTCAAAACTAAGATGCAAATCCAATAATAATTTTATTATTTTTGAAGTTTAACCTTATTATATTTTTATATGCAGATCTATCCTTTTAAATAAAGATTCAAAACTGAAACTAGTGCATGAAAATTATAGCCTCAAAATACCAAAATATAATCACATTTATATGCTCAAACTATTTTCCTGATATAACTTCTCTATATCATGGTTGACCATAAATATTTCATGATTTTCATATAATATTTTCATAAATTGAAACTATCTTAAATATTTCTACCAAAATCTAAATATGCATGTAACTTCAAGCTCTACAAATATAAGTAAACAAAGTTCATTTTCATAAAATCCTAGTCATATGAAACTTTGCTTCAAAATACTGAGACTTATAATCATTCTAATAGAAAAAAAAAACCCTCAAAACTCAAATTTGAGGTGTACATATAGAATAAACTTTATTATTTTCAAGTTTAGATTAATATATCTCCATAAATTTACCATGCAAATTTATCCTTCAAAAACTATGAATACATGAAACTGTAGAAAACTTATGACTGAAAAAGTATTTGCATGCTTGAATAAACTCTTAAAAAACTTATTATGATATGAAAAACACAAACCCTTCCAAAATATCCTTGAAATAAAATGTACATAGTTCATCCTATAAAATCCAAAAACTCAACAAAACTATGAAATTGAATTCGACATATTCAAAACAACACTATAATTTTCTCACAACAAGCTAGAATTGGATGTATATTTCAAAAAATAAAAACCTATATATTATCAAATATCATTATTAAACCCAAAAAAACCACATGTATTTCATCAACCACTAGAATATATAAAGAACTAAAAATAGTTTTGACCAATATGAAATAAAGAAGCGTTATATTTAACCAACATAAACTGTAAGTTCATGCAACTTTCCAAAAATTTTATGCACAAAAATTGACTCAAAAATTTATTAACATTTATACTGAGATTATATTATTTCTATAAAACTAAAAAACTATTTGAAATATCAACTAAATATTTCCCAAAACTCATTGAACTTGTTCATGGCATACCTAAATGTGTTTCCTTGTAACCTTTTCACTCATAAATCCTGTCTACAACTCAAAATCTGAACTAATAGAGTATCAATTCAATGAGAAAGCTTCAATAAATGACAAAAAAAAAAAAAAAAATCTATTTGTATTCACCATCCTTTGACATAACTACCTTGCCTACATGTTTACCACTCATTGGATCATCAATATTGATGTTACTACTTACAAATTTTGTCAACCAGATTAACAAGCTATCAAGCTTATCAAATACCAAATACTTTTCTAAACCTCTTACCAATATCTAGATTTCAAGGCATGTATTCTTCACAATAAACTCCCAAACTTATAAAAAATTCTTAGCATGATCTCAAAGCATCGATCGTGATTCACATTAAATTCCCTTGCTAGCTTGTAAGTCATGAAACTGCCAACTCAATTGCCATAAACTTATCAAATGGACTACCAAATTGAATGCAAACTCATCATTTACAAGTCTTGAAGTTATACCACATTGACTTTTAAATCACCAATACTTTATGCCCTTTAAAACTATATACCTCAATACATAGACATAGGTTAAAAATATTCAAAATCATCATGACCCGATAGACTCTTTAGTATCATTTCAAAACTTTAGGATAAATGACCCTAGGTTAGATCCTTTGAAAACATAGAGTCATATTATTTAAAGAACTTAGGCTTGATAATGTTTGAATTAAGAACCTTAGTCAAATAAGACTTAGAATTAATCACTTAAAAATTTTTAGGATCCCTTTATAACCTAAAGAAATAATTTATCAAAATCTCAAACCAACTTTAATCATGTAAACATTTCAAAATTTTAACCATACTACCACTGGATACTGTATGAAACTAATAGATCTATTAATTATAATGATGAATTCATATGATGATTATAATTAACTTTCAAAAGTTTGTAATAAATCGAATGATGTATTTAATGTGATAACCATAAGTACATTTTTTTCTCAAACTGTAACAATTATGACTGATATATCTGTATACTAAAAATGTACTGAGAATGAAATCATTATAGCCAATTCATATACCATTCTTATCTAGCTCAAACCAAGTTACACATTGTCAATGAAAATAAAGATATAAAATTAGTCACCATATATTTCTCACCCTATAAAATGAAAACTATTTTAAAATTTATATCATACTCAATTGAAAATCAATATATATATATGAATCATCATGATAATCATATAATGCTTTCAACCACAAAATTTTCCCTATTTCAAACTAAAAATGTTGTATTATAATATGATCGTGAATCAACTAAAAACAAAATGATTACTCATAAACATTCACAGTGATAAATACATATGCAAATTTTATTCATTTAATAATTTATGATTTTTGAAACCACTTGAACTATAAATAAGAATTCACAAGATAATTATTATCAACTTATAATTGAAAATATGTATCCAAATATACTACTAATTCATCAGGTCCTTGACATAGTTTTAAACTTTATGACTGAGTCATCTCTATTGTAGAAAAGTATTAGTTTTAAAAAAATTAGAGGGGTGTAAAAAATAGGCACAATAGACCCCACTAATGTAAACTTGTGAGGGAGGATGAGGAGGTTGGAAGGGACTTCCCATTATAGGTGGAAAAATAATCACATTATTGGAGCTCCTTGGAAAGATGTTATGGATGGTTATTTTAGAATCATAAGTATCAGAGACATAATCATCCATAACATACTTATTTTTAGGTCTTATAAGCATTCTAATTTCAATCTTAGGTTGGGAAGGCTCAACTTATCTTAGGAGGTAATCCTATCATTTTTTGAGCATGGTCATTGATGTCTTAGATTGTCATTAATGTCAAAGAGAGTATGTGGTATTAATACATTAATGATAAAGTAATCAAATTGTCAGCTTGGAGAGATATGGAATTTGCGTAGATATATAAAGACAAATAAGAGGTTATGAGGCATCCACATATGTATGGACAAAGCTTTGGTTTCTTTTGTGAGCATTTGGAATGAGAAAAATGCATATTTTAGCTTAAGAGAAGCTAGACCGCCACTGCATGTCATGCAGATATGTATGAAACAATAAGTTTTTGTATTTATTTTAGGTATGTATAAAGTCATTTTTTATCAAATTTTTACATGGATATGTTGTCTATAGTGCCAATAATCTACCTTAAAAATTTGGAGTCTTAAAGTATTTTCTAGCTCAAGTTATAAAGCTTCAAAGTTGCTCTAACAGACTATGATGGGCCAGAAACCATCAAATTTAATAATGTTGAAGTATGAGGTCATTGGTCTATAAGATCAAATGGTGAGTGCTTAATTTTAAATATTGAGATCAATGGTGTATATAAATTCAACATATCAAAGGTTACACGTGCTAGTGACAAATGTCACAAGCTCGCTAATCTGATAGAGTGGTAGTTCATAATTATGAAGATAAATGGTGTGGGACAAGTCAAAGAGTTAAAAAATAATGTGGTACTATCAAGTTTCACAAGTGCATGGACTGAAAACAAAGTGTTTAGAAGGCACGTGAGGATGCCAAGTGTCATAATCATGGGAGTTTTGATCAAGATCTAATGATGAGCATTGCAAGATAAAGACTTGGCTAAGCTAAGGAGATTGATGGTGCATATTTGGTAAATATTTAAAGGGTGAAAAATATTAGGTCAACATGTTTGAAGTATAATAGTTTCTTAGTGACCATTTGAATTCAAAAATTAGAATTTATGAGGGAATACCAATATATAGTTTTTATGTTATAATTTTTGATATATGCAAAATTTGACCATGGTGTAAAAATAAAAGTTGTAGAGGACTTCAAGGCACATATATAAATATTTATTTTAAGTTTTAAATGTTTTTAAATTTAAATTTATTGAGCTCTAAAATTTACTATGTATGTGTTCATGCTCTGCAAGTAACCTGAGAAGGGTAATTGAGTTGTTCTTGATGGTATTTTGATGTTTTAAGATGAACTATGTGTTGGAGCATGTTGTAGAATTCATGAGGACCATATATGTGGATTATGGATTTTTTAACAATACATATTATTTATGATCAAAGGCTTATAAGTTAAATGTGTGTTTATTCTTGGTGATCGTATGTACATAATGATGTTTGGGTTAATTATGTTGTAGCAGAATGGTGTCACTTAATTAGGTACTATAGGTTGTGTGGCATGGGTATATGTATGTGAAAGTGTTATTTTGTTCTTATTTTTATTAGAGAAGTTTCAAAGATATGTATGGGTCTCTATGAGACCTATAATGGCTAATGAGGCCTAATTAAAAGGCATAGTTGCTTAATTATGACACATGGATGCTATGACCAACTTGTGAAGATGTATTTAAGCTATAAAAATTTATTAAAGGATAAGATAATTATTTTGGTCAACAAAAAATATGATATTCATGAAGACACTATAAAATATGAAACCAAATGTGATGGTTTCTAGACTTGTGGAATAGGTGTTAAGAAACTAGTAAAGACATGTGTGAGTAGAGCATATGTTGAGAGTATAGAAGATAGATAAAAGAGGTAGGTTAGAGTGAGGAATGTGTGTATGAATTTTTTGTCATGTATCTATTGTTATTACAAATTTTTTGTAGGTTTGTGGTTGAGGATGAGTGAATAATCTTAGGGTGATCCAAAAGGGTGCTTTAGATGCATTACTTATGTGAGCAAGGTTGAAAAAGTGTGAAGGGTGAAATAGAGGCATTATGAATTATGTTTCCATTAGATTGAAGTGAAATCAAAGTTATGGATCTATTTATTTCATAGGTGTTGTGTGGGTTCTCAACATCTAGAGTAAGTGGGTGTTTGTTCATACTTAGGGGTGGGTGATCCTTATGAAGTGGGTGGTTCTCTAAAAGGGTCTCTTATTTGTGATCATCTTATAAGACAAGTAATCCATGTGTTTATATGATTGAGAATGGGTTTTATTCCTTATGAGGGTTTCCCATAGGAATCATGTGTTATGTGTTTGATCTTATGTATGCTTTGAATGTATGAGCTCTCTTGTTTATATTGTTTGATCAAGTTGATATATGCTATTTGATTAAGAGTTTGAAAGGATATAAATTAAATATTGAAATATATTACATCATTAATTCACCTCCCTCTCAGTGATTATACCTCCAATAATTGGTATCAGATCTAGGACCTTCATTGCAAGTTTAACCACTTGAAGGTGATTATAGGTACAATATAAGATAAAGAGGTTGAGATTTTTCTTCAAGGTGAACTAATATGTACTTTATCTAATCTCAAGTGTTTAAGGGAAGAAACTAAATGTCTAAAAGAAGAGATTGAAAAATTGAAAAACATGAAAGAAATTAAAAACTTAGACTTGACTTCTCCTATATATCATAATTTACTTGCAAGCATTGATAGTGTGAAGACACAAACAAGAATAATGTAAGCAACAGTAAAAAATTTTTAGGTTGTGGTTGATATAAATTTGAATCAAAGAATGGATCAATTGAAAGGTAAAGTTATGACTTATATTGATTCTCTATTATCTAAAGACAAGAAGAAATCCATCTCTACAAAATAATCTATGGACGATATGTCTGGGGTATTGATGATCAAACAAAAGGGTGATGAACATGAAAAAATATAGTTATTCTTTCCTTTGGGCACTGTTATACTTGTAATGAATATGGTCATAGATATAAGGATTGTACTTACTCTCCAATAAAAATAAATGAGGTTATCTACTATAACTAAAATCAAGAGGGACATAAAGTCAAGTATTGCAAAAGGGACAATTGGAAAAAGGACTTTGAAGTTATTGACACCATTAAATGGTTCAAGAAAGATAAAACCAAGATTCAAAGAAAGAAGGATTAAGACTCAAAGGAAGAATCCATGTTTGTATAAATTGTGTTGCATACTCAAGAGGATGAAAAAAATAAACGGTACATAAACAATGGATGCTCAAGTCATATGATAAGAGATAAGAGTAAGTTTATTTATTTCAAAAAACATAATTTAGGTTCAGTAAGGTTTGGTGACAACAAATCTGCTAACATAGTTAGGAAAGGCTCAATAAGTTTGGATAATGGTCATAATAGAACTAAAAATTTTCTATATGTAAAAGGATTGAAACACAATATTCTAAGTGTTAGCCAAATGTGTAAACAAGGAAATGTTGTAACTTTTCATGATAAAGGGTGTGAAGTGAAAATTTTCAAATATGGAAAATTAGTTGCAAACATTCACAAGGTAGTTAACAACTTATATGTGTTCCATGAATCCAATAAAGAAAGGTACTTCATGAATTAATCAAAATAAAGTTGGCTTTGGCATAGAAGGATTGTGCACCTAAAATTTGATAATTTAAGAAGGATCAATTCAAAAAGACTAGTGAGGCATATGCCTAAGATCACTATGATTCCTCATACTCTCTACAAGGCATGCCTTTATGGAAAACAAGTCAAAATAAGATACAAATCTAAGAAACACTCTATCACAATACCATTAGCTTTTATCCACATAGACCTTTGTGGACCTATAATAACTCAAGGTATTCAAGTTAATAGCTAATTTATGTTATTAATTGATGACTTTTCTAGAATGACTTGGATATTTTTTCTTTAATAAAAATCAAAAGATTTTGGAAAATTTAAAGCATTCAAAGATCTTATTAAAAATGAAAAAGGATCAAGCATCAAGTGTGTAAGATTAGACAAAGGAGGTGAATTTTAGTCTTATAAGTTTGATGGATTTTGTGAGGAACAAGGAATTATAATAAAATACTCTGCTACTAGGACAACCCAACAAAATGGGGTAGTTGAGAGGAAAAATAGAACTATCTAAGAGATGACTAGAACTATGCTTCAAAATTCCAAACTTTTAGATGGTTTTCAAGAAGAGGTTGCCAATACATATATCTATATCTTCAATAGATGTCAAGTTAGAGAAAATGGTGATAATACTCTATATTAAATTTGGAAAAATAAGACATCTAATGTTGAACACTTTAGAATGTTTGGGAACAAGTACTTTATCAAGAGAAGTGAAGAAAATATTGGAAAATTTGACTCAATATATGATGAGGGAATCTTCTTAGTGTATTCCTCGATAATTTTTGCCTATTTATGTTTTAATTAAATACTCCACAAAGTTATTGAAAGCTCTAATGTGAGAGTTGAAGAGGCAAGTGACATCAAGAATCTCAGCTTGCAGATAATTGACACTACTGAGGATGTTATCTCAAATAATGAAAGCATACATGATCAATAAGATGATGAAGAGGAAGAATACATGATACTACATCCCCTTATAGGAGAATATAGAAGGATCATCTTGTTTCCTAAGTTATTGGAGATGTGAATATAGTTTTCAGACTAGGAGAAGAAGGTTGATAAATTAGAATCAATAAGACACAGCCTTTTATGCAAGGTTAAACACAAATTCTTTAGGAAGCCAACAAATATGAAAGTTCAATGTGTGATATAAATGAAAAACTTGGTCAAATAGTGAAGAATGAAACATGGGATCTAGTTCCTAGACCAAAAACTAAGAATGTGATATGCACTAAGTGGGTTTTCAAAAATAAGATGAATGAGAAATGAGAGGTCATAAGAAATAAATATATATAGGTGTGTAAATGATATGTTTAGTTTAAAGGGATATATTTTGATGAGACTTTTACTCTAGTGGCAAGAATGGAAGCAATCAAACTCTTCTTAGCATATGATAGTTTCAAAAATTCTAAGGTCTACTAAATGGATGTAAAATCTACTTTTTTGAATGGAAAATTAGAAGAAGTGTACATTGAGTTACTTGAAGGATTCTTAGTGTAAAATAATCAAGACTATGTGTGAAAATTGAAGAAGGATTTATATGACCTTAAACAAGCTCCTAGAGCCTAGTATGATAGACTAGACAAGTATATTCTGAGTCAAGGTTTCAAAATAGGGGTAGCTGATAGCAATTTGTACATCAAAATTGAAGGTAGTCATCAATTACTTGTAGTTGTCTATGTTGATGACATAATATTTTTTTCTGACAATGATAATATGATTAAATAATTTTCAAATGTCATGAAGACTAAATTTGAGATGTTTATGTTGGGAGAGATTTTATTCTTTTAGGGATTACAAATTAACTAACTAGATGCAGGTATATTCATCTCAAAAACTAAATACATCAATGATATGCTAAGGAAATTTGAGATGATGGAGTGTAATCTAATGAGTAAACCAATGATTATAGGTTGGAAGTTGAGTAAGCAAGATGAATCACTAAAGGTTGATCAAACTTTGTATAGATCCATGATTGGAAGTCTTTTATACTCCATCATCTTGAAACCTGATATCATGCAAGTAGTAGGAATTGTTGGTAGGTTTCAATCTGATCCTAGAGAATCTCACTTGAAATTAGTCAAAATAATCTTAAGGTATCTTAAGGTAACCATAAAATATGGTTTATGGTATCTGAGGAACAAATAATTCACTCTAAAGACATACATCGATGCAAATTGGGCTGGTTGTGTGGATGATAGAAAGAGTACCAATAGTGATGTTTTCTTCTTGAGTGAATGCTTGGTATCTTGGATAAGTAAGAATAAAGCCTTAGCATCCTTATCTACTATAGAAGCTAAGTATATAGATGTTGCCTCATCTTGTACTCAAACTATATGGATGAAATAAACCTTGGAAGACTATAAGGTAATGCAAAAATAACCTTATCCCATCTTCTATGAAAATACTAATGCAATTATTATCTCAAATAATCCTATAATACACTCAAAAAATAAACACATTCCTATTAGATATCATTTCTTAAGAGAAAAGGTGAGAAATCAATGTGTTAATTTGGAATATGTGCCTACAAAAGAATAGCTTGTAGACATTATGACCAAACCATTGATAAAATCAAAATTTGAGTATCTAAGACAAAGATCAGGAGTCATATACCTTTTTACAAATCAATATAAGGTTTGGCTAAGAGGGAGCTAACTCAGTTAGATTAACTGGCTTGAAGAGCTATGCATGATGTAAGGGGGAACATATGTGAGATGTTCCACCCTTGGTGATGCAGTTGTGAATTCAAATAAGTTTGAAATGATGACTTGATCAAACCAAGTCATGTGTTTTGAAAAGTTATTGATCTTCATGCATGAGCAAAGGGATCTGGTGTGTTTTGAAGGTAGACAAGTCCAAGGACAAGTTCATATTGGTGCATATCAAAGGTGGAGACATTGTTTCATATGCTTGATAGAATATAAGTATCCTAAGATTTTAAAATAGTACTTTAATGAATAATATTGATAAGGTTAAGCATGAAGTTGTGAAAGATAGGGTTTTGAATGCATTTGAGCTAAGAGGCCCTTTGTCATTAATGTCAAAGGGGGTGAAAGATCAAAATGAAGTTTGATGAGGATGTTAAAATATTAATAAGTAATTTTGAGTGTGTTTTACCATCAATTACAAAGGGGGATATTGTTGAGCATGGTTACAAATGTCTCATATTTTCATTGATGTCAAAGATAGCATGTGGTCTAATGCATTAATGACAAAGTAATCAAATGGATAGTTTGGAGAGATATGGAACTTATGTAGGTCCATAAGGACAAAGAATAGGTTGTGAGGCATCCATAGATGTCTTGACAAAGCTCTGGTTTGTTTTATGAGCATTTGGAATTAGAAAAATTCATATTCTAGCTTAAGAGACACTAGACTATCATTGAACATCATGCATATATGTATGAACCAATTAGTTTGTGAATTTATTTTAGGTATGTAGAAAGTCATTTTTGATCAAAGGTTTACATGGAGATGTTGTCTATAGTGTCAATAAGTTACCCTAAAAATTTGGAGTCTTGAAGTGTTTTCTAACTCAAGTTATAAAGATTCAAAGTTGGTTTAGTAGACTATGATGGGCCAAATACCATCAAGTTTAATCATGTTGAAGTCTGAGGTTATTGGTATAGAATATCCAATGGTAAGCACTTAATTATACATATTGAAATCAATGGTACACATGAAGACAACATATCAAAGGTTACATGTACTAGTGACAAGTGTTATAAGCTCACTAATCTTATAAAAGATCAATAGTGAGAATCAGTTCATACTTATGAAGATCAACGGTGTAGGACAAGTCAAAGATCAATGGTGTAGGACAAGTCAAAGAGTCAACAAATAATTTGGTACTACCAAGTGGCATAAGTGCATGGACTGATGGCAAAGTGTTCAAAAGGCATGCGAGGGTGCTAAGTGTCATAATCATGGGAGTTTTGATCAAGATCTAATGGTGAACATTACAAGATAAAGACCTAGATGAGCAAAGGATATCGATGGTGTGTATTTGGTCAATATTTAAAGGGTGAATGAGATGAGGTAAACATGTTTGAAGTTTAACAATTGATTAGTGATCGTTGGAATTTAAATATTTGAATTTTTGAAGGAAGACAAGTCTAGAGTTTTTTTGATATATGAAAAATTTGACCATGATGTAAAAGTAAAAGTTGTAGATTACTTCAAGGAACGTCCATAAATATTTAATTTAAGGTCTAAATGTTTGTACAATCAAATTTATTGATCTCCAAATTTGACTATGTATGTGTTCATGTTCTACAAGTAACTTGAGAAGGATAATTGAGTTGTTCTTGATGGTATTTTGATGTTTTAAGATGAAATAAGTGTTGAAACATGTTTAATTCATAAGGACCATATATGTGGATTATATAGGTTTTATCACTCCATACTATATATGATCAAAGGCTTAGACATTGACTGTGTGTTTATTCTTGGTGATCATATATATAGAATGATGTTTGAGCTACTTGTGATGTAGCAGAAGGGTGTTATGATGGATGTTGTCACTTATGGAGGACCTATAGGTTATGTGGCATGGGTATATGTATGTAAAAGTGTTATTTTGTTCTTATTTTTCTTGGATAAGTTTCAAAGAGATGGATGGGTCTACATGAGACCTATAAGGGCTAATGAGGCCTAGTTAAAAGGCATAGGAATGCAGGAGCATCTAGCAAGGACTAGTTGAAGAAGCCTTCGATAGGCATTAGCCTAAGCAATTATATAAGTTTCCCTCCAAGTTATATTTTCAAATATTCATACTTGTCATGTGGAGGAGAAATAAGGCCTAAATATGTTTTGTATGGATTTATTAGTTGTCAAAGGATTTCAATAATCCTCTTATTATTGTAATCATCCAAGGATGGCGTGGAGTCAAGTATAGTTGAAGAATTACCTTATTAGATGAGTAGTTGAGTCTTTATAGGATAATGCAAGATTCAAGGAGATAAGGTCAACACTATTTTAAGATTGAAGGCCTTGATTTAAGCATAAAGGGAAACAAAAAATGAATAATTCAAGTAAGAGAGGATAGCCTCGGGAGAAATCAGGCTAAGGATATTGAAAAGACAGGGTTGTGATATGTTTCGTAACTTGTTTTGGTTGTTTAATCCTAGGCAAGGGGAATGCATGGCATTGTAACCACATAGATCTATATGAAAAAAGGTGAGATAACCATTCCATATAGCCATTGGCCATGAAATAATTACATGTAGGCCAGGTCCGAGCCATAGAGACGCCTGTGTGTAAATTCATGAGACCATGACAGGTATTGTTTTCATATAGGTTTATCCCGAAGGAGGTGATTGCTATTTGCATAGTCTTGATAGGGATTCATTAGTCTATTTAGAAATTTTTGTGTTTCGAGCTTTGGGCAAAGATACAGATCCAAAGAGGATGATCACCTATTTAGCAAAGCCTTATCCACAACCAATGATGTAGACTGGGACGGGATTTTATTCAGGTCCTAGCTCGTGAAGATGCTTGTAAGGCAATGAGACCATGGAAAATGGTATGTATTTTCATAGGCATAAATTAGATCTAGTGAGGGTGTTTATTACACTTATTGGGAAAGGCTATCGACCAGTGAGGGTGTATGATACAAGTGTAGAAATCGAGTCGAGGTAGAACTCGTTTAGAGCAGACTCGAGTTTGTGAGGCTCATGTATCCATTTTGTAAAACTCTTGGCCATGATGTATGAATATATCATATGCATACACCGAGCTCACAGCTTATATAATGTGATCATTTCATTAGGGATGAAACATCTATTCTGTACATTCATTGGTCAAATGAGATAACTGTGCATTTGTAGAGCCACTGAGACCCAAGCCAAGATGGCATGTATTCTCTAGAGGCGTATATAATGGGCACATAGACTGAGCTTTGAATGTGCGAATGTATATACCCTATCACTATTATGAAAGGCATCTATTATGTAAGGCTTTAAACTAAGGATGCCAGGTACCATGTTTGTAAGGGAGGAAATTAACATTCAATTTTCAGAGGGGTCAATATCGTTGTTTGCAGTCTAATGACAACGCATCATTTTTGGTATCAGAGCCAAAGAGATCTTTGGGATGGTTGCATTTGTTAATGATGTTTCATCAATAAAGAGTTGTTACAAGATTTGGCAAAAGGATCAACAGGACAAAGCACTAGAAGACCCTGTTGAGGAAAGGTATGAGTAACCTTTGATATTTGATTTGAGTTTATTGTGTTTGAGAAGCAAATAGGTGAAAAGGAAGGCTTAAATCCATTGAGGCTTGACAAGAGAGAAGAGAAGCTTGGAAAGCTCAAAAGTAAGGGAGCAAGTGAATGCTCAAGAGGAAGATCCAAAGCAAGGTAAGCTTGGATTTGAGAAATTATTGATATTTGGTTAAAGTAGTGTCATATTGTAGACCATTGACTCAGTGTGAAGCTCAATAAAGCCATTAAGGGGGATCAAAAGACTAAGATGCAAAAGGCCTAGGTGAGATCAAGGAGATTGTCAAAAGACCAGTCAAGGAGAAAGGCTTGGGTGAGACAAGTGGACCAAAAGACTAGGGTGCAGAAGACTTAGGTGATGACCTAAAGGGATCAAGAGACCAAGGTGGAAAAGACTTGGGTGAAGATCTCAAAAATGGAAGAATTTTTGAAGGCACTACAGAGTAGCAAGGTACATGAGAGTAACAAGAAGAAAACAAGCATCCAAAAGAAGAAAGGTATGACCAGTATTGAAATTGATAAAGAGATTGCTAGTTTGAAGAGAGAGTTAGCAAAGATTAAAGATGAATATGAGTCTTGGATGCAGTTGAATAGGAAAGCATGGGTATGGCCAATGAGGAAAAGGTTGAAATGGCCAATTGATCTCCTAGTGAAGAGGAGAAAAATGCAAAAGAAGATTTCCATGAAAAGTGAAGCCCATAAAGGCAAGAGTGTGAGCAGGATACTAAATGAGCAATAGGAAGAAGAAGTTGTGAAGAATGTTCTCATTGAGGAGAACAAGAGAAGAGAAGAAAGAAAAGATAAAGTGTTAGGAAGAACACTTGAGAAGATGAGAGTGTTGATGAAGAGAGCACTCATAGGGACTTTGTGGTCTCTTGTTTTTACATCTAATGTTGTCTTTGAATGGGTAATTGTAGGTATGAGTAGCTTTGTGCAGAAGGTCCAGAGAAAGGCCTTGAAGACTGAAGAGATTGGTGCAAGAGAAGACACCAAGTGCACAAGTGAATGTGTAAGAGAAAAGAAAAAGTTTGTTGTTGTTGATAAGGAAGAAGGAGTACATTGTTTAATGCATGAGGAAGGTGTTGAGGACCCCATACAAGAAAGAAAAGAGATATAAGATGAAGATGAATTCCATGATGCCATGGAATATCAAGAAGAGGCAAGAGAACAACAAAGCACAAAGGAAGAGAAAGATTGCTCCATGGATCAAACTATCAAAGAGGCAAACAAAGTGTTAGGACCTGATTTTGATTGTTATTATGAGCATGAAGATGTTAATACACAGGTTAGAAGAGGCAAGAGGAAGATGAAGTCCTCACACAAAGCAGTCAATCATGGATACATAGTGCCTAAGTGGATGGTGAAGCACACAAGTAAGCAAGCAGGCAAGTTTACCTTATAAGATTGGATTTTCTCATATTCCTAATATGAATGTAGGTGTGCAAGAAAATAAAAGGACAAACAAAGTTGGTTTTTTAGTATTGTCACAAGAGCATGGTTACCGGATGTCTAAATGGCTTGTGAAGTCAATTGATAAGAGAAAGAATCAAATGTGGGTTCCTAAGAAGGCAAAAAGTGAAGAAGATGTGAGTGTTGAGGCAACAACACCAAGAAGTCAATGGAAGAGGATTGAAGGTGATTCAAGCAACCAAGAGAATGAAGGTGAGATGGTGAGTATGGAAGAGGCATTCCATGAAGACATGATGCTTGAGAGGTATACCAAATAGGTAAAAGGTAAAAAATTGTTTATGATGATGTGTTTGAATCATTTAATGATCCTTTCATGAGAAATGAGGTATGGAAATTGTCTATGAGAACTAATATTCAGCAAGGAGAGAGTTCCAAATGGATGGATGATGAGGAAAGGGGAGAGTATGCAATAAAAAAATGCCTCATTGAAAATAAATAACAAACAAGATGGCTTCAAGCAGAGATTGAAAAGAGCAAGGAAACACAAGGTAATATTGCTCCAATTGTTTTTTATGATTATATTGAAGAAGTTGGTTTATGTGAAGACAAGCTAAGAAAAGATGAGATAAGAGGTAAAGGACAAGTAATCCTTGTGAATAAAGGACCCAAGTTTGATGAAGTGAATGGGGAGATAGATGAGAGCTCACTAAAGGAAGAAATGAGAATGTTGAAAGATCTCTTTAGTTCTTCAAGAGAGCTACATACATGCACAAACCATGATGAGAAAACCATTGGTGAGAGTGAAGCAAGAAAAGAGCACACTAAAGAGGCAAGGGCAGTTTTGGCCAAAGAGAAAAAGAGTGGACGCAGCCAAGAGACTTTATGGTCTCAAGTTTTTACTTCTAACATTGCCTTTGATGTTTTGAATGCAGGTGTTAAAGTTGTGGAGATGAATGAAGTCCATAGTTCAATGGAAAAATTTTTGAACCAAGAAGATCAAGAAGATCTTGAAGACATGTATGATAATGAAGCATGGAGATGGGACATAATAGCTGAAAAGGAGATGAGGAGAAGAACATACCAAAAAAGGAAGAAAAGCAAGAAGATGAAAGACAAAGACAATCAAAGACAAACACCAGCATTGGCATTCACAACAAGACCTTGGGATCCAGGCATATAGTGAAGACTAATGCATGGAAGAAGCATTTAATTTGAACTAAGTTCAAATCCTTTCTATAGGGAGAGTATGATGTAGGAGCATCTAACAAGGACTAGTTGAATAAGCCTTCGATAGGCATTAGCCTAAGCAATTATATAAGTTTCCCTCCAAGTTATATTTTCAAATATTCATACTTGTCATGTGGAGGAGAAATAAGGCCTAAATATGTTTTTTATGAATTTATTAGTTGTCAAAGGATTTCAATAATCCTATTATTATTGTAATCATCCAAGGATGGCATGGAGTCAAGCATAGTTGAAGAATTCCCTTATTAGATGAGTAGTTGAGTCTTTATAGGATAATGCAAGATTCAAGGAGATAAGGTCAACACTATTTTAAGATTCAAGGCCTTGATTTAAGCATAAAGGGAAACAAAAAAGGAATAATTCAAGTAAGAGAGGATAGCCTTGGGAGAAATCAGGCTAAGGATATTAAAAAGACAAGGTTGTGATATGTTTCGTAACTTGTTTTGGCTGTTTAATCCTGGGCAAGGGCAATGTATGGCATTGTAACCACATAGACCCAAATTAGATGAGGTGAGATAAAAATTCCATATAGCCATTGGCCATGAAATAATTACATGTAGGCCAGGTCTGAGCCATAGAGACACCTGTGTGTAAATTCATGAGACCATGACAGGTATTGTTTTCATACAGGTTTATCTCGAAGGTGGTGATTGTTATTTATATAGTCCCAATAGGGATTCATTAGTCTATTTAGAAAGTTTTGTGTTTTGAGCTTTGGGCAAAGATACAGATCCAAAGAGGATGATCACCTATTTAGCAAAGCCTTATCCACGACCAATGATGTAGACTGGGACAAGATTTTATTCAGGTCCTAGCTTATGAAGATGCTTGTAAGGCAATGAGACCATGGAAAATGGTATGTATTTGCGTAGGCAT
The DNA here is from genome assembly GCA_037957365.1 of Torreya grandis. Classification (NCBI taxonomy): domain Eukaryota; kingdom Viridiplantae; phylum Streptophyta; class Pinopsida; order Cupressales; family Taxaceae; genus Torreya; species Torreya grandis. The sequence continues at coordinate 1,259,542 of JARHVA010000443.1, forward strand.
AAATTCAATCTAGTGAGGGTGTTTATTACACTTATTGGGAAAGGCTATCGACTAGTGAAGGTGTATGATACAAGTGCAGAAATCGAGTTGAGGTAGAACTCATTTGGAGTAGACTCGAGTCTGTGAGGCTCATATATCCATTTTGTAAAACTCTTGGCCATGATGTATGAATATATCATATGCATACACCAAGCTCATAGCTTATATAATGTGGTCATTTCATTAGGGATGAAACATCTATTCTGTACATTCATTGGTTAAATGAGATAACTGTGCATTTGTAGAGCCACTGAGACCCGAGCCAAAATGGCATGTAATCTCCAGAGGTGTATACAATGGGCACATAGAACGAGCTCTGATTGTGCGAATGTATATACCCTATCACTATTATGAAAGGCATTTATTATGTAAGGATTTAAACTAAGGATGCTAGGTACCATGTTTGTAAGGGAGGAAACTAACATTCAATTTTCAGAGGGGTCAATATCGTTGTTTGCAGTCTGATGACTGTGCATCACATAGCTTCTTAATTATGACCCATGGATGCTATGACCAACCTGTGAACATGTATTTGAGATATACAAATGTATTAAAGGTTAATATAAGCATTATGGCTGAAAAAGAGTATGATATTCATGAAGACACTATAAAAGATGAAACCAAATGTGATGGTTTCTAGACTTGTGGAATAAGTGTTAAGAAACTAGTAGAGACATTTGTGAGTAGAGCATGTGTTGAGAATATAGAAGATAAATAAAATAGGTAGGTTAGAGTGAGGACTATGTGTATGAAATTTTTGTCATGTCTCTATTGTGATTACAAAGTTATTGTAGGTTTGTGGCTGAAGATGAGTGAATAAGCTTAGGGTGATCCAAAAGGGTGCTTTGGATGCATTACTTATGTGAGCAAGGTTGAGAAAGTGTGAAGGATGAAAGATAGGTGTTATACATTATTTATTCATCATATTTGAGTGCAATCAAAGTTATGGAGTTGTTTATTTCATAAGTGTTGTGTGGGTGCTCAAAATCTAGAGTAAGTTGGTGCTTGTTCATACTTAGGGGTGGGTGTTCCTTATGAAGTGGGTACTTCACTAAAAGTGTCTCTTGTTTATGATCATATTATAGGACAAGTAGTCCATGTGTTTTTAGGCTTGAGAGTGTGTTTTATTCTTCATGAGGGTTTCCCACAAGAATCATGTGTATGCTTTGAATGTATGAGCTCTCTTGTTTATGTTGCTTAATCAAGTTGATATATGATGTTTGATTAATATTTTTAAAGGATATAAATTGAAGATTTAAATATTTGGCATCATTGATTCACCCCCACTCTTAGTGATTGTACCTCCAAGATCATTTATCTTGATATCAAGCTTTTACCAATGATTTGGGAGTAAGGGTCCTAACAATGTATTATGATTTGGTATTTAGTGCAACAGTAAATAGGTTAAAGACATTTCCTTTGATCATATTTTTTTATACTTTATTAGTTAAGGATTTATAACATTTGATGAAGTCTTGGGTAATCTCATTTTCCACATGTTTATAGTTGATAAAGTGAGCTAAATTATTTTCAAGTTGTTGGATTAAATCTCTTAGACCAATGCATTAACTCAGTCTTCCAAGATAAAAGTAGATTTAGACCTTAGTTGATTGTAACATTCTAAAACATGACCAAAAAAGGTATTTACTAGTAGTTTGGTAGCTACAAAGGTGTTAAGTTTAATCTATTCCTTATAAATAGTATAAATGGTCTCTAAGTGCAAAGTAAGATCGATAGATCCATTATAGGAAATCATAGGAGTTATTCCACCAATATCAATGTCAACTATTTGAGGGAATAAGTGCTCATTTTAAAGGTGTTAAATGATTTTTTGGTGAAGTGGTGGTTGGAAAATGAGGTTTCCAATTAAATATCTAATGGGTATTTTGGAAGCATTGTGATTTGGATTTCCCCACTGAACCTATTGAATCTTAGCTTGTATTTGCATAAGTTGGTTATGCATTTGGATAATTTGATCATTATTATTATCTTGAATGTTATCCATTTGGGTAATTTATTATAAGATGATTTGGTTAAGATTAAGAGTGTTTTGGGTTGAAATATAGGCTTGAGTGGCCTATTGGGAAGCACTAGATGTGATATTAGTATTGATATTAACATGAGCACTTTGGGCAGGCCTATTAAAAGAAAGACCTGCTAGGGCCATGATAGTATATATATTAGGTATGGTAGATAAATAAGGAAAGAGGGAAGTCATAAATTGATTTTCCCCAAGTCTTATAGAAAATTTTTAATTAGGTGAATGAAGATATTCCAAATTGGGTTCAATAATTATGTGATAGACAACCACAAGATCCTTTCCATTATTCTCATATGCTCTTGGACAAATATTTTCATTTAGTTTGTATATTATATCTCACATTCTTCTTTAACATCATGGTCTTGGAGTAGGTGACCTCATCAGGTTATAATATGGCTCATAACAATTGTAACTAGTGGAAGTCGTATTCAAATCATTATCAAAATGATCTTGAGAGAGATAAAAATGATAAGGCATGGAAGCCTTTTTGGAAAATCTATCGTGATTCATTAGTTTAATAGCATTATGATTATTGTCAAAAAAAATTTAAATCCTGATGGGTTTTCTCTTTATATTTTTATAAAATATGTTGTATTTTGAAATAAAAACACAAATGTATTAGGTTTGTTGATGCAGTTGGTTGCACATGAATTCTAAAAACAAATTTTTATCACACTAGCTGATACAATAGGAAACAAAATTTGAAAATATATAATTGTATCAAGCTAGCTGATACAATATGAATGGATAATTGAAATGTGTCAGGTTGGTTGATATAGTTGGAAAATAAACATAACTACATCAGGCTAGCCAATACTATTGGAATAAACTAAAAATTATATCAAGCTAACTAATGTAGTTGGGAAAAGTATTTAACTATAGTAAATTGGATGATATAGTTGGAAAACTAGAAAAACTATATCGAGTCAGATGATGTAGTTGGTAAAGGCATAAAATTGTATCTGGGTAACCGATACAATTAGAAAAACTATATTAAATTAGCTAATTTAGTTTCATAAATAATAAAATTGTATTGAGGTGGTTGATACAATTGCGATAAATCTTTTTCTAAAATGTATGATGATAAGAAGGATGATGCTAATAGTCAAAAAGGAAAAAAATTTGAAAATAATTCAGCATGGGGTAGGTTAGGATTTACATCAGGTTGACTATAATGTATGCAAGATCTAGGATGACCTATAAAAATCCACTTTCTCTCAATATACTAGGATTTAAACATGGTCATAAAAATAGAGCCTGCACATACTTGGAAGAATAGGTAAGGACCTAGAATAATTATAGACTTAGTAGAAGGTAATCTACACTCAATTGTCAATAGGAGAGGGTTCCAAAGCCTAAGCTTATCAAATGGGTTATATCTCTCACTAGGGATCAATATAGATAAATGATAATAATGAGTTAGAGGGGTGTATCAATGATATAATAAGGACATCATATGAAAGTAACTAACAAATAAGGGTAAGCTAGGTCCAAGTTAGTTATAGGTACTAAAATAATAATAATATAAGTGGTTCAATGATCAACCAATGGGTGGTATATGCATCCTAAGGTGATATATGTAAAGCCTAAGCAACCCTATAACTATACCAACTTCTTTGGTATAATAGGAGCATATGCAAGGATAAAAAACACATATACAATAAAAATGATAAAAATAATATTGAATATACTAAGTAAATAAAGGAAAGAGATTAAGAATAGAGATACTTACCTTTAGGTAGATTCATTGGCACCTTAATCTCCCAATTTGGCTCAAGTGGAACTTTGAAAGATATGACAAAGGTTGAATGCCTCAAATGGAAATAATAATACTTATATATCCTTATGGGGATTCCAAATATTAGACCACCTCCTCAACGTGACTCCTATTAAGCTTCAAAGAGCATAAACAATACTAGATATCCAAGATAATACTCTAAATTCTAACTCTTCCTTATACTACTTAAGAGCATAAATGTAAGTGAATGCACAGAAGATGGGTGTGTTATATGGATTAGGATTTAAAAATTGTCCATGTATATATGGATCCAATACCTAGAATAAACCCTAAACTCTAAGTCAATGGTATCAACTATGCCGATATAGTAAAAAAGATGTCTAGTGACATTACTATATTGACTAGGTTGATACAATATAATTGATAGAAAATAATATAGGGAGAGACAAATATGAAATATATTATATTATCCTAGCCAATATAGTGGGAATATAGGGCAGATAGAAAGAATAAATAGAAAGTAGACCAAGAGTTAAGATAGGAGACTCATAGAAGGTCAGATTGATAGTGATGAAGGTATGAAAAATTTATATGAAAACATTTATTACAAAGTACCATGAGACAATCCCATTCAATTCCCAGTGCACCCTTTAAAGCATGCACTTAGGGATATTAATTCACTTACAATCCCCTATAATAGAAATTATCAATAAAGTGATAAAGTGAAAAATATCAAGTGTATACATTTTATTCCTAAAATATACAATATGTTTACGATTCATGCTATGAAATGGGTTAATTTTATTAAAATAAAACTAAGGATGGTATTATTAATAGTGATATCTTACCTCTTATTAGTAACTTATACTACATAGATATTAATTTTTAAATGATTCCAATTATTGATTGAATGTAAAATTCATGGATGACTTCATTAGTTCCTCCTTCACTAAGACCTCACAATAGTTATTGCCAACATCCCTACCCTATTATTATCCCTAAGATTATATTAGATATGGAGGTCCATGATGTCATAGCATGAAGAGGTAGGGTACATAATCATATATGATTTTGGATGATTATTAAATTTAAAATGTTTGGGGTTTGTTATTATAAATCTGGATCTTTCTAACCCATGATAAGTAGTGTAATTAGTGCTACCATCAATACTAAGACTCAACCCTTGAATACCACCATTATTACACACCATATTATTTGCCATGATGTATTCCATAGATAATTAATGAAAATATTTTAAAACATTATCTATAAAGGTAAATTTACTTGAAGATAAACTAGTACATGCCAAAAATCTAGAACATGCTACTAAAAATTAAATTTATAGTTCCGCACTAAAAACATGTGTCTTAAATGATTTCATCTCTAACATGGGTTAATAAAAAAAATTTGTGAATAATGAATCACTAAATTGGAATAATTTTAATACATCTCTAAGTGAAACTCTTATAAACATGCATCGAAACAAATTGACTTTATTACCTCCTACTTATCCTATGCAAAGATCCAAGTACTATTGTGCTTATGGTAGAGTTAATGGACATCCTAAAAATAGGTGTTGTGATTTAAAACATAAAATAAAGGATATTTTTGATATTGGTGACCTTACATTGGATACATCTATGAAAATACCATAATACATAAGCACACCTTCCAATATTGAACAACCCACTCCAATTTTAATTCCATCTCACAAGGTAGAATTATCAAAATAAGAGTTACCTAAAGACTATTTTTTAAAGAAAGAGGTACCTAATAAGGATGTCCATATGAGATATATAACTAAGAATAATAACATTATAAACATGGTTTCCATGGTGGAAATTAAATCTTCTACTTCAATTAGAGAGCCTTTTCTTATTACTATTTATATAAAGGAAAACTAATGCAAGAACGCCATGATTAATGATAAGGATTGAGTTAATACATGTAGTAGTTCTCTTCTCAGATATTTTGGATATTAAATTGAACATTTTATTTAGAGTGATTTACCTATAAAGATAAAATGGGGTATAGTCAATTTACTATGGCTCTCAATCCCAATAGTTTTCTTTCTCTATTTCATGTTGACCCAATGTTGCTTAAGTAAAATGTTGTATCAGGAATGCCTATGTTAATTTGAACACATGCAACACTCAATACATCTCATGACACAATAAAATTGAGTTCCAAGGTAAACCAATTACCATTTACCATGATATAAAAACTTAAAATAAATATGACCATCCTAAAATGGACATAGTTACATCATTGTAACTATCTAACCATGAACATGATGCTAATAATGATGAAAATAGTGAAGAATAAAGAATATACCATAAAAAAATCTAAAATATGGTTTAGTAAAATATTAATTAGATTAGAATGTTTTTAAACTAAGGGATGAATATATAAATACACCTGATGATTATGACATATATGATACAAGGCCTAATAATGATTATTTCATTGATTAGCTCGAACATAATATACTATACAAAGATTATTATTTTTATCTTTCTTGATCACATTCTCTATAGTTGACTAATTATTTTATCTAATATTATATCTTAACATACATGGGTACATATGCATTTGCATTAACCATTCTTATACCCTTTGTTTTTTATTTGGTTATGATGTTTTCACTAGCCCTTGCATTTTCATTGTTTATCCAGATCCAAACATTCATGATATCTATCCTACAATGACACATCCTTTACATTAGTCTAATATTACTTCACATTATTTTTTGAAATCTACACCTTGATGTGGCATATCACTAGTCCACAACTCCATAATTCCTATCTATGATTTATTTTATCTTGACATACAATGAGCTTATAGGATCACATATATTATATGCCTACATGTCTCATGGCATTTGTGTACACAATGATTATTTACCATTGGGGGCACATGCATTTAGATATCCATAGAATTATTTTTTATGACTTCATAATTCACATATACATTAGGGGCATATTAGTTTCTTTCACTTCCCAAAGACTACTTTATTATTACACTTGGTATTCACTAGGTGTTGACATATGCGATGGATTGTTTAGATCCCTTATATTATTATATTTTTGAAACCTTTCCTCTTGGAATTGTTTGATTAGATAAAAAAATTAAAATTTAAAAAGTGAAAAAAAACTCATAAAATTAAAAGAGTAAAAAATCAAATAATTTCAAAAATACAAAAAATTCAAAACCATATCTATGAATGACACATTATGATGGTATACATAATTGATTAATTTTATTTATTATATCTATTTTACTATTTTTAGGAAGCTAAATGTTTAATTTCCTAATTAATAAAGGGTTTGGATTAATCTGGAAAACATGTAATACAATATGCCTAAATTAACCTACTAATTTGTTAAATCTAGATTTGATAAATTAATTACTAAAAATAGCAAGTAAGGGGATAGAAAGTGAACTTAGCTGATTTTTAGACTAAGACAGAGGAATCTGAAACTAAAAATTGATGAGATGACTAGGTAGACTATAAAAAATAAGACCCAAAAGTCTATTTTTTATTGGACAATAGCACCAAAAACTAGACACTTTAGGGTCTACTGTTATAGTCCTATTTTTGGTGCTATAGTATTTTTGATCTAATTCCTCTAATATTTATGGGTTCTATTATGATGCTTATTGAGGCTCTATGTCTGAATTTACAAGTCTTGATCATTTATGGAGCTCTATGTGCAATAGATTTTGTCTCCTAAGGTCCTAGTTCCTCCTTAGGCTTAATAAGTGGTCTTGAATCAATTAGAGAAAGAGGTTAGTGTGTATTATTTACTGAATGTGTGATCATACCCCATATGTGGGCACACTACCTACATACCAATACTCCGAAGAGGGATCAAGGCCAATGTAGCTCTCCTAAATTGAATGTATATTATGAAATTTTGTGTATGAAATGCAAGTATTATGTGAATCTGGGAAAGTTTGAGATGACTCATGACTTCTGTGAGAGCTTGAGTAGGATAGAAATAAAAATGGTTGGCTATATGCAGAGAATAGGAAGATTTTGTTGAAGGTGCTTAGTGTATTTCTAGTTCATGCCTTTTGAATGATTGCCAACCATTCTAAATGACCCTTGAATAGGATTTTATAGGGAAACTAATGATCCTAGGTTAGAAGCCTTTGCATTAGGCTAACAGGGAAAAAGATAAGGAACCAAGGAAATTTGACCATTTGAGGCTAAGAGTGACTTGGACAATAGTGCTAGAAAGTGGACACCCTAGGGTCTAGTGCTATAGTCCAACTTATGGTGCTAGTGTCTAAGGGGAAAGGGAACCTAGGAGATAGGTTTGTGTTTGGGAGAGGATTATGAGATAGCTGGGGCTGAATCTATAAGGCTTCAAATGACTGGGAAAGAGTAAAAAACATGCCTAGTGGGTTGTGCAAGGAAGTAAGAAAGACCTATGATTTGGGTGTCACAAGTCATGCTCAAGTTGTACAAATTGAATTTTTATGTGATTAAATTTGCCCCTTCCCTTTATCTAAGTATGAAATAAAGTGAAATACTAGGATAAAGGATAAAAATAAAATCATACCTAAACTTACCTATGCGGCTAAGCCCAAGAAGCTGTGTGATGTTGGATTATGCATAATGAGAGCATGTTGTACTATGTAAATCTGTAAGTGAAGTGAAAGTAGATTAGTTCTTACTATATATGCTATATCTAAAATAAGAATATAAAAATTTGGGTAAAGAGAGAGAAAGGAAGAGAAAGGAATGAATACACCTCATCAGGTATGCAAACCAATATAAAACTTGTTTTGCTACTGGATTGTGATGAGTGATGCTAGATGTATGTTTGAACCAAGAGTTATATTGATGGATGAGCTAAGTGCTCAATCCCCTAGAAGGTGGCTTAAGAATGCAAAGGTATTCCATTTGTCTCCGTCATCACCAACTATTTGAAGTTAATAAATCATGCATGTACTAATCGATGTTTGGATTGTGTGTCCAATCCCTTTGAATAGGTGGCTCAAGAATCCAAAGGCTAGCTAGTCCTTTGGCTCCATCATTTCCCCATAATGTGAAGTTGAATAGAAATATACCAGTATAAGCTGAATTTCATATGATATGGCTCATGAAGCCCATGAATGTACTATAATATGACAATGTTGGTGTGGATAACCAAATATAACTAGAAACTAGGCCAATGTTGGCCACTTTGAAAGATGGAGATTGGACTTGTATAGAAGTCCCTCTGAAACTAGAATCAAGGCTTAGGAATCCACTCAAGTATGTGGGAATAAAAATTGTATGAAAGTTCACTTGAAAGTGATGCCAACCACTTATAGATGGAGTAAGGCATGCAACTATTGGGAACATGTAAGAAAAATGTACTAAACTCAGAAAAGAGAAGGCCCATATGCCACACACATTGCTACCAATAACTAGTGTCTGGAATATATATTTTGAACTAAAAGTTGTATCAACTACCATGTCTAAACTATAAGTGAAAATCCTCATGCTGTGCATGATTCCCCCTATATCTGGATTCTCTAAGTAAATAAGCGCTAAAAACTACTATATTCTAGACTATACTATTATGGAAATTTTTTGACTAAACTCACCCCTCTACTTGATTCTAGAAAAACTAGAAATTCTACTATCTAGACACTAGCACCAAAAACTAGACATTTTGGGTCTAGTGCTACAGTCCCATTTTTAGCACTATTATCCAAAGCCAAAACTAAAAACTAGACTATGTTCTCTGTTGTCTACCTGATCTATCCTACCTGTACTAAATTTTGGAATCTAGACTGTATATTTTAAAACTAATTTTTCAATCATTTAGGAGCTCTGATCTCTATGATAAAACCCATGTTTGTTGCCCCCTCTTTTGAGGGTAGGAATGAAGACCCTATAATGACTACCCTCAAAAGAAGAAGCCTTCCAAGTGTGTTAAGCTACAAAAATGTTTGATATAGCATTGATATTCATGATCTCAAGATATAACAAAACTTGTATAGAGATATTATTATATCCACAAGGGTATGCCTAGATAGATATAACAATGTAATAGGATGTGCATAAAATGAAAGTTGGAATGCACAATGTTAGTTTTTAGTTTTTTAGTAGCATGGAGGGATGGATCATGATGTCCATTATGGCGTCTAAGAAATAAGGTAAATGGATGATTGGAATCATGGCATTGTATATACAAAGAGAAATAATCAAGAAACAAACATGTAAATCAAGAAGCAAGAAACACAAAAGGGTGGCCAAGGGGCCAAATAGACACACAAAGCATACAAGACATGTTAAAATTCTGAATACACACACAATGGGAACAAGCAAAGATTAGCACAAGGGCCAAAATCACATAGAAGGCACACAAAAAGGACATTGGTAAAGTCCAAAAGCACACATAATATAAATAGAAGCAAAAGACATTGGCAAATGTTTTAAAATGTAAGCATGAAGCAAATAGGAAATAAAAAATGCAAACACATCTATCTAATCAAAGCATAAATGGAAGCATGTAAATTACTGAAAATATAGACAAACATCTAACTATGGAAAGCAAGAAGCAAGAGTATACAAGATATGTGGTACAAGACTAATGTATATGCTATGAAATACAAAAGTGTGATAAATGCTATTGGATGCCAATGTAATATCTATGTAAGCAATTAAGGTACATATTATACAAGATGTCTAGAGTTTGGAGTGTGAGAATGACATAATTTGGATGGTGTAGCATGTAGAGTGTGCCCCCAGTGGATAGATGTATCAATGTGTCACTGGAATGTATAAGTAATATGCCCCCTCGATGGGTGAAGTAAATAAATGAAGGATATGGATGTACTTCACACACTTAAATAATATCAAGTGAAGCATGGTAATATAGATAAATCGACAAACAATTAGCTTAGAATAGTGTAATGTAAGTCTAGCATAATGTTTTGGCATGTAAGAAACATAGAAGATGCATACAGTTGACATATTTATATTTTTAAATTTTGTATTATTGGAATAATCTATGTACAATCAAGCAAAAGAATATTATGTACAAGAAATACTATAAATAAATGATAGTAACTGATGAGTCTCAAATGAGACCCCCTATCATGGTGTCTAGTATCAAAAAGTGGAATCATGCATGATCGTGAGACATGATGGAAGTGCTGAGACTAAGGCTCTAAAAGCTAGATATGCTATAAATGCTTTGAAATCTATGAATTAGAAATTAACTATAAGGATCCTCTATAACTATGAGAATTATATGTAATTATAAGGCTCTTAGGGACCCATTTGTACATAGGAAAAGCTCTTTGAACATTTTTTTGATGTGTAGATGCATGAGATCTCAATGAAACTATTCTAAGTTTGAAAATTATAGATAGAAGCTATCTAGAATCCCAAAGATGTGGAGGTGTATGGACCCTCTGTATTGGTGATGGAGCTAGAATTGGTGATGAAACTAAAATTGGCTCTATAACTAAAACTGGAAGTGGTAGCTCATATGGAACTCCAATAGCTATAATAACCTGATTAACATGAATGAATTTCATGCATTGATACAATGTAGATGGAATTGCTCAAAGTTTTTGTATCTAAGGTCTACCAAATAACATGTCAAAGACTCCTGCATTACAAACTATAGTGATGAGGTGGTCATGGATGTAAGACCAACCTATAAAGGGATGAGGATCTCACCCAATGTAGTCTAACTATGTCCATTGAATTTGTTGATAACTATATTTTTCAGAATGATATCCTATTCTATATACCCCAAATGTTGTAGTAGTGTCATAATACACATGTTAAAACTAGATCCATTGTCAATTAGAACACTGTGAATGGGATGATCATGAATAAAATCTCTAATGAAGAGTGCATGATAATCTATGTCATCCTCAATAATCTCCTACTTGGAAAAGGTGATGGAAGGCTAAACTATAAGGTTGGAATGAAAGGTACCAATCATGTGGCTCAATAGATGTGAATCGATTATCAATGCCCTATAAGTAGCTGGTGGAGGATGTGCTTGATATGTATGATGTACACTTGATGTGTCTTATACCTCTAACTTGCCATGCTATGGAAATGGATTTGAAAAGATTTTAAGTGACTTATCTTGTGTTGGTTTGGCTTGAGGAGGCTCAACTAAAGTGCCTAGATCAATTTGGTTAGCATTAATTAAATCCTATATCTTATGCCTGAGACTAATACATCTATTTGTAGTATGGCTTAGTGCCCTATGAAAGTTAAAAAATGCATTTTGATCATATCCTCATGGAAGAGTCTTTGTTGGATCAACTTCTCTGATAAGAGGTAGAGAAATGATATTACATTCTAATAGTTGTTGTAGAACTCTAGATGGAGAAACTGGTAGATTTGTAAAAGGTCACTAAGGAGGTGCTGATAATGTGACTCTCTATGGGGGATTTGAAGCTGCATTGACTATTTATTGAGTTTGTCCTTTGCTATCATTGAATTTGACCTTATATGGGAATTTATTGTTACTCTTATTAGTTGTATCTGATACACTTGTGTACTTGAGTTTTCCCATTGATATGAGTTTGATTTCTTGTTCTTTTAAAGTTTGACACAATTTAATGAAATAAGATAATCTTTTAAACATGATTGTCTCATGCAAAACTGGTAGATGACTTTGTTTGAAGAGTCCTGTAACTCATGATCTACCATAGGGCTAGTCATCTTAGCCAATATGGTCTTATATCTGAGAACATACTCGGTGAGAGGCTCATTTGACTTCTATTTCTATTGTGTAATGTGAGCATATGACACCTTATCACCGATGTTGATACTGAATTTTGCTAGAAACATGCTGGTAAGAGGATTGAATGCATTGACCAACTAATTTGGTAGGTTATAAAACCATTATAGTGCATAATCATTGAGGCTCCTTGTAAATAAATTAGTTAATAGTTAGTCATTTGGTACATAATCCAAACATGCTACATGAAAGGCTCTCAAATGTGTCTCTAGATCACCCTTGTCATCATAAAGAGTGAACTTAGGTTGTACAAATATAGGTGGAAAGGGTGTAGTAGCTATATGTCATGCCAAAGGTGTATGAAATAAAGTGACAGAATCTAATGCTTATGTAAATCTAGTGGTACCTTGATCAATATGTTTCACCTTGTATTGAAGAGATTAAATATCTTGCACAAGGGATACCACATTAGGAGATAGGGATGTACTAGTTGTAGTTGGTGACATAGGAGAAGGTTGGGTTACTACAGGGGGTTGTTGTGACATAGATTCCCCCATAGTGTCATGTGCAACTAGTGTTTATATAGTTTGAGAAGATTCATCTTGTTTATATTTCTTTAGTTCCATGATATATTTCAATACCTTAGCATGATCACAGGGATGTTCCATGAGTCTTTCTCTAAAGTTTTTTACAATTAAAGCTTTATTGAGTATACTTCAATATCAATAATGGGTGGAAGTGGATCAAGAGTCTGATGTGATGGAATATGAGAATCAATGTGTGTCATCATTATTATTCTCATATTTCTCATTATCAAAATCATGTTTATTGAAATTTGTGTAATCTAGATGTGCAGGATCTATAATAGGAACCAAAGTTAATTTTTTATCCATTGTATAGGAATGAGTTGCAAGAATCTAGTCAAATTTAGAAGGGTTTCCACTAAGTCTTGAACTTTGTCTCAAAGGGAGAGATGCAAGGAGCTTAGAGGGCATAAGGAAAACAATTTGAAAAATAGTTGAATAGATTACATAAAAATAATCTAAACAAGGAACTAGAATGTGCATACAAAAGGATATCGAACTCCAAGTATGTATAGTGATAGCTCAAGATGTAATAAGACCTAGTGCATGTACCTAGGGATTTTTTAGGAATATTATTTTCAAATGCTATGAATTTTTGAATTTTAAAATGGTTTTCTAATTTTAATATTCAATTAAAATTTGCAAAAAAAAAAAAGTGGAATAGTGCTATAAATTTACTGGGAATTAGTTGATGTAACTAGGGTTTGAAATGATTTTTTTTCCAAAATTAATGTGATAATTTGAAAATTTTACTGAGAATTAGTAAATTTGACTTGAAATATATCAAGAAAAAATTGAAAATATTTCTAAAATTAGCAGATTATTTTTCCTAGTGATCTGGGAGTGATTTCATGCACAAAGGACCTAGTATGTGGAAACTAGGGTTTGAAGGAATTATTGAAAATATTGTACTAAATTTTTAGTTTTTTAATTTTTAAATGCTATAAAAATTAGGAAAATATTTCAAAAAAATCAGAAATAATTATCCCTAGAGTTTTTGTGCAAAAATTTGAAGTACATCGAGTTCACCAAATGTTTTACTATTTTTGGGAAACTAAATGTTTAATTTCCTAATTAGTAAAGGGTATGGATTATTCTGGAAAATATGTAATACAATATGAATAAATTAATCTCATAATTTGATAAATTTGGATTTGATCAATTAATTACTAAAAATAGCAAGCAAGGGGATAGAAAGTGAACTTAGCTGATTTTTGGACTGAGACAGAGGAATTTATAACTACAAATTGATGAGTTGATTGGGCAAACTGTCAGAAACAGGACACAAAAGTCTATTTTCTACCTAGATAGTAGCACCAAAAACTATACACTTTGGTGTCTAGTGCTATATTCTTGTTTTTTGTGCTATAGTCCTTTTGATTTGCTTCTTCTGAGATTTTTGGGTTCTATTTTGATGCTTCTAGAGGCTCTATGTCTAAATTTTGAAGTCTTGATCATCTATAAAGCTCCATGTACAACTGATTTTTTTTCCTAGGGTCTTAGTTCCTCCTTAGGCTTGATAATTGGTCTTGAATCAATTGTAAAAAGGGGTTAGTGTGTATTATGCACTTAGTGTGTGATCACACCCCATGTGTGGGCACGCTACCTACATACTAATACTCTGAAGAGGGATCAAGGCTAATGTAGTTATCCTAAATTGAATGTGTATTATGCAATTATATGTATGCAATACAAGTATTATGTAAATTTTGGAAATTTTGAGATGACTCGTGACTTGTGCGAGAGCTTAAGTAGGTTGGAAATAACAATGGTTAGCTATATGTAGAGAATAGGAGGATTTTCTTAAATGTGATTAGTGTATTTATATATCATACCTTTTAAATGATTTCCAACCCTTATAAATGACCCTTGGATATGATTTTATATGGAAACTAACGATCCTAAGTTAAATGACTTCATATTTGGCTGATAGGGAAAAAGATAAGGAACCAGGGAAATCTGACCATTTGAGGCTAAGAGTGA
The DNA here is from genome assembly GCA_037957365.1 of Torreya grandis. Classification (NCBI taxonomy): domain Eukaryota; kingdom Viridiplantae; phylum Streptophyta; class Pinopsida; order Cupressales; family Taxaceae; genus Torreya; species Torreya grandis. Next base: position 1,274,641 of record JARHVA010000443.1, read on the forward strand.
CTTGGACAATAGCATAAAAAAGTGAACACCCTAGGGTTCAATGCTATAGTCAAAATTATGTAATCAGTGTCCAAGGGGAAAGAGACCGTAGGGGATAGGTCTATGTTTGGGAGAGGAGTCTGAGACAGTTGGGGCTGAATTTAGAAGGCTTCAGATGACTAGGAAATAGTAAAAAACATGCCTAGTGGGTTGTGAAAGGAAGTAAGAGAGACTTATGGTTTGTGTGTCACAAGTCATGCTCAAGTTGTAACAATTTCATTTTTATGTTATTAAAATATACATGGTAAATTTCAAATATATTTTTATACACACATGTTTTGCATAGTATACATGATTGGGATGTAGGGAATACAAGTTATATATGATATATGGACACAGAGATGTGTGACATTATTTAATCCTATGGGAAACCTTTCTAAATTAGTGCATGCCTACACTAGGTGCATCTTTGCACGTATATCAAGTTATATTTCTCTATACCAGTATATTGATCATAGTAGAGTATTATACATTTCTTTCTATTGTTCATACTTTATAGAGTGTTATTTATTATGGATATTATTCTTTTTTATAATATATGATGGCATTGATTAATAATGTAGAGTAACATTGTTTGATATGTATGTGTTTGATCTGGATGATTATTACATTATGTGATCATTGATGTTTGATATATTGACTATTAAATGAGTGCATTGATTGTTTCTAGTCACACTATGTGTCATTTTTTAGATATTCACTATTTTGGGTCATGGCCATGTCATGTTCATGTTTGGTCAGATTTGAATCCTATATTGAGTGTTTATGTGCTTCATGATCATGATATTATGTGCATGTGTGTGGTTACATATATGACTATTATTAAGCTTTGAATTTTTATTTCTATCATGTGTACTTCTATTGTGTGCAATGCCATGATTTATATAATGCATATAATGTGATGCTTATTAATTCATGCCTAATTCACACACACACACACACACACACACACACACACACACACACACACACACACACACACACACACACACACACACACACACACACACACACACACATATCGAGACATAATCAGAACAACACTAGGTATCACCTAAAAGGGTCTCCACCTATGACAATGCAACAAAGATAAAATTATCTATAGTGGTTTGACATAGGGGTATTACAACATCATGTAGGAATAGGTAATTTACACTAATTATTATGATATATCCCTAGGTTTGAATGTTTAATGGAAAATTCAAGTTAGACCCAATAGTTTTTGAAATTTCCTACATGGATGGAATTTTTGTGATGTTAGAGTAGTAAATTTTTAAAATTTGTCTGATGTTGATGAATATTGGGTTCTTTAGGGGGTTTTGTTATAGGTATGATCAATTGGTATAACTATTAGTGTCAAGATGAAACTATTAATCTTCACAGACTGAATGTTACACATTCATCCTAATGGTTATGTAACCACCATGGTGATTGTGTAACTGTCAAATATCTATGGTTGTTATATAACCCACCAAAATGGTTCTACAATCAATTCTTATGTTAAGCGATGATTTTTTTCATAGGTTAAAAATACATGTTTTTGGTATTTTTTAGATTTTAGGTAAATAATTCAGAATTTTTTATATCTATTTTCGCAGAGTACATATATATGGTGGAGTAGAGCCAACAAGTATGAGTGGATTATAAGGGGTTTGGGATTGTTGATAATAGATGAGTTGGATGTGTGTGTGTGTGTGTGTGTGTGTGTGTGTGTGTGTGTGTGTGTGTGTGTGTGTGTGTGTGTGTGGTTACAAAGTAACTTGATTTCTAAGGCAACAATCCCTACCCACACAATATTAAAAATCCTATATTAATATTGTAACCTATTCACTTATTATATATAATATAAATAATAAGTGAATAGGTTATAAATTAACTTGATTTTTTGGGGCAACAATCCCCACCCACACAATATTAATAATCCTATATATATATAAATATATATATATATATATATATATATATATATATATATAATTGAACAGGTTACAAAGTAACTTGATTTCTAAGGCAACAATCCCCACCCACACAATATTAAAAATCCTATATTAGTATTGTAACCAATTCACTTATTATATATATATATATATATATATATATATATATATATATATATATATATATATATATATATATATATATATATATATATATATATATATATATATATATATATATATATATATATATATAAGTGAACAGGTTACAAAGAAACTTGATTTCTAAGGCAACAATCCCCACCCACACAATATTAAAAATCCTATATTAGTATTGTAACCAATTCACTTATTATATAAATATATAAGTGAACAGGTTACAAAGTAACTTGATTTCTAAGGCAACAATCCCCACCCACACAATATTAAAAATCCTATATTAATATTGTAACCTATTCACTTATTATATATATTATATATGATATAAATAATAAGTGAATAGGTTATAAAGTAACTTGATTTTTGGGGCAACAATCCCCACCCACACAATATTAATAATCCTATATATATATATATATATAAGTGAATAGGTTACAAAGTAACTTGATTTTTGGGGCAACAATCCCCACCCACACAATATTAATAATCTTATATATATATATATATATATATATATATATATATATATATATATATATATATATATATATATATATATATATATATATATATTAGTAGGCAATCAGTCCCATTATCTCCCCCTATCTGAGAGGAAAGGATCTTTATAATCACATTACATAAGTTTGGGATTATTTCCCACTCAACCCCCACTAACCTCACCCCTTTCTTTTCACCTATGTCAAGTGAATCCATGTCTTCAAAAAACTTAACACAACTCGAGGCCTTAACTCTTTCTATGGTCTCCCTCAAATTCATGACCTTACCTATAGCCAAAAATTTGAAGATCTTGTAAACATCAATAAGATTGATAGTCCACTCTCTTAGGGCCTATGGAAACTAGAAAGTGTTCCATTTAGTGTCCTAATAAGTGAATAGGTTACAAATTAACATATTTTTTGGGGAAACAATCCCCACCCACACAATATTAATAATCTTATATATATAAATAGGTTACAAAGTAACTTGATTTTTGGGGCAACAATCCCCACCCACACAATATTAATAATCCTATATATATATATATATACATATATATAATATATATATATATATATATATATGTATATGTGTATATGTGTATATGTATATATATACATATATATATGTATATATATATGTATATATGTATATATATGTATATATGTGTATATATGTATATGTATATATGTATATGTGTGTGTGTGTGTGTGTGTGTGTGTGTATATATATATGTATGTATGTATGTATGTATGTATGATTATTAATATTATGTGGGTGGGGATTGTTGCCCCAAAAATCAAGTTACTTTGTAACCTATTCACCTATTAAGACACCAAATGGAACACTTTCTAGTTTCCATAGGCCCTAGGAGAGTGGACTATCACTCTTACTAATGTTTACAAGATCTTCAAGTTTTTGGCTATAAGTAGGGTCATGAATTTGAGGGAGACCATAGATAGATGTAAGGCCTCAATTTGTGTTAAGTTTTTTGGAGACATGGATTCACTTGACATAGGTACAAATAAAGGGGTGAGGTTAGTGGGGGTTGAGTGGGAAACAATTCCAAACTTATGTAATGTGATTATAAGGATCCTTTCCTCTTAGATAGTGGGAGATAATGGAACTGATTGCCTACTATACTAATGGGATCCTATAGTTAAGAGTATCAATGAGAGGATATGGAGGTTTTTTTAGGCCTATGACATATTATCCCATACCTATATGGATATCTATAAGGTTGATTGATTAAGATATTTATCAATTCCCCACCCGACCCTTATCATTTATTAGGTATATGAGACCATGATACCCTAATAGAGAGGGTGGTGATTAAGGAATCAAGGTCCATCATGGCATCTAGGTAGACAATCATGGTCTATTTAAGGCATAAACCATGGGTAGTGGGTACTCTTACCATGAAATTTATAGTAGTGTTACCCTACTATGGGATGGATGGTAAGTGGTCAGATGACGTGGTTGCATTAGTGACCTACAAGATCAAACACTAGGTATGTGATAAATATGGGTTGTTATATATGCACCCTATTAATAAGGTCCCACACTAGTATAGGCTAAAATATGTATTTGATTTACCAATTCCCCAAGTATTATATAGGGGAACATAAGATCAAAGATGTGCAACTTAGGAGACTAGAGTGGTAATCACTAACCCTAGGGACACCTATCACCACAGTGGCAAGAAGGTTTCAGAGAGGAGGAAAAGTACATGTTAACAAGTAGCCTATGGTAGGAAGAGGGGTGATGCATAAGTTTTATCACCAATGGGTGGATAAAAATGGCCAAAATAAACATAAAAACCATTACAAATAGATCAACCATAATAGTTATTATATCCACCATAACCAACACCATATATAGACCCAAAATAATAAAGGTGGTGGTATAAGGGGAAGGTAACTAGGAATATAGAGGAGGTGAATAATCCACTATTATAAAGTATCTAATGGAAGGATAAATGGAGGTTGAGATGATTTGAGATGAGGACTTGTTGGTGTAGGCCTTTTTCCCACTGGGTTTGCCTACATAGTTGTATTAGCTTGCTTAAAGTTTTAGAGGTCATTTGGGTTACTTGGGAAGATTAGTCCAAAATTAAAAATAATGTGTGGTATATTTCTCTCTCCAACCTATAAATGTACCTCTCTCCCTTTATATTTTTAATGAAATATATTGTGTGAATTGTTGGACCATTCATGTCTTAGTGTAATTGTTTCTCTTTGATTTCATTCTTGTAACTACATGTGTTTTATCTATATTATCTTGAACAATACGTGTCTTACATTGAATATTTAATTAGTGAATTCATTTGGATCAAAATTCCTAGAACTCATTAAAATATGGTATTAGAGTAGATCTAAATACGAGGATTTCCTGGTTTGTTTGTAAGTTTTCATTTTAAATCTTGGGTTCATTTGATTTAATTTTAGATATCTCCATTTTAGCATTTGAATTATATTTTATTAAATTTATAAGGATATTTATTTCAGATATGAGGTTTTGAATTCATCATTAATTATTCTATTGAGATATTCAAGTCTACAAGTGTATTAGAAATTGCATCAACACATGAGGATCATGTATTCTTTCACCCACTGTGCAAGCTTCTTGTATTGTCTTCAGATCTATTTTTCATCTTGGCAAGCTCTACCTAGGCATTGAGTCATTAAAATTTTGGATTTGGAGGAGATGCATTGGATTATTATTCTAAGGCATTATATATTTGGAGGATCATTGAGATTTAGATCTCATGAAGTGTTGTATTTTCAACTAGGCATTGAGAATTGGATTTGTAAGAGGAGGGATATCTATGTTGATTCTTTGTTGATCCTTGAAGATATAAAGTGATTAAAAATAAGAAAAAATATATATGGAAATATCTACACCATTTTTATCATCTACCACATATGCATTGATTTTTTATAGAAGGCTCTAAACCTATTGCATTGACATCATCTGTTGGTGCATTGGAATCATTATTTATAGATCTGCTTTGAAGAATTCTTAGCTAAGTTGAGATCTACATGGAAATATATAAGATCAACATATTATTATATTTATATTTAGCATTAGAACTATCCTACATTGGCATGGAGAGTGTTGGAGGGATATCAACATTGGAAGGTCTGCATTAGACATTATACCAAAAGGAATATTTTTTTGGTGGTTTCACATTTGCTATACCAACTGGTCATCTAACCACTACATCTATATCTTATTTTCCATCAAATTAGACAAATGTAACCCATTTTTTATTTTTTACATAGCTGAAAATTCATTAATTTTGCCTTACTAGATGTAATTTTTGCTTAAAGAAGTCCAGCTTGCTTGCATGCATACTGAGGTAATTGAGAAGAATTTTTTCACTTCTATTGAATTTTTTAAGTCCATGGTAAAATTTTGGTTCCAATTAGTATTTGGAAGGCACATTTTACCTTGCTAAAGGGTACTTTTTTAAAATTTTAAGCGTAAGTTTTTAGTCAATAGGCCTATTTACAACAAATTATATTATTAATATCTTGTAAATGATAACTCAAAATTGAGAACCATATTTTGAAGAAGTGTTTATTTTTTAATTTCCCATGCATTGGTATAATTTTCCTTGTGAAATACACTACTTTATAAAGTGCCAAAAAAAAAAATTTTGCGGGGGGAAGCTACTTGACATAATTTTAGGGGGTTTTATTGTGGTTGTAATTCTGTTATGTAATTCTCTCATTTTTTACACATTTGATTTATATAAAAACAACAATAAAAACATTAATCTTAATTATACAATGGATGTTAGCATTTTTAAAACACTCACACCCTTTAACTATCAGGAATGGAAAGATAACAATGGTTCTTAGAAGTAAAGGGTTATTTTGCATAACTATGGGGGTATAAGTTGAACCCACAATTGAAGCAAATAAGATAAAATGGTTTAATAAATGTGATGAATATTTTTTGATATTATGTATTTTAGTGTCATCAAAACTCTTGTTTCACATAGAGTTAGCCAAATATCCTAAAGAAGTATGGGATACCCTAGCTAGCTTGTTTGGGAAAATCGACACCATGAGGGATCATGAGCTTGAGATTGAGATAATTAGTTTGAGCCCTATAAAATTTGAAAAATTGGAGGAATTATTCACCAATATTAATTCACTTATATTTTATTTAAAATAATTTATAATTGAGAAGAAACATGAGCAGTTAGTTCTTTCTATGCTTGCAAAATTAGGACCTAATTGCTCTGTATTTGTTTCTACCTTTTATGCGACCAAGAGAGCCATAGGAGCCAACTAGAAAATTCCGTCCTTAGATGAATTCATTATAGATTTAACTAAGGAATAGGATAAATTGACTAGATGGGAACCTCAAGTCTTCTAAACTTTTATCCCTCATTGCCAGGATTAGGAAACAAAAATCCTTTATCAACAAGGATAAGATACAGAAGAGTAAGGATCCTAAGAAGAAGAAAGAATAAAAAACTAGTAAAAAAACTATAAATTAAACCTCCTCCTTTGAAGGGAAAACTAAGAGAGAAAATTTTAAGTTCTCCTACTACAATAAGAATGGGCACGATGAGCACAAGTGTATGAATAAATAGATAAACCAACTTACACATCTCCTAGAGAAAAATAATATAGGTGTCCTTGAGTATGTAAAATAGTCATCATCAATCAAATAATATTCTAAGAAAAAGGACAAAAGTAAGGAGAAACCTAAAGGCAAAGCTTTAGTTGTAGTGGTTTCTATAATTTGCTTCATCTTGGGTTATCAACTTTGGTGCTTCACACCATATGGGTTCATCAGATGTTGAGTTTCTTGAGTTAGAGTCCTATAGCATTTCCTCTATAAATTTGGTTGATGACACTCTAATAGAATTTTTAGGAAGAGGGACTATTGAATTCGAAGGTGGAACATACACAAATGTTCTAAGTGTACCTTCACTATCAAATAATCTTCTTTTATTGTATCAAATTACCCACATAGGGTAAGGCATGAGAAACAAGTTCACACCAAATTTAATTGAGATCAGAGAGCTACATAGTGACTCTACATTTGCATTGGGGAAGGCTAATCACCATTCTAGGCTATACAACTTTTCTCATTTTTCTCTAGATATTCCTCCTACCATATTGATTACCTGTTCAAATAGAATTAGTAGGCTATGGCATGAGTAGTTTGGCCATTTTAACTAATGCTATCTTGGGTAGCCAAGTTAGTAGGATATGGTTATAGGATTCCCTAGAGTTAAATTCTCTAAGGGAATTTGTGAGGGTTATGCCTTTGGTAAACATCCTGAAGATAAATTTGACAAAGACAAAGCTTGGACATATATAATACCTCTTGAGTTGATTCATAATGATGTCATGGGGTATTTTCCCCATCCTTCTTTTACTCAAGCTCAATACATCCTCACCTTCATTTATGAATTTTATAGATACAAATGGGTCTAATTTATTAGATAAAAGTTTGATGTTTTCAATAAATTTTGAGACTTTAAGGTTCTAGTTGAGAAGCAATCTAGAAAGTACATCAAAATCCTTTAAACAAATAATAGGGGGAGTACATCAACCATAGATTTGATTAGTTTTATACCAATGAGGGGATTGATATTTAGTGGATAGTACCATACACTCCTTAATATAATAGTGTAATAGAATACAAGAATTAGTCTTTAAAGGAAATGGCTAATTTTATGATTCACTCTAGATCATTATCTCTATAGTTCTGGGTAGAAGCCATCAATTGTGTAGGTTACATTTAGAACTAAGTTCTTCAAAAATATTTAAATTAAATCACTCTTTATGAAGCTTGGCATAATAGGAAACCATAGGTGAAACATTTTAGGGTCTTCATATCATTGATGATGGTGCCCATTCCCAAAAATAAATGTAAGGCTATGAAGGTTCAATCCAAACCTTGCATCTTTATTGGGTACTAGTTGGGGTCAAGGGTTATAAACTTAATCATCCTATGACTCATCAATTTTTTTATTGAGAGTAGTATTAGGTTTCATGAGAGTCACATCAACCCTTTACTTGACACTTCTCCCTCTACATCAATTTCACTCAGTTTGGATAAACAGTTCAGGGATTCAGATCATTCATAGTAGGTTCCTAAAGCAGAGGTCACTTCTTCTTCTTATTCTAGTTATGAAAACAAGTAGAGTGATGTGGATTCATCCTCATCCTCTTTTAGGCATGCATTAATGGATGAGGATTTGGTACATGATTCACCCATTTTAGGCCCTCTTTGGGTTAGGTAGACACTTGAGAGTGTAGTCACTTGGGCAAGGGATATAGATAATGATAGACATAATTGGGAAGATTTTAAGAGAGGACCACATGCCTTTTTTGCTTCCACGATGGATTTGAATACTTTTAGAGAGGATTATAGCATACATGATTTGGATAGACCCATGTATGAGAAACATGACTCCTTAATTAACAATCATACTTTGGATTTGACTTTTCTTCTTAAGGGAAGGAAGATGGTTTGATGTTGTTGGATATATTGGATCAAGTATGCTACAAATGGGTCTATTAACAAGTATAAGGCTAGATTGTTAGCCAAGGGATTTTCATAGGTAGCTAGCATCAGCTACTCAAAAACCTTTACACCTATGGCTAAGATGACTTCAATCAGACTCACACTTATTATAGCTACAATACATGGATAAAGTGTATATAAGATAGACATGAAGAGTGCATTTCTTCATAGAGACCTTAAAGAGGATATCTACATAGAATAACCACCTAGTTTTATTCAAGATTCTTCTTTAGTGTACAGATGTAGGAAATCCATTTATGGCCTCAAAAAGGCCCCTTGAGCCTGGTATGCCAAAATGGGTTCCTTATTTCTTACTTTAGGTTTTAGTAGATGCCACTCAGACCCCAATGTGTACATCTTGTGGTAATATGATTCATTATTGATACTAGTTTTATATGTTGATGACCTTTTGATCATATGGAGTTCTTCTTTGGCTATCTCACTAGTGAAGAAAAATCTTTAGGATAGATTTGACTAACTTGGGCCTACTACACTACTTCCTTGACATTAAGATCACTTAGACAGATTTAGGTATTTCACTTATGCAACCTAATTACTCTCTTGATGTATTTACACATTTTTATATGGCTAACTGTAAGTCATATCTAACTCCATTCCTATCTGGAGTCAAGCTTGAGATATATTGTTCCACTACATTGGTTGATGTTACCTTATATTGATAACTTGTTAGTAGCCTTATTTAATTGACTCACATTAGAACCAACATCTCTTATGTTATTGGCATTTTTCTAATATTCATACAAGAACCCCATGAGATATATTGAAAATCAACTAAGAATATCTTGCACTACATTTAGGGTTCACACAGGTATGGGATACACTACAGGGTTGGTTTTAATTTTGACTTGGTCGATGACATAGACTCAGATTGGGCTAATCACACTCATAGTCATAAGTCCACTTCATATTAAAGTTTCTCATTGGGTTATGGACCCATAAATTAGTCAAGCAAGAAGTAGAATGCTATTGTTCTATCTTGCATAGAGGTAGAGTATAGGGGAGATGTTAACGTAGATACTAAGACTATTTGGCTTCAAGGGATTATTTTTTATCTTGTTATCTAGATCAGGTGACCTACAGTCATAGTTTGTAATAATTAGACCACCATTCATATTAGCAAGAATATAGTCCTTCATCAAAGGACCAAACACATCAATATTCACATTCACTTTATTCAAAAGATGATTCATGAGTAGGTCATTGACTTAGAATTTTGTTAGTATTCAAATCAAGTTGATGATATATTCACCAAAACCTTCACTAAGATCAATTTCATTCATCTACGAGCTCTTCTTAGGGTGAGTTTCACTTTGACAGCTTCATCATCTCTAGGGGGGCCTTCTAGCCTCTTCACTTCTTCATGTCTCTCTTTTGGGGGGAGTTTTTCTCAATAGGTATTATCTTCTCTATATATGAGGGATTGCATTATACATGGGTACCTTATTAGGCCTTGTTTCTAGGACCCATTTTTTGTATCACTACCCACCTAAGCTGTTCTTATGAGGGGTTATTGGTGTAGGCCATTTTCCCAATGGGCTTTACTTACATGGTTGTATTAACTTTCTTAGGGATCTATATGTCATTTGGGTTATTTGGGAAGATTATTCCCACATTCATTATAATGTGTGGTATCTTTCTCTCTCCAACCTATATATGCACCTCTCTCCCTTTATATTTATAATGTAGTATATTATGTGAATTATTAGAGCATTCGTGTCTTGGTGCAATTATTTCTTTTTGATTTCATTCTTATAGCTATGTATGTTTACTCTATATTATCTTGAATAATATGTGTCTTACATTGCATCTTGAATTAGTGTATTCATTTGGATTAACATTCTTGGAACTCATTCTGATAAGACTCATATCCATACTAGCATGAGGGGGAGCTAGGTGAGATAGTGTGTTATTTTATTTTTAATTCCTTTCAAAATATTAATTTCTATTTTATTTAGTTTTTTTAATTCATGAGTAGATATATAATGCATGTATATGCATGTCTATAGATTTGGAAACATAATGGAGACATATGATCTGAGAGCCCTATTGATGGGTTTTTTAGCACACTAACTTAGGTAGGATGGAATCCACCCAACCTCTCCTAAAAGGAGACAAAATATCCCAAAGGTCTACTACTACCAAGTCTTGGATTATAAGGTAACTCAGTAGTTGATGTAAAATTGCTCCATTTCAAGGGGCCTAGTTGGAATAAATTTAGATAAATTATAAGTAGGGTCTTGTGGATTTTTGGGGCACTTTTATCTATGATGACATATGTTATCATATTTGTATACATACTTTACATGATTAAATTTGATATATGAAATATGGTGCATATAAATATTTATTTTGAAATGGTTGATTTGCAAGCTTCATCCCTCATATCAAAAGGGAGAATATAGTGGGCTTATTTTAGAGATTCATGCCATGATAGATAGATACTTCATAATTTGTGTCAAAATGTGTGATTCAAATGAGATAAATTGAGGTATATGTGTGGCATATGTAGGAATTATACATAATTTTGAGGAATAGTAGGGAATTTCATGAAATTTGAGATAAATTATATTGGTTATACTAAGCAAGATATATAACATTGAGAATATTAAGAGGTATTTTATGACATTATGACAAATGAATTTTGGAATTATATATCACTTTAAGGTACAAATGGATTATATTTGGGGCATGAATGTTGTTCATGCAAGCACATTTTTATTTGTATATTATAGATCGATGGGGGAATGATGGTACTATGTAAGTACATTGGAGATACATTATGTTTCTAGTGGTTTATCCTTTACATATGAAAATATTACAATTTCCCATTTTCACATAAAAACTATTTTAGGATTCCACCTTTATATATGAATCTATTTCAGGGTTCCATTTTGACATATAAACCTATTCCAAGGTTCCAAATTTACATATGAACCTAGTTTCATGGTTCCAAAAAATAATAATTATTATATTTAAAGTAGTGTAGTTGAGGTTTTTGTAGTACGCAAATTCTAACACTCTTATTCCTCTAATGGGGGTTGAGGCATTTTTACTCAAATAATGTTTTCAATGGTTCCATATACTTTTGGCATAATCACCCAATGAAATTATCAAAATGAGTTCAACAAGTAGAAACTTGGTTTCTGTACCCTTATGTGTATTCATTCCTTGACTTTACAATTTTAAATAATTTAATGATATAGATTATTTTAAATTACTTATATTAATAGGACATCAATCCATGTATGGTTCCTTTTTAGGTTAAATTACATGGCATAAGTGAGACATTTGGGGCATACCTGCCAACATCAAGTGTAATTATCACAAGTACAAAATTTATTATTTTGTCATTTTAATCTATCATTTTCAATAGTAGACTAAAAGGGGGTATTTGTAAACACCTAAATTTGGTATTAAACACTTTGGAAACATAAAATTTATCACACTTTGATATACTTAGACTTTACGTACACATTTAAAGCTTGTGCACAATTTCCTCTATTTGTCTATCAATTTTTTATCTTGGTATTTTATCAAATTTTGGAAAATAAGTGAAATAATTGCTTAGATAATAAAAACTATTATGTAAAATTATAATGATACAAATATGCAATAAATGATACAAAGTAATTTATAACTTAATAAATTTGAAAATATGATAAAAGGGTAAAGTACTAATGAAATACAAATTAATTAAAAAACTAGAATGTCAGACTATGTCAAAGACTAAAATTGATTAGGGGAATGTGTTGACTGACTACAAATGTGAAGCAAGATTTTATAGGATCTTCATACAAGAGCACTATATCTAGATAGTGGATTAGGGCATTTTTTCATTAGGGATCACTAATGTCCTATAGATGATGGATATTTGATATTTTTATAACAAGTTCACCTTTGCTCATGTGTTCTTTTGACTATGTGGGACTCTTAGATCTATCATCAAAATCACTTTGTATATTCTCCTTCATTTGTAACCCTAGATCAATGAACCAAGAGGATAAATTTAATCACATGGTGATATTGGGTTAGATATTGAAGCTATGATTGACCTCAACACCCCCTATGTTGAGTGCTACCTACATACCAACATTTGAAGAGGGATCAAACTCCATGTAGTTCTCCCATACTACGGTGATGTGAGTGAAATACTAGTGTAATATTCTAAATGTTGGGAAATATAGGTGTGATTAAGTGCTTAAACCATTACTTGTGACCTTATAATTGTAATCATATCTTAGCTAAGGGCCCTATTAGGGTTTTATGTATTCTTCCTCTCAATGTGCAATTATAATTTTGGTGTTTTTCAATGTGGAAGCCTCTTGTTTGCAAAATTATTTGAAATGTGGCTTTATAGTGATATTTTGGGAATTAATTTAGATGGGGATTGTTAAACTTATGGGATGACCCATTACTTGAATTTGAAATTAAGAAATTAACTATTATTTAGTAAGAGGACAAGAGTGGTTGAACTGAATATTGTTAGGAAGTGCTATTATCCACATGGTGAAATGTTGTCTTAGGAGTAAAAGCAACTGATCTAGGAGTAAGGAATAGTATTTGGATAATTCTAAACTATTTTTCATTAATAATAAGGACATTATGGAATCATTGGTTTGTTTATATGAATGGGTATTCCACATGGAAAATGAAGGACATTCATCAAAAATTTGTGGAAGAAGGAATGAGCTAAGTGTGTAAAAAGGTGGTCAAAAGTTCATTGTTTTGACTTAAATGTTGATTTATGTGTCCACATTTTCCCTAATTTTACTATAGTAATGAAACAAAGTGAACATACTAGAGTAAAAGGAAAATGCAAGCCTAAAATTACCTTTGAATAATGGTATTGGATGTATGCTATAACAATGAATTATGATTGATGAAAAAACCTATAATAGAACATGTATAAAATCAGTCTTTAAGATAAAAATCAAGAAGTAAAGACAAGAATACTTATATTTATAATAACAAATAATTAATACACTTGATTGGATATGTGAAACATTATGTTTTCAAGTGAAAAACATTGGTGACGATAAAGGGTAGGACCCTTGGATATTTCATTTTTTGTTGAAAATCTTAGATTGGATTATGCATGCCCTAATCTACATTGATTAAGATAGCATGCTTAAGAAATCAAGGTATGATATACTCCATCATTACATACCCAAAGTTTTGAAGTAGTTTTATAATCATTGTATGAATTCTAATATATTATTATGATGAAAAAAAGTGAACCAATAAATGCAGATGGAATAAGGTTTAGTTTTGGTGTAAAACTAGATTAAAAATGGTACACAAAGACAATATGATCTAGGTCTAGTGTCTTCAATGTAGAGAATTAAAATCTTACCATTTAGTCTATGAAACTAGTGAAAACTAATAAATAAGGTATTTATATTCCATGTATATTCCTGTAATATAATATCTATGCATATATGGTTTTTGAGACTAAGTAATGATAATTAAAATTCTAAACAAAAACTTGTGTGTTAACCTGGAACATATGCCATTCATGATGCCCCAAAGTTGATAAAATATGAGACAAAACCCAATTATTTTTTGGAATTGAATATGCATACCTATTGATAACTATTTTTTTCTACCTATAATTCTAAAAATTTATGAAAATGACTATTTTTCCTATTGGTATAACAACACACTATTTTGGATAGGGTTAGCTTGAGCCCTTATCTAAATAGAGCGCTTATATCCAAAATTATTTTATGTATGTTTTTTGGGTATGAAACTTGACCAACTATGTAAGACTTGACAATTTTTATATGTGTACTACATTTTAGGAGTTTAGTCTTTCATACAAGCCACTATGTATGCCCCCTCTTTTAAGGTGAGTTATTGAGCCTGCAAAATAAATTAGCTCTAAAAAAATTTATATGAGATGTTATAAAAATATGTTAACATCAGTAGTAATGATGACATGGAGGATCATGAAATAATCATATATATAAACCAATAAAAAGAGTAATGTGAGATGCATGTAGAAATAATCATACATAGTGACATTGTCAACATAAATGTTAGCAATTTAACATGAAGATAAGTGATCATAACTGATTACTAAAGGTTGAATATAATTACTTTGGGAGGGATAAATTATATCCATCATGGTATATAAAGGATGGGAATATGAATGATGTCCATCATGGCATCAAAAATTGATCAAATTGAGTAAACGAGTGTCATATCCATGACAAACACAAATAAAGAGTACACACATAGCACAAAAAACATACAAGAGAAGGCAAAGAGGCCAAATACAAGGGAAATATTAAAATGTCACTTAATCATACATATAAACATACAAATAGGATTAGATCCCCATGTAAGGACATTTTCAAATGTCCACAAGACATTGACTTTAATAATTTGTAACACTAGTATATTCAACAACTTAAGTAATTAGTAAGATATCAATGTGTAAGTAAGTGAACAATATTGATAGATTTTGTGTAATGTAAATAAATATGGTATGGACAATAAGGGAAACATAAATATGGATAAAACCTATGTATAAGATGTTCTTAGTGAGCTTGTTATTATTTATTCAAGATTTATGAGGCCTTTGTATTGTTTGGATCTAAGAACTGATAGCCTATGCTCACTAGGACATGGTCAATGGGATAGGACAACAGTGTAGAACATTCCTATTTAAATAGGTTAATTTTTTTATATGTTATTTTTGAGTCTTGAAATAACCTAAAATTAGTTCTATATATGGCAACCAATATACTAAACATTCACTCATGTACACTTGTGAAGCATGTATGATATTAAACTTGATAGAAATAAATACTTAATGACTTGTATACAAATTAACTTATGTAAATGAAATAAACATAAGAATGCATAGCTCTTGATTTTTGAATTTTATAGAATATATATATATATATATATATATATATATATATATATATATATATATATATATATTCATAGACAAATTGAGAAATAAAAATAAGGATACTAATTGATGAGTCTTAAAAGGGACTCATAATCAATAGGTCATGTATCTAGTGTAGGAATGGTAAAATTTTGTGAATGGAGAGAGTCATACTGATGTGATTTAACTGAGCTAATTTATAATATGAATACTAATTTCCATTTGTACCATAAAATCCAATGTAATGATGATGATCTATAACATATTGTGTATGATGTGGATCATGATGAAACTTAGGGATTTTGGGAACCCATCATGGAGTGTAAAAATCATATGTTGGTGCCTTATGTGAGATACCCTTAATGCCATATAATAGTAATTTGGGACTTTTATTAGTAGAGAGAGGCTCTCTAAAATATTTTACAAATCTTTATTGAAGTGGCCTTTAAAGGATAGGCCTCCATGGAAGGTTAGATACATGATTTGGAAATATCTAAGTAGATTGGACATTTTTATGTGGCTCAACTAAAATCTTTTATATAAGAACCATATATATTCGTGGTAGGGGGTATTCATATGGGATACTCCAAATTGTGATGACCTCATTGGCATAGATATACTTTAAACATGTGAATCGTGGAAGGAATTTCACAAAAATGTTGTTCAATGACACCCTAATAACATATCGAAGATCCCTACATTGGGTACTACTGTAAACCTAGAGGCCACACATGTTAGACCAAATTACAATGTTAATGTAGTCTCACCAATGGAGCTCTGAATGTGACCATTGAATCCTCTTATTACCATGGTCATAGGAATAAAATATTTATTTGTGTATCTAGTATTATTAATAAGTGTGATTTTATACATATTCACACTAAAACCCTTATCAACTAAATACTCTGAATAGGTTGGTGATCAATGTGAGATCAAATAAACAAAGAGTGAAAATCCTATTCATCATGAATAATTTCATGATCTATAAATTTGATTAGTGGCATAGATGAGACTAAAGTATGGTATGTACCAATGATTCCATTCAATGGATGTTGTTCTTCTATAGTAAAATTATAATAAATTAGGGGAGGGTGTGCATTATATGCATAATGTACCCTCGATGTACCTACCATCTCATTAAATATACGTGTATGAAAATGATGAAATATTTTCATCACCTTAGTTTCAATTGATTGTTATTTTGAACCATTTATAGGTGTTCCCATATCAGTGATGTTTTCATCTATCAAATCCTAAAATATGTATCTCAAACTAATACATTTGTTAGTAGTGTGGTTTGGTGTCCTATGAAAATCATAAAAGGCATTTTGATCAAAATATTTTGGAATAAGCTTATTCAAATAAACCTCTTTAATAGAATATAGATATATGATATTTCATTCTAATAGTGTTTTTAGGACCTTATATTGATCTTATGGTAGATTGGTAAACTATCTCCTTGGAGGAGCTGATAATACAATGTGTAGAGTTGGTTCTAAAAAAGCATGTATTGTTGGTTTTTTTATCATTCTTATTATCAGTTGGCCTCACCTTATATGGTGGATTTATTAAAATATTTATATTATAATTTTTATTAGTTGTATATTTAAGCTTATTCATTTCCAATAACTTGAATTCCCTTTATTTAACTATATAAAATAAATTTGTGAATGAGAGAAACTTCTTGAACATGATTGCCTCATGTAGGGGTGGAATAAAACTCTATTTGAAGATATCCTATAATTATTATTTTGCTATAGGATTTGTCATTTTCTATTGCATTGTATTTTACCTTAAGATATATTCTATGATAGGCTCATAATATTTTTGTTTGAGTTGGGAAATTTGAGCATAGGAAATCTTCTCACTAATATTGGTTGAAAAATGTGCTAAAAACATGTCAGCCAATGGATTAAATGCATTTACTAATTGATGAGGTAACTTATAAAACCATTGTAAAGCATATTATTTTAGCCTCCTTAGGAATTATTTAGTCAATAACATGTCATTGGACACATGTTGCAAATATGATACATGGAAGACACTAAAATGTTGTTTGGGGTCACCCTTTCCATAATATACTATAAGCTTGGGTACCAAAAAACTATAGGTAGAGGAAATACTATTATGTGTTATGTCAATGGAGTGTGAAATAAACTATGATAATCAAGTGCCTGATCATATTTTTAAGAAACTTGCTTTGAATGTAACACCTTAGTTTGTAAAGATTAAATCTCATGTATAAGGGATTATACATTGAGAGAAGAAGAATGTTTGCTAATCAAAGGTGGTGTTCTTAATTATTGAGTAGGAATTGACAGATTAATCTATTGAATCCTTTGGGTTTCCCCCATAGTAAGAGATGGTACAAAATTTATATCTATTACATCCATATGGTTAGAAGTCTCATAGGATTAGCCTTCAAATTATTTCTTAATTTATTCTCAAATAATTTTGATAAATATATCTTGCATATATTTATTATTTGAAAGATATAGTTTTAATTGTTGTTTATCTATATCATTAAATATATTAACATGTTTTTTCATTATGATATTATTAACTATAATATGAAAAATATTCAACTTGGGAACCAATCAGTGTATCCATACATCTAAGATTAGATAGAAATAATTTTCTTAATTTGGATGAAATAAGAAAAAAAAACTTGGAATATTGAAGCTATTAAAAAAATTATCAAATATGAAAACCCTAAAACAATAATTGGAAATAATAAAAATAAGTATAAAAACCCTAACAACATTTATGTTTAGATTTTTTCAACATTCAACAATAGATAGGTTCACCAATATGTTTCATTAAATTTTGGCAAACAATTGATTTAATTGATTAGATAAGATAAACCATTTTGTAAAATTAGAATGCTACATATATGTAATAAATGACACAAAATGATTTGGAACTTACCAAATTTATAAATATGCTAAAGGGGGAAATTACCAAGGAAATACAACTTATATGGAAAACAAGAATGCAAAATTATGTTTGAGATTAAAATTGACTAGAGAGTTGTGTTTATTGATTATGGATCTGAAACCGGTTTTATAGAATCTCTGAGAAAGATTATTATATTTGGATAGGGGTGCAAGGAGTTGTCCTTAGGGATTGTCAATGTCCTATATATTATGGATATCTGATATTTATTTGAAAAAATTTCCTTCACTTGTGCATTCTTTTGATTGTGTGGGAGCCTTAGATCCATCATGAAAATCACTTTGTATCTTCTCTTTCACTTATAACCCTAGTTCAATGGACCAAGATGACAAATGCAATCACAGGGTAAAAATAGGTTATAATTTTAATTGGTGCTTGACCTCAACACCCTATGTGTTGAGAATTTCATACATTCCAATACTCTGAAGAGGGATCAAACTCTATGTAATTCTCCCATGTTATAGTGATGTATGTGAAAGACTAGTGCTAAAATGTTAAATGTTGGTGTAATCATGGTGTGATTAAGTGAGTCAACCATAACTTGTGTCTTTATAAGTTTATTCAGATATTGTCTCATGGATATTAGGGTTGTATTTATTTAGAATTGAGATAAATATGAAATTTTATCTCAATGTGAAATTAGAATTCTAGTGCTTTTCAATATGGAAGCCTCTTGTGCAAAAAATGTTTTAAAATGTAGTTTTATAATGATATTTTGGTAATTCCTTTATATGGGGATTAATAAATTTTTAGGATGACCTATTACATTAATTTTAAATTGAATAATTAGCCATTATTTAGTGGGAGGAAAAAGTGATAGAATTGGACACTACCAAGGAGTGTTGTTGTCCAAATGGTGAGTTATTGTCCTACAAGAAAAATTAACATATATTGGAGTAGGAAGTTATAGGATCATTGGTTTGATTATAGGAATGGGTATTTCATGTTAAAAATGAATGAAAATGGTTGAAAGGCCATGGATTAAGTCATGAGCTAAGTGTGTAAATAGAGTGATAAATAGTGCATTGTTTTAGATCAAATGTTAATTTATGTGTCTACATTTGGTAAACCCAATTTACTAGCTACACATATTTATAATCATTCACCCTAGTCTATGAAATAACCTTCTAACATTCTAAACAAACTATCTCCATATATCAAATTATTGATTTTCACTCCCATGATAATACCATAAATAAAACACAATTGTAGTTTACTATAGTTATCTTCCTCTATTGGTAGTGTCCATGAACACTCAATGGATATTTTCTAAGTTATAATGTCTCCATTAGTTTTGAATATACATATTTCATGGGTTTGTCATAGTGGAAAACATCAAAGAGTCAATTATAAATACAAAATCAATTGTAAGGCTAGACTCACTTGGTTACTACTTGATTAATCCAATAACAGTCTCTTGAGATATTATCATAAAGGCATAAAAATATAAAAACACCTAAAATAATTATCCCCAGAGCCAAGTCAAAATAAACACACAATTCAAAGTTTCATGGTGAAAAGTGTAAAAATTAAAACATTTCATTTCATTAGAGATTGATCACAATGATCTGCAAACACACATAGGTAAGAGAACTACATGTGGTTTAATCCCTCTTCAAAGTATCATAATATAGGATATGCTCAGTCACTCAACTGGGAGTGGTTAGGGATATCCAAACCAACATACTAACCCCTTTTTAAGGGTAATTTTGTGGTTAAAAGTGTGATCTTAGGGTTTTAGAGGAAATATAAACAAAACAAGGATAATTGCATAGGATCAAAGGTGAGTGCATGCATAGGCAACATCTATGGGTGAAAGTAAAATGGGTTGATGCATCATAAACTTGCATAGTCAATAGGGATAGTTTTGGTAGAGATTGGAAAACACTATTTGCCATAAGGGTCTCAATTTCCCCATCAACATCTAAGCAAGGTTTGAGATCATGTTACTTGATTTTATTGGTTATAAAGAAGACACAGAGTATTTTCAAAAATAATGATGAACACATTGAGAAACAAATTATCAAAATAAGATAAGTACCTCTCCTCATAGTGTTTTGTTAATTTTAAGTTATCTAAATACAATATCAATCTACCATTTTACATTCAAACTTGTATGATGATTCCCCTATTTTATATAATTTGATTATTCATAGTTTTACTTCATTTATATCACATTAATCCAAAATAAATAAACTAGGAAGACACCAAAAATAATAAAGGACATGTAAGAAGGAAAAATAAATAAGGAGGAGGACACAAAATAAAATAACTAAATTAATAAAACCATGCCAATATAGCCTCATTTGGATGAATAATCTAAAATCATAGAAGTACCCTATAATAATGTATTTTTATGGATAATAAATGCCTATGAGTCATTTTGGGTGTTTACAATATAATAATAGATTTATTATTTTCTAATGAATTATTTGGATTTATTTATATATATTTTAAATACTTATCTTGATCATAATACATAAACGTTTGAAACCATGAAACTATCATTGTATAACATGACACTTTTCAAAAATAACTATATGTATCTTAGTAAAATAGAATAAACCTATATGTCTTAGTCATAAATTTATAAATGTATCTATATAATAAATAATAATTATAATAATAATAATAATAATAATAATAATAATAAAATTGAAATGAGATTACCCATTTAGACTCGTGCCTCTTAAAGTGACTTAAAAGGTACTAATTATGTGCATGAAGAGCACCATGAAAATTATTGTGTTGTATATACCTAAATATAATCATAGGTACTTGATAACATTAATTATTGACATATATTAAACTACTTAACTTACACCCAAATACATGACTCTTATTCACCATTCCTCTATCCATTTATCTATATGAGGGCTTGACCCCTCAATTTTATGTCACTACTACACAAAATTTATAAGTAAATACTCAAACTTATCTATATCACTCTCAAAATACTTCCCATCTTAGGATAATTATCCTTGATTCTTTGGGATAGGGATGCCCTAGGCAAATATGTTCGCTACTACAGACCTGACCACCTAGTGTGGCCTCATTCCCATACTATTTAGCAACTAATTTATAAATTCAAAATATTAATTTGTCTCTTCTTGCATGTTTT
The DNA here is from genome assembly GCA_037957365.1 of Torreya grandis. Lineage (NCBI taxonomy): Eukaryota > Viridiplantae > Streptophyta > Pinopsida > Cupressales > Taxaceae > Torreya > Torreya grandis. Next base: position 1,296,830 of record JARHVA010000443.1, read on the forward strand.
TCAAGGTTGGATAAAGGAAAATTTCAAAGGGTTTTTGTATAAATAAAAATCAAAGGTTGTTCATTAATCCTAACTTGACACTATTTATTAATCATTTAAAAACTAGTGCAAATTGATAAAATATACCATATTATTCCCACATTTAATATCATTCCCTAGGATAAGTCACAAGCTAAGTTTGAAGAATCTTAAAATAAGTAAATATTTAATATTTTTGAGTATCAAATCAATTTTTTAGTAGCATACATATAGTCAAGGAGCACAATTACACAATCACTCTAGGTGAGAGGACTATGTGTTTTTTGATTCCCTCCTCAGAGTATCTAGATATGTAGGCCATCATTAATAATAAAAGGGGGTGATTGGGGTTAAATCATCCCATTACACTTACCCTCTCTTTTTTTAGGTTTTAATCTCTTTCAAGTACCCATAGGATTTCGAAGGTAAAGAAAAAGAAAAAAATGGTCTCTATGTGATATCTACAGAATTTTAACATCTCAAAAATATCAATAGACATAGGTATAGATGGTGAAAAAATTAATATATTTGTAATAGTCAACATGGACTTGTACACATTAAACAAAGACAACCAACCTACATTATTGTCCAAATAGGATTTACTTGTCTAGGAATATCCACAGATCTTACCTCTAGATCTTAGCTATCATAATCATATCTTTTCATATTTCTCAGTGTTAGACATCAGATACATTCAACCATAAATCATAAAATATAAATATCTTATTATTGGTTGTACTTAAATTTTTTAGCATATGCCACTTGTTATTTCAATTTCAATTTTAGTCAATTATGCTTTACATTCATATTTAGGCTTAAATGTCATATATTACAATCTGAATAGATTTATCAAGTTTTATACATATTATACAACATTTATTTTATTAAATAAAAAATGGGGTAGAACATATTATTAAACCCTTAAATTTTTTAGCATTTTATTTTTTATATTTTTATCCTAAGGTTTCATATTTTTTTCTAATTTCTATACACAAAAATATTTTATTTTGTTGGTTTTCAATTTCTTATTTTTTTCTTATTTTTTTAGACTTGTGTTTTGATAATCGTAAAACTCATAGGAGTTGTCATTATAGGAAAAGTAGTATTCAATTTACCTAAGTCATGATGTGAGGTGTATTGATCTAATAATTAAGCTATTAGATAATACTATATGCAAATTTTAGTCTCCATGTAACTCATAATATATTGGAAATTCATAGAGTTTTTTCTTTTCAGCCATAGGAAGTCTTTCAACTATTTATTTTTATAGTGCACCGATAAGCATTTATCCCTAAATAGTTACTTCAATGTACCTATAGACAAGATAATATCAACATGGGATGGTGGAATCCTCTGTAGACAATGCCCTTTGGGCATTGTTCACTATTTACAACATAGATCAATATATCTAAGAACTTACAAATAAAACACACCCTATCTAGGTACAACCCTAATACCCCTTTGGAAATTCAAAATTCAAATAAAAATCATGATAATAATGAATGAAATTTGTTTTTATCTTTTGATTTGGCTCATAATTTTCATCATCACATTTTATGTTACTTTCCAAGTTGTTATTTGGATTCACTATATATTGGCATCCATCAAACTCAAAAATAACAAAATGGATAAAATGAATAATGTACAATCTTAAGCATTACTCAACTAAAACTATTTCAATAATTATCTTAGGATACAAGCATCATTAAATAAAATATTTGTAAAATCAAGTATGACTTGGGAAAAATAATAGATGTACATATAGAATACTATAATGTATATTACACACACTATTGATGGACTTATCATGACTATTGATACTAATAAATATTATACAGAAAAAAAAGATGAAGTTAATGACATAGAATTCATGGAATATATTAATGGAAATCCACATAAAATGGATGCACTATTATATATTTCAAGATATGAACAAATTAAATTGGCTCAAGCTTATACATCAAAATAAAAACTAGATCCTTTCCAAGTTAATACTTATACATCAAGTGTTCTAGTTTTTACTATCGATTATATTCTTATATCAACACCTCCAGTTACATTTTGACATTATCCCTAGGTATGGGGTATCAAAAGGTTTACAATAGATTAATATGCCTATTTTTACACATGTATCATACACACATCCTTTGATTACTACACATGGTCCACCACCAACCTCACCTAATGCATACTCTCTTAAATAAGTTATATATCCGTACATGCCATAGTGATGAAATTAGAGAAAAATATCTCTAGAACTAATCATTAAATGGATTCACTTACTTTTGATTTATAATCTTTTAGCACCTGATATAACATCCTATTCATTACCAATAGGTTTTATAACTCCTAAACTACCACTCTATGAAGGTAAAAGTTATCTCAAATAACATCTTTGATCCTTTCATGTAACATGATTAGTTTATGCATATAATGAAAATTTATTAACTAATTTCTTTACAATAAGCCTCAAATAATATGCTTTGTGATGGTTCTATAATCTTCCATTATAATTAATCAAAGCATTCAACCCTTTAGCATAACAATTTCTAACACACTTTTCTATAAACATCAATGAAAAACTATCCCATGTGTAAATTAAACAACTCAATCAAGGGTCAAATGAGCCAATCAGTTAATATGTTATCCAATACAAAACTATAATATCTAAGATGACAAATTTTATGGTAGATAATGTGTTACAATATCTCTTCACACAAAGTTTTCTAGCACCACGCCATGATTCTATCATGTTAGATAAATTTAAATATTTTGATGATATATGCCATAAATTAATATATTACAATATAATATCTCTCCCTACACCATTAGAGGTTGATATGAACAAGCCATAACATAAGGAATTCAATAGTAACACATGCCATGACTAGCATAGATGTATTTGACATTCTAAAAATAATTGTTATATGCTAAGGCATAAGATACATGATCTTATCAATAATAATAATATTGAGTTAATTACACCCATAGATGAGGCTAGGCCACAAAAAAAATAAAATACAAAGTTAAAAATATTTACTAATCCATTTCCAATTCATGGCACAACAAAAAATACAAATAATTTAGTACATCATGCTTACAATGTAAATCTTTCTCCTAAGACATATGGACATCAAATAAATGGTGTTATTGGTGTATTTAAAAGCACATTAGAATCATGTCCCATGATCACATTTGATGAAAATTAATTTTTTGATGATGATTTAGATAAACATGCACTCCTTATTTGAGATTATATTAACAAGCAACCCATACACAGTGTCATGATTGGTAATGGGTCAATTGAAAGTGCATGTATAATGATACTTATTCACACTCTTGGGTACATATAACATGATTTTCATGATATATCAAGGATTTTTAAAGCATTTTATGGATATACACATAATAATCTTGGATATATAGTGATACTTCTTCAGGTTGGTTTAATAATAATGGCCACTACATTCTTAGTCTTATCAAACACATGGGTCTTTAATATGTTATCGAGATGCCCTTAGATAAATAATCTTTGTGTAGTGTCATATGTAATACATTTATATCTCAAATATTTAAATTATAATCAAGTGATCAAAGTTATAGGAATTTGATATGAGTACCATCTACATTCAGTGCTAACTCATCCTCCTTGCCCACCACCACCACAGTGCATTATCACACATATTCAAGAGCATGGTACTAAGATAATTAATACACCTAATCAAGAGTGTAGTGCATAGTCACTTATTTCACCTATTGAAGAGAATAATGTAGAGTTATCATTTTCACCTATGTAAGATATTTATATAAAAGTAGTTCAAAAGAGAGTGTTACACCCTCCTAAATAATAAGATTCACATCAAAGAGTTATTCAAAGTTAAAAGATATGTTCATCTTATACAATGTGTCTTAAGGCAATACCTCAAAAAATTCAACATGTTTCACAATGAAAACAATACTAAAATCTTCTCCTAATATACATCAAACTCTATTGAGTCATGCACCTGTTGGAGGTACAATCATTGGAGGGGTGAATCAGTGATGCAATAGATTTTAAAATTCAATTTTAATCCTTTCAAACTCTTAATCAATGACAATAAGAATTCATAAATCATACAATATGTTTATAACAATGACTAAGAAAGCTGATGCAAGATCACACACATAACACAAGATCTACATGGGAATATATCTTGGGGAATAAAACACACTCTCTATCCTAAAAACATATGGACTACTTGTCTTATAAGATGATCATAAACATGAGACATTTTAGTGAAGCACCCACTTCACAAGGAGTACCCACCCCTAAGTATGAACAAGTACCCACTTTTTCTAGATGTTGAGAACCCACACAAGACCTTATGAAATCAAAAAATCAAAAACCCTAATTACCTTTCAATTTGATGGAGAAATAATGTATAACACCTCTCTTTCAACTCATCACACACACTCAAACTTTCTCATACAATAAATGAATACAAACACCCTTTTTGGATCACTCTAGGCTTCTTCACTCATCCTCAATCTACTCTATAATTTAGTCCATCCACTGAGCACACCTCCTTTGATCTCTTTCTTTTGTCTCTATCTTTTTCTCTCTCAACACATTCACATTCAAGTATAGAAACCATTGCCTTAGTCTCCACTCTTTATAGAGTCTTCATGAATATCAACTTCTAGGTCAGCCATAATACTTGACTTAACCCTTAATACTTATATCATGCTAACACATAGCTCAATACCATCCTCAAGGGTTGGCCATAGCATCCATGGGTCACACTTAAGAAAATACACCTTTCAATTAGGCCTTCGTAACCCTTATAAGTCTCATGGAGACCTATTACCCATTTATCACTTTATTGATCAAAACAAGAACACAAGATCACTTTCAAATACATGGGTTAACTCCATATGACCTCTAGGACATCTTCAAATTATTAATCCCACCAAAACACTCTTCTGCTAAAGCACAATTTACTCAAATAATAGTCTTGTACATAGTAACACCATGAAAGAACAAATAGTCAACTTTAAAGCTCAATATATACAATTTTACAAACATTAAAACCTTATAATAAAATTTTATAGATGCACCTTGAAGTTATCTATAACTTTGCCTTTTACACCACTATCAAATTCATCTTAGATCAAAATATATAGCTCAAAAACTATAGACTAGTTTTCCTTCATTAATTTTAATATTCAAATTCCATCGGTCACTATGTAAATATTAAACATTAGACACTTTGTCATCATATCATGCTCCATAGAAAATTTGAACAAATACACACCATTTATCTCCTTAGAATTCTCCTGATTTTAACCTACAATTTCTCACCATTGATCTTAGATCCTCACTTTCATGATTATACCACTTGGTAGCTCTACGTGCCTTCTACACACCTTGTACCATTCAATTAATGTGCTTGTAGCACTTGGTAGTTTTATGTGCATTCTAAGCATCCTTTTGACTTATTGACTAATTCCATGCTATTGATCTCTAACTACATAATAATATGCTCACCATTGATCTCTATCTAATAGGTTTCACACTTGCCATATATCTCCATCATCTAATTAAATGCTCATCATTAGATATGTCTTGACTATTTGACCCTATACTTCAACATAGTTAAACTTGATGGTCTCTCACACATCATAGTCTATAAGAACAACTTTGAAGGTTTATAAATTGAGCTAGAAAACATTTCAATAATCCAAATATTTAGGGTACCTTCTTAGCTCTATAGATAACAACTCCATGATAACCTTTCACCACTATTGACTTTTTGAGTACCTATGATAAATGCACAAACTTGCTATTTCATTTATATCTGCATGATGTGTAGTGATGGTCTATCTTCTCTTAAGCTATAAGATTCATGTTTATATTTATAAATGATCAAATTACATACCAAAACTTCACCAATACATCTATGGATGCCTCACAACTTCTTCTTTGTCCTAACAAAATTTCACATGTCCATATACTCTCCAAGCTATCAAACACAAATTCTTTGTCATTCATGTACTAGTATCTCATGCTCTCTTTGACATCAATGAAAACCTTATATTAATGACCATGCTCAACAATATCCCCCTTTTTCATTGATGGAAAAATACCCTTATAATAACTTCTTACTCATTTGAACTTCTTCATTCTGATATTTCTCCCCCTTTGACATTAATGACAAAGGGTCTTTTCCTCAACATGCCAAAAATAATTTCTCAACATGCCAACAATAATTCCTCAACATTATGTATGGATTCAAATACTATTTAATATTCTCATGATACTTACATACTTTTAATCATATGAATAAATTATTCCCCCTTTGATATGAACCAATATGAACTTGGACTACTCTGATCCTTGGACCTGACAAATTGATCATAAAGCTTAAACAGCTCCCCCTAACATCAAGGTCCATCTCATGTCATTTATTTTTTGACATACACCATTATGAACTTGGGACTTTTTGATCCTTGGAACTATCTACCTACAATACTCATAAGCTTTCTTTGATCATGCATGAAGATTCAATACTTTGTCAAAAAAAATGACTTGGTTTGATCAAGTCATCATATTAATCTTCTTGAATTCATAACTTTAACATACATCTTCACACTTCTATCATGACTGAAGCATATTCACATATGCTTCCCCTCACATCATAGACATTTTTTTCAAGACACTCAAACTAACTAAGTTATCTCCCCCATAGCCAAACACATCTTGCATATTATAAAATTGAAGATAACATACCTTTTTACTAGTTGGTATTTTGATCATTTCCTAGAGCACACATACTTGCTTTCACACACAAAAGATGTCTCCTAAGAAACATAGGTAGAGACACCAATTTTTCATAGAGGGACTAAAGATCCCAAAAATTTAGATACTCCCATATCTCCATGCTCTTACTTCTCTTTAGATTAACATTGAATGAGTTCTCAGCCTTATTCTTTTCTTTTATCTCAAGATCTTACTTGATTTCCTTGTCCATTTGGGAAGATAAGGCTTGCTATTTGATACTTGAATTTATTCCTTGTTCTGTCATTACAAATAAGCCACTTTGAGCCTATTTTTCATTTTCCTCCTTAGGCCTCCATTGAAACTTGCATATCTCATAGCATTTGATTGTCTGATATGATTTTTCTTAATTCTACCAATACCTTCATTCCTTGACTAATGATTGATCTTCAAAGTATGATTTTCCTTGTTTACATCAACATTTATCTTATTTTAAGTTACATGCTTTTGTTCTTATTTTTATCTAAGACTAGTCCTATCACTTGCATGCTTTTGACTACTTCGAATATTATCAAGATCATTTGTGCTCTTTTCAAACTTCATAAATGACTTCACCTTACAAGATGTCTTATCTAACTCAGATTTTAGTGACTCAATTTTAATCACATACCTTAATCACTCATCTTATTTATATTTTAGGCTTGTATACATAGTTTTTGATTGACTATTGAGATGTTTGACATTATCTTCATGTTCCTTGGTGTCAACATTCATTCTTGCTTCAAACACACTAAATTGATCTTCATAGTCCATGATTTATGACATCATCTTCTTGTTCTTTCTCTTATCAATCTTTAGATATTCAAGAGCATTCATAAATTCATCCTTATTATCTAAATCATCAGTTGTATCTTTTTTATCATGATATCATCTCTTATAGAGTTATTTGCTTCTGACTTCTAAAATGTTTCAATTTTGATCATAGTTTGATTTAGTTTCATCTATAAAGACTCTATATCTGATTGATACATGATACACTCTTCATCCTTACTCTTTAATTCTTAATTAAGAGTACAAACTTGAGTTTCAAGAATTTGTGTGATCTCATCATGATCCTTGACTTTATTACTTAGCCTTCCTTCCAAAAGTCCAATTTGCTCCTCATAGGTTTTGATCAAAAAATCTTGTTTATTATTCTTTCTTTTTAGTATCTTCATTTCTTCCATAGTATCCAGATATTTATCTTCAAGAGTGACTTTATCATCTTCTTCCTCTAAGCTATCTCTACAAAATAAATATCTACTTAAATAACATTCACCTTCATCATCACTAAAAGCCATGAACAATGTCTCCATGTTCTCATTATGAAAAGAATCATCAATGTCAGATGTGTTTACTTCCTCTATAGATGAATAACTATCTTCTTCATGGTAAATGCTCTTACTTCTTTTGTCTGATTCCTTATTTCCATTTTTCTTACTGAAAATTTTTATATACTCGCTAGGACCCTCAGATTTCTTATGTTCATCCTCATGAGTTTCTTTGTAATCTTGTTTGTGTTCAAACTTATCTTTACCTAGACATCTAGATGTAAAATTACCAACTTTACCACATGAAAAAAATTTAAAAGGAAGTTTTCATTCATACTTACATGATCCTACATTCAATTTTCTTGAAATCATGGCTTCAAGTTGATCTTTATTAAGATCAAAATCTTCAAAACTTAACTTTTTCTTCTTGGCTTTTGTCTCCATCACCTTAAAGGCTACTTCCTTCTTAGGAGGCCAATCCTCATCAACTCTCATCTCATAGGTAGTAAGGATGCCATGTAGTTCATCCATATTCAACTGAGTAAGATCATGACTTTCTTCTATAGTAGAAACTTTTGAATCAAACTTGAGTGTAAGAGTCCTTAATATATTTTGTATTACAGTAGCTTCATCAATCACTTGTCCAAGACCTCTTGTTGGTTAATATATGAACTCATAAAAAATTATTTACATAAAAATCAATGTGAATGTGAAGAGTTATAAATACAAATAAAAATATAAAATTTCCCTCCATCATTCCCCACTGTAATTATTATCCCACCCATCTTGTTGTTCTTTATAGTCAACCCAAATAGGGACAAACATATCCATCTTGCTCATATTTCACTGGCATTTTGGTTCATATATTTTAGTATTAGTATATGTTAATTTGCATTTACACATAATTTTATGGTTTTGTATTATATTTTGAAACTTTAAATTTTAAATATGGTTGGATGCTACACTCATGCAACATATAAGATCATATCAACTATGGATCATAGTTTTTGTGTCACTGTATGGATTATTTATTGCCATATTATAATATGTACACAAAAACATTTGATATGTGTTTCAATTATATTAGAACACAATTAGTGTTTTTAATGGAGGTATTTTGTAAGCTATGCTCATCTAAAATCTTGTTAATATTTTATTTAGTTATTTGTCATGTTAGATGTGTAATTTTGCATGGTAAAACAATTTTTTTTCAAGGATTTTTTTTTTAATAGTTCATGATTGTAATTGAGAGAAAAAATATTGAGTGTATTTATTGGTTGGATACTAATAACGTTATGGAGTCAAACTAGAGAAGTAACACAACATTCAATGAGTTTAATGCCATATTTTAAGTTTTAATGTTTAAACTATTTAATTATAATACCCACAATATTTTATTATTTAAATGCAATCACATTATCCCAATGATAATCCAAAGTTTATTTTGAATGGTGGGAAATTAGGATTGTGCCCTTATATGTTTTGCATTATGTCTCATAAATAATGAAAAACATTCTCATTTATTTCACACAAAATCCACTTTCAAAATAATTATTTTTTCAATCATACTTTGTTTGATTAATACTTCTACATGTAAGAGTTAAATCTGAAAATTGAACTTTATTGTCAAGGAAATTTTTTATGACAGTCATACATTCAACATTTCCCTTCAAAACTTGAAAAAACCAAATTTTAAGGAAAAAATCAAAGAATAAATATATATATTTATGTAATTCTAAATAGTTTTTGCAGTCTACCCAAACTTTCCCAATTTCATTCTTTATAGCCTTAAAAAAATTCCACCATATTTCATAATTAAAAAAACATAAATAAATTCACATGGCCATTAAATTTAATCCCTACAAGTTCCAAGGGGTTGAAACCTAGCTTAAAAGTTGAAGTACATGTAGAATTTGGAAAAGTTATATTTTACCATATTTTTTTAATGAAGTGTATAATTAGTTTACTTGAGTCAATTAAAGTACAACTATTTATTGCTAATTTTTATCATGGAAGGGTTGGACTAATATATGCCTTTCAACTTGAAATTAAGACCAACCTTCTAAACTTGATCATTGGGGTGTAGATAGAAATAATAAATAAAGAAGATTGTACACAAAACTAGTATATATATCTTAAATATATCTATATGAAAACTACCTAGAGATGTCAATCTTAAGTTCTTTATCTTATTTTTTTTAAGTATCATAATTAATAATAACTTCATAAATTTATTCATAAATTTCTAACTGATTAGTGACAAAGCAACAAATTAACTACAACAATGTGTTAAACTAAAAAAAATTATTTTGGGGAAAAAGGGGGATCTAAAAACAATTGTACAATTGAACAATTATGATTTTTCAATTGACTTCTCCAAAAAAGAGAAAAACTTCTAAGTGAGTCCATTTTTCTAACTAACTAGTGACAAATTATGACAAATTAAATACACCAATGTGTGAGAAATTATGTTTTTTCAGTATACTTCTCCAAGAAAAAAGATTTTTTTTCTAAAGTGATGGTCAAATGGACATCAAAATTAAGGTCAAAACCAAACGTGAACACACTTAGGGACATTATAGTACACCACCACCCCTTCAGCTACCATTGTAGAATGCCTCTCAACATAATAAAGAGGATTGTACACAAAAATATAATATTTTACAATTGATTGAAAAATTAGACTTAATTCATTATATATTTCTATTTTATTCTATTTGATGATGAATCAAAAATTATGATCCAAAACATAAATAAAAAACTAAGATAGTTTTCTAAAAAATATGCCTAAATATAATATTAACATATAGAAATTTGCCAATGATGAAATCAAGGTAACTCCATATTACTGAATCTTGAGACCTTATTAGGATAAGATTGAATAGGTTACATATTTACTTTGAGGAGCTAAGGACATGATTAAATTAGTGTATGCTGGCTTTGATCTTTGCTCATTAATTTTTTCTTATTACAATTAGAAAAGTGTTTTGTAATGATAGAGATTTATTAAAGACTCCTGAACTTTGTAAAGTCAATATAAAATATTTGAAATGAAAGTGACTTATATTATACATAAATAAACCCTTGTTAAGTGTAATAATTCATTAAATTATTCAAATGTTCTTTCCATGTCCAGTTGGAATCATTGATTTTAAAGTTTCATTATGAGTCTCGATCATTCTATTATGATTCTTTATAGTTATTGATTTTTCAAATTCATGCCTCATTTAATTATAACTTGGTAAAGACATTTTAAATATTTATTCAAGTAGAATATAGATTTTTATATAGTGGTGTGATTAATTTTGTTATGGGTAACATATGTTCAAGTCAAGTAATACCCAATGGCCTTGGGTAACATATGTTCAAGTCAAGTAATACCCAATGGCATTGGTATTACTTCTAGCAAACCCTTTGTGTGGTTTCCCATTTCTATTATGGGTGGTGTGTGCTAAATTTTAGTGAAACTCAATGACCTTGGAATCACTTATTATAAAATCATTGTGGTTCCACATTATTTTGGATGATTACATTGAATACTTCTCCTCATTCATGAGATATTGTTTTTCATCTTTATAACTCAAGGGCTTGATTATTTATTCAAAATTGGGACTTGATCACTCTCAATTTACTAATGGTTCAACTTGAAGAACCATATCTCTAAGTAATTCAACAAGGGGGAACACTTATCATATGATTTAAAAATTTATAGATAAATATGGTTTCATATCCCTATATGTGTACTCGTTATCTTTTCAATTTTTAAATTTTCAAATTTTAGATTTTTCAAAATTCAAATATGAATAATCACTAATTCATGTGTTATTATAGGGTTTTCTAAAAGGAGTGTCCTTCAAAATTAGAGTTTCCTATCAAATATAAAGTGTGTTCTACACACTTAAGTTTATATTTCTCATTTAATCTAGTAATTTCATTAAGATAGAATAAAGTGGGGAAAATGTAGATACCTAAATATGGTCACATGTACTTGACAATGTTAACTTTTGACATATATTTAACTATTTGACTTATGCCCAAATACATGACCTTATTCATTGTTCCTCTAGCCATTTATCTATATGTGGGTTTGACCCCTCACTTTGTCATCACTACTACACATAATTTATAAGTCAATGCTCAAACCTCTCTATATGACTCTCAGACTATTCCCCATCTCAAGATAGTTATCCTTGATTTTTTGGGATGGGTTTCACACTAGATAGATAGGTCTACTACCATGGACCTTATCACCTAGTGAAACCTCATCCCCACACCATTTAATATATATTTTATAAATTATAAATATTTTTTGGGTCTTCCCACATGTTTCACAAGGTCATCTAAAGGAAATTGTCAAACCATTTTTCTATAAATAGAAAATAAAGGTCATTCATTTTTCCTAGATTCACACTATATATTGAGCACTTATACATGACTAAACATTGATAAAATATGCCCTATTATTTACATATTCAATATCATTCACTAATATCAGTTACAATCCAAGTATGAAACATCTCAAAGTAAGTAAAGAACTAACATTGTCAAGTATCAAAGCCAAATTTCTAGTTACATGTGCATAATCAAGGAGGATAATTTCACTATCACTCTAGGTGAGAGAAATATGGGTGGCTTGATTCCCTCCTCAGAGTATCTAGATACATAGGTAATGGTCAATAATCAAAGGGGGTGATTGGGGCTAGCTCCACACATTACAAGTTCCCCTCTCTTTTTGCAAGTTTCTAGCTCTCACAAGTACCCATAGGGCTTCAAAAGTTAAAAAAATATAAAAAATGATTTATGCATGGTAGCTATAGAATAATCATAATAGACAAAGGCACATGTGGAAGAATAATCATGAATTCATCAAAGTCATCATAGCCACATCTATAGCCAACAGACACTATTGACCTTCACTATTGTCTAGGAAGCATAGACCTGCCCATGAATACCCATAGATCTTGCCTCTAGATCTGAGCAGTCATAGTCTTATTTTTTCATAGTTCATCACTACTAATGTATTTTATTGGTTTCAAATATTTATTTTAAGATTTATTATCTTTAAATATTAGATAACTATTTCTTATTAATTTTTTTCTTAATCTTTTATTATTTATCTATATTTTATTTGAGATATATTTAACAATCCTTTATGTACACAATTCATGTAATATATTATTCAGTCTCACTAAACATTCTTGGTCTTTAATAAATATCAATATTTAAACTACATTGAATTAAATAGATTATGCTAATCAATATAATTCTCATACATAATAATCTTTACCAACATCCTTCGATGGGGTTAATAGGTTGCCTTTATTATTGACATTGGTGATCGTTAAGTTCTTCCAATGACTTTACAAATACCCTCTTATAGGACTAGGGGTTAATAGGTGCCCTGATTTTTAACACTAGTGATCATTAAGCTCTTCCCATGGGGTTAACAGGTTGCCCTAATTATTAATGTTGTTAATCGTTAAACTCTTCCCAAATAAAAATTAGATACATCATATATAATTAAATTTGAATAAGTTATGAAATTAAGAGGAAAAACTAATAATAATAGAAGCAAAAAGGGATAAAAGTAACAAAAACACCATACCCACATCTAGGTGCTTCTCCATCCTCAAACTCTAACTGAAATGTATTTAATGCCACCAAACTCAGTAATGGCACTACTAAGGAGTGTCCTCTAAAATTGGAGTTTCATATAAAAAAAAAGTGTGTTGCACACACTTAAGTTTATATTTATCCTTTAATATAGTAATTTCATTAAGTTATAAAGAGGGGAAAATGTAGATACCTAAATATGGTCACATGTGCTTGACAATATTAAATTTTGACATATATTAAAACATTTGACTTACGCCCAAATACATGACCTTATTCATCATTCCTCTATCCATTTATATATATACGAGATTAACCCCTCAATTTGTCAACACTACTACACATAATTTCCACATCAATACTCAAACCTCTCTATATGACTCTCAGACTATTCCCCATCTCAGGATAGTTGTCCCTAATTTTTTGGGATAGGTTCTACGCTAAACAGATAGTTCTAATACCATGGACCTTCCCACATAGTGTACCCTCATCCCCACACCATTTAATATCTAGTTTTTAAATTATAAATATTCATTTAGGTCTTCCCACATGTTTCAAAAGGTCAATTAAAGGAAATTATCAAAACATTTTCCAATAAATATAAAATAAGGGTCAGTCATTTTTCCTAGCCTAACACTATCTATTGAGCACCTATACACTACTACACATTGATAAAATATGCCCTATTCTTCCCATATTCAATATCATTCAAGAGGATTAGTCACAATCCAAGTATGAAACATCTCATAGTAAGTCAAGAACTAACATTGTCAAGTATCAAAGCCAAATTTATTGTTGCATGTATATAGTCAAGGAGGATAATTTCACTATCACTCTAGGTGGGAGAACTATGGGTGGCTTAATTCCCTTAGAATATATGTGTGTGTGTGTGTGTGTGTGTGTGTGTGTGTGTGTGTGTGTGTGTGTGTGTGTGTGTGTGTGTGTGTGTGTGTGTGTGTGTGTGTGTGTGTGTGTGTGTGTGTGTGTGTGTGTGTGTGTGTGTGTGTGTGTGTGTTGGTAATGGTCAATCATCAAAGGAGGTGATTGGATCCATCTCAACACATTACAAGTTCCCCCTCTCTTTTTGAAAGTTTCTAACTCTCACAAGTTCCCATAGAGTTTCAAAAGTTAGAAAAAGGAAAAAAATGATTTATTCATGGTAGCTCCAAAATATAAATATCTTAGTGATCTTAGTATACATAGGAACATATGGAAGAATAATCAAAGATTTATCAAAGTCATCACAAACAAGTTCGTAGTCAATAAACACTACTGACCTTCAATGTTGTCTAGGGAACATGGACTTGTCTAGGAATATCCATAGATCTTACCTCTAGATTTGAGTATTCACAGTCTTGTCTTTGTCTATTTCTCACTATTAAACATTAGATAGAGTCAACCAAAATTCAAAAAAACTAAGTATATTATTATTGGTTGTACTTACTATTTTCAGCATATGCCCCTTACCTATTTTAGTTTTAATTTCAGTTAATTCTACTCTACATTTAGATTTAGGATTAGATGTAATATATTACATTATAAATAGATCTATCAAGTTTTATACCTATTATATAATATTTATCTTATTAAATAAAAAACAAGGTAAAATAAATACGAACCAATGATCAAAATTGAACTATTCCTAGCCCTTTTAAGGGGTTCAAGCCCCTCCTAGAAGTGAAATTTAAAATTCATTAGTAATAAAATTAAATAATTGAATTAAATTATCATTTATGAAGAGAAATAAATTTTATAAAATTTTATTATAAGAAGGGTTAAAGCTAAGAAGAAGACATCACACTTTATGTTTACTAGTCAAAGACTAATAGCCTTCAAAGTTAGCCCTAAAAACTAGCCTAGTTAATGTGTGTACTCATAATAATTTAATATCACAACAATCAATCAATTTGTTGATTAATATATAAAATCATAAAAATTTATTTACATAACAATCAATGAGAATGTGAAGATTTATAAATGCAAATAAAAGTATAAATTTTCCCTCTGTTATTCCCCACTACAAATATGAGTCCACCCATCTTGTTGTTCTTTAAAGTCAACCCAAATAAGGACAAACATATCCATCTTACTCATATTTCAATGACATATTGGTTCATATATTTTAGTAGCATTAAATGTTAATTGGTATTTGCACGTCATATTGTGGCTTTGTTTTTTATCGTGCGTGTGCATTATTTATTGCCATATTATCAAATATACACAAAAATGTGTGATATGTATTATAATTGTATCACAACATAATTAAGTTTAATTCAAATGGAGGTATTTTGTGAGTTATGCTCATTTAGAATCTTTTTAATATTTTTTTTAGTTATTTGTGTATGTTAGATATGTAATTTTACATGATAAAACAATGTTTTTGTAAAGATTTATTTTATTTTGTATAGTTAATGGTTGTAATTGAGAAAAAATATATTAAGTGTATTTATTGGTTGGATACTAATAACCCTATGGATTCAAACTAAAGGAGTAACAAACATTCATATGGCCATTAAATTTAACCCCTACAAGTTTGAAGGGGTTGAAACCTAGCTTAAAAGTTGAAGTACATATAAAATCTGGAAGAGATATATTTGATCATATTTTTTTAATGAAGTGTATACTTAGTTTACTTGAGTCAATTAAAGTAAATCTATTTATCATTATTTTTTTTCATGGAAGGGTTGGATGAATATGTACCTTTCAACTTGAAGCTAAGACCAATCCTTCAAACTTGATCATTGGAGTGAAGATATAAATAATAAGTAAATTGGATTGTACACAAAACTAGTATCGATATATTAAATATATCTATTTGAAGACCATTGAGAAATATTAAGGTTGTTATCTTAGTTTTTAAAAATATCATAATATTAATAATTTTATTACCTTCTTCACAAATTTCTAATTGATTAGTGACAAATCACAACAAATTAATGACAACAATGTGTCAAGTTCAAAAAAAATATTTTTAGAAAAAAAGGGGTTCCAAATACCATTGTATCTCTAAGAAATTATAATTTTTTAGTTGACTTTTCCAAGAAAAAATAAAAACTTCTAAGTGAGCCCATTTTTACAACTGACTAGTGACAAATTATGGAAATTAACTACACCAATGTGTCAAGCTTGAATTTTTTTTAAAAAAAAAGAGGGCTCCAAACACCATAGAAATTATGATTTTTCATTTAACTTCTCCAAAGAAAAGAAAAGAAAACCAAAAACTTTTAAGTAACTATCAAATAGATGTCAAAATTAAGATCACAAATAAAAATGAACATAATCAAAGATATTACAACATACCATCATCCTTTCGACATAACAAAGAGAATTACATAAAAAAATATAAAATTTTAAAATTAATTGAAAAAATAAATTTAGTTCTTTATATATTTCTCTTCTCTTCTATATATTGATTGATAACAAGTTATGATCCAAAACATAAATAAAAAACTAAGACAATTTTCAAAAAAAAAAACCTAAATATCAGGGGCTATCTAATCTTAACATATAGAAATTCACCAATGAGGAAATCAAATTAAATCCATATTATTAAAGCCTGAGACCTTATCAGGACAAGATTGAAGAGGTTACAGATTTCCTTTGTGGATCCATGGACATGAATAAATTAGTGTAAGTTGGCTTTGATCATTGTTTATTGCGTATTACAATTATAAAAGTGTTTTATAATAATAGAGATTTATTGGACTACTGAACTTTGTAATGTTGTTATCAAATGTTTAAAATGAAATTGAATTATATTTTTATATAAATAAAACCTTGTCAAGTGGAAGATTTCATTAAATTATTCAAATGCTCTTATCATTCTATTGCGACTCTTTATAGTTATTGAATTTTCCAATTCATGCTCCATTTAATTGTAACCTGGTACATATATTTTAAATGTGTTTAAATTTAAATAACCATAGCACATTAGGTTTTTGTAAAGTGTTTTGAGGATCAATTTGGCTATCAACATCTCTTTTAGTGGGAAAATGGAAAGGCTACATATTTTAATTTAGGAAAGATGAAACATATACAACTAGATTTCATTCCTATGCATCCAACTAAGACTAAAACCAAATTTAACTTTATTGTAACTTTGTCCTTCCATTTATAGAGGAGTGGTGATATCAGATTTGGCCCTTGGTGTTGGCCTCACTTTTCCTTCATTGAATATATTCCATTGCATCATCAAAATGAGGCTATAATTTCTTAATGCAATCCATGCATAGAGAAGAGGTGTCTTTTCACTGTCCATGAACTTCACATTTTCAATGCTCTTAGAAATTTGAATCCAAGAGAAACATGAAGAAGCTATTAAAATATTATTTTATTTCTTCCTACCTAACCTAGCTAGCTCTAAAACATGGCATATGCTGCCACCAACAAAAATTAAATGTAATTTTTTCAAATTTCAAATTTAGATCCCATTTTGTTTTGGGGGGAGAAAAGCTAGGGAGTAGGTAAGAAGGTAAGTAGAAGACAAAAAGGGAAATACATGCAGCAATAGAGAGTAGAAGGAGAATGTGCAATAGTCTACAAAAAAAGAGAGAGAGAAGATTTAGGGGAGGATTCAACACAACAACAGTTTGTAGAAAAAATAACATAGTAGATGAATAAAAAATGTAGCAGTAATAACAGTCCATAGAAAGGAACAAAATAGATCATCACCCTGTTAGGAGAATAGGGGAAATAGAGTAGTAGTAGAGTAAGAGGTGCAGAACATAGTAGAAATCTATGAGAAGAGACAGTTACCAATAATATTTAAGGAAAGTCCTTTTTAAGAGTATTTTGTGAGTTAATTTTAAACAATAGCAACTATATTTGTACACAAAGATCTTTAGAGTTAATAGATATATATGTGTGTTTATTTTTTCATACTCTTTCTCCCTTATTTTAATCTTCTATTTCATTGTTGTGTTATTTACTAGCTTCGCTTTGGGCCTGCATATATATATATATATATATATATATATATATATTTCTCTCTTACACAACCAATAGTGTTGTTATTTTTTTCCAACAACTGGTATCAGAGCCATTAGTGAAGGGCAGTCAGGTTGTGAGTGTATTCAGACATGAAAACTAGAAGTTCAGGGTCTTGGCAGTAGCCCCCCATGTTTGACGGGAAATATATGATGTGTGGAACATCAAAATGAAGATAATATTAAATTCTCAAGAGCTATGGGAGTTGGTTGAAGCTAGGTAAAATGAGGTTGTAGACATGGTTGCCTTCAATTCTTTGACCCAAGCACAAAAGAATGTGTTGAAGGAGAATAGGAGGAAAGATTCCAAAGCACTCAACTACATATAAATGGCTTTGGTTGACTCAATATTTCCTAAGATATCAATATTTGTCCATTCCAAGTAAGCATGAGATATCTTGAAAAATGTATATCAAGGGAGTGATAAGGTGAAACTTGTCAAGTTGCAAATCTTAAGAAGAGACTTTGAGACCCTAAAAATGAAGGATAATGAGTCAATAAATGAATTCTTCAAAAGAACTATGAACATAGTAAATCAAATGAAGACTGTTATGGTCATGGTGGGCAGACTTCACTAATGCCTCAAGGTTTTGGTGTAGCAGTTAGTTACATGTGGTATCAGAGCCTCCACTTGGGTTCAAGTCATAGATCAGGTGGCTACACCGGCATGGCAGTGTTCATCTAGGGCTCGTACATGTAAGGAATCTTGGTGGTACAGGTGCAAATCTAGCCCAGAGTCCAGGCTTCAAAAGCGTGGTGGGATGTTATGGTCTTGGTGGGTGGACTTCACTAACACCTTGAGGTTTTGGTGTAGAGGTTCATTACATGGCATCATCCCAAAATCTTACAAGGGAGTTAGTCATTGGAATTCAAATCCATAGGTTACATTTCAAGATCTTGGCTCCCATAAGCAATCACATTTAATTTGAGTCACCATGTGTCACACTGTAATCTTAAAGCCCATAAGATCTACCATGTGTCTCAAGCATGACCATCCAAACTCAAGAATTCTTTTGAAGTGTCATGCATCCCCTTCAAATTCATCTGAGAAAAAAGATAGGGATATATTAAAATGTTGACAGAGATAAAGATCTAGATGAATCTAAAACCATGCCCCATATTATTTATCTTACTTCAAATATCCTTGAAATCCAAGTTGTTGGCCTTCACAAGGCCACAGTGAAACAAGAGGTCATGCCATTTGCTGACTTGGTCTATGGCATCTTCAAGAGGTTGAGATGTGAAGATGGATTGATCAAGTCAATGAATAAAGGGGTTCTCATTGCATTCATTATTGGATTAAGTTTTGAAAAATATTATCGCCTATCCCTTCCACAACGAGACTACAACCAGAGCATTATTGAAAATTGGTATGAGACACATAGGCTAGAGATAGTGTTAGCTTCATGGGAAACAAACCCAAATAGATTCTTCATGGATAACCACGGTAATATACCCATTTCCTAGTTTAGACAAGGAGTCAATATTGGCCTTGCCCTGCTAAACATAATATTTGACAATGCTCACATTAAGTACATGGATATAAGGGTTATCCCACTATTGTAAATAATTCTATAAGATCAATATATCCCCTCACTTGGGGATATTATTAGTAATAAATTGAATTTATCTATGCATGATACATGATAAAATTGGGCTCCATTCTATATGATGATCTATTTATTAGATGTTATATATGCAACTGCATAATTAGGACCAAACACATAGACTTCTACATGAGATGAAAGTGTGACCTAGACATATTATATAATGTACATTCACTATTTTAGGCACCACATCAAGATAATCATATAATAATTCTACCCTCCTCCATAAATCCATCACCAAATTTGAAATGCAAAGGGTTCCATCAAAATTTAGATAGGCTCTGATAGAAATAGGTAACTTCTAGATCTACCCTGATTGCATAGTTATTCAAGTGAAAGGGGTAATGGTGGCCCCCCTTAGGTTACCCAGGTATGTACTGATGAATTTGGTAGAGGAGGAGATAACCTATAAACTAATCCATGGATTTAATGTAATATTTAAGAGGAATAAAAATACTCCCCCCTAAAAGTCTCC
Source organism: Torreya grandis (assembly GCA_037957365.1). Lineage (NCBI taxonomy): Eukaryota > Viridiplantae > Streptophyta > Pinopsida > Cupressales > Taxaceae > Torreya > Torreya grandis. The sequence continues at coordinate 1,317,595 of JARHVA010000443.1, forward strand.
TTACCAGTTAGGGAGAGACAAGGTAATGAAATGGCAAGACATAATAGAGGAATCAAGGCATAGTGACTTGTACCTATTAACCAAGGATGAATTTAGGATTTAGGATCCAAACCAAGTTATTTATAAGCACCTACTGAAGTTCAAAAGGGATGTGACTATGGAATATAAGCACCAAGATGAGGTACATGAATAAATATACCTGGATGTTATGAATGATGAGCTAGTCCTAAGAAATATCATAAGGAATAATATAGTTCTTGAAATGAGGCTCAATCAAGAAAGGAGGAAGGAATACATAGCAAATCCTTGACTCCCATCAGCTCATGGGAACATGTTAAATGTAGAATATGAGGATAAATAAGAGGAGGAAGAAGAGGATAATGTTCCTCTTGTTAGAAATAGGCCTTTTAGGCTTCCAATTTAGGCCACTCCAAGTAGATAAGACATGATTTTGAGATCTAAACATGGAGAGAAAAGTATCCAACCTATCCTTTCATAAGGTCCTACAATAGTCTCTATATCTACCAAGGAATCTACCATAAAAAAATGGGCCAACTAGATCCCAATGTCATTGGTCTTGAGGAAGGACAACAAGGAAATGAGTTCTCAATGGAGGGACTAAGGTCATTAGATGGGAAGACTATTGAAATTTTTTATATAATTTTATATAAGGAAGAGGTCCCCCATGACTACAATGAGAAGATCATTATCCCATCCACTAGATTCCCAATCTCCCTCTATAAGTAATCCACCATTATCTTCTTTCCTAGTCATTGGTACATTTACAACTGCTCCTACTTATGCTATTTCTCATACTCCCATGTTCACATCCCCTCACCATTACTTATTTTGGGGGAACCATTCCCCAATTCATCTCCCATAACACCATCAACATTACACCTCCATAGGGCTCCTAAAGCACTAGTGTTAGCCAATATTTGGGTTCTACTCCTTTTTAGGATACCACATCAAGTGCATCACTTGCCCTTGGCTCCCATACATCCATAAGGCCACTAAAACCCATTCTAAAGTCATTCACCTGGTAGAACAAAATTCACCTCACCATAATAGCCAATATGATTGGGGCTTTCAACTTTGTCCTTGTTGGTACTCAACTTGGGCCTTAACAAGTCCTTGTTTGATCCACTTGGTTAATTGGACCCAACCAGTTTATTCATCCTTGTCATAGCCTTAGGTTCCTCCTCTTCTACCTAGGCACTCCTATCATAGCCACAATCCAAAACCACCCCAAATTGGGTAAAGAACAATATGTAGATAATAAGGCAAGGAAGGCCTTAGGAAATGCAAGTTATACCCTAAGTTGGAATGAGGTTTGATATGGATACTAGAACTATGAAGAGAGTAGTGAGGAGACAAGTGGAGTAGCCATAGTCAATCTTGGTTATGATATAAAAGAGTGAACATCCACTCTTCACTATAACTAAGAAGAGGAAGGTTAACCTTGAAGAGGTAAAAGAATATGCAAAGGACCCCATATCTATAATACAAGAAAAATAAAAATATACTATTACATTAATGAAGGGGATTCAACAAGAGTTAAAAAGGCTAAATGAACAAGCACTACCGATAGTGCAAGACAACACATTGATTTCAATAATCAATGCTATAATCAATATATTTAAATTATATAAGATTATGAATAAAAGGCAATAGTATGAGATCAATCAAGCCAAAGGGGTCATAAAATTGACCAAATTATTGCCCTCTATGACACCAAGTTAGCAAACTTGGAGAGAGTGGAAAGAAGAAATAAGTTTCCTAACCTGAAAGTCTTGCCTCTTGAATACATTATTCTTGCATAGACCATACTCATGAATAGGAGGAAGATTTTGAAGACATGGTTGGATCAACTCAAGGATGTAAATACATCCTTTGATAAAATTGAATTTAAGATAGCCCACTTATTGAAGAATGCCATGATCACTAGAGTGACCAAGCCTAATGGATATTTCATGGATGATCAAGAGTTTAGGGCACATATGAAGGCATTTATTTCATAATTCTATCAGGATATATCTAGTTCCAAGATGGATGCTAAGGTGATAGACATTGTGCATTTTCCAATCAGAGGCTATAGATAGTGGATGCAATTTAGGAAGTACTGAGGCCCACACTTATAAAGCACAAGAAGTTGATCCAAGACATGCCTAATTTATTTGGGGCCATGATCATATAGTTTACTCAAATTGACTAGGATTACCAGGACTTTGCAGAGGTATGGAATAAATAAGAAATAGAAGCAAAAATAACAACAATAATAGTAACAAGCATCTCAATAGCCTCAGGGATCTTAAGAATATTCTAACATGTTTTGTAAATTTAAATTTAAGATATTCTATTGTGTATTACATTTTAGGCCACTTGGTTGTATGTTGGGTACCTTTTGTGGGCCCACTAAAACTTGTCTTAGGAATTTTGAAGCCTATAAATAGGGATTTCCCCTCATTTGTAATAAAAAACAATTATTTGAAAGAATTAATACAAGAAAGCCAAAGTATTCACAAGTTTGTTTGTAGTACTTAATTGTTTATTTCTATAGTTGTTATTCCTCATGATTCTAGATGTCTAATTTTTTATTTTTTTCAAATTGATTTGGCATTTAAATTTTATACATGCATCTATTAGTTTGAGCTTAACACTACATTGACTAATATATGAGTGTACTTCCTCTCTTTTCATCTCATTTGCTACTATATTTTATTATGAAATTTAGTGTGAGTTATCTTTTTGCAATGGATGATGTTAGACATATACATTTTCCTTCATCAGAAGGTTCAATTTCATTTATTTAGATTTGAGCATTATGCTAGGGATAATAGCTATTAGTTTTATTTATTTTGCCTCAAAATTTAGTAGTATCAGTATCTTTAGTCATCTGAATCACATTCCTTCTCTACCCTACCCTACTCACTCTTTGATTCACCCATGAATCACTCTAGTTTAGATCATGCTATAAATATGCATAGTTTTTTGTATTTTGGGTAGTAATTGGAAAATATTAAGATAATTCACAAAGATTACCAAGAAAAGTGTCACTGCATAAACATCTATTGTCCCTATTTTAGGGTATCCTTTTATAATTTAAAATTGGTGACCATATCTCTATTATTTATTCTATTCCCAATAATATTTGTATAAACAACTCAAGCCCGAAGTCATTCCAAGACTTAAAATTGAGTTTATCACTTTCCCTTTATTCCTTAGTGACACAAGAAAAACAATATGTGCATAAAAAATGACTTGGTAAAATAGATGAAATGAGGCTTGAAATTTTGTATGAGGTGTCTTTAGCATGTGTATGAGTTATAGAGGTCATTGATAGTGTCATGAAGGTGTGTTTCCAGGTCTAATGTAACATGAAGACCATGATGTAAAGAGAGACTATGGCCTAATGGGGTATAAGGTTATATTTCCATGGAAATTATGGATAAGTTAGTGTTTTCATAAGTGTTTCATGTTTTTTTAAGTATATTGGAAACGTTTGTAGGAAAAGTCAAGAAAATGTGTTTGAAGGTCTCTTAAGTGTGCTACATGGAGGGTTATCAACTTGAGAAGGATTTTATTGTTCTTTTTAGCTCATAAAACCTATTTATGGGAACATAATATATTCATGGTATAATTTGAAGGGTCCCAATCAAAATTTTAGGCATTAGTTTTTGGATTTAGGGGCCATGCTTTATGAATAATCATTAATAGTGGAAGTGTATTTAAACCCTCTTAGAACCCTAATAGTAAATCAATGTTGAAGATATGATTAAAAAGTGTTCAATATGGTTTTTAATTCATATGTAAGTTTTTTTATCTTATATTTAACTCTCCTATGTACCTCCAAGTGGTTTTGGTTAGAGAGAGGAGAGAGAAAATGTGAAGATACAAGCTTGTTTCTGAAGAAGTTACTATAGATTAAAAAAGTTGTATTGGATAAAGTTTTAAAATTGATGAAGGTTTAATATTGAGAGTAATATTTTATGTCCTTGGTGGTTTATAAAATGGTTCTAGTGCTTAAGTGTTCTAAATTTATGTTCCAAATTAGCCAATCTCTAACAGGCCTAATGAAGAACAATGCAAAACCCAAGCAGTTTGAGAAGTTGATTTTTGGTATGATTTCATTTAATAATGATGCATTGGAGTACATGGTTTTTTTTTTAATTTAATTTTATATCCATGATTTTTATAATGTTTGATAGTCAGTGAAATTGATTAAAATTTTGAAGCGAAAATGGCTTATCTAGTTCTAGTGTGACTATGAGGAGAGAGGTCAAAAGATTGGTCTGCAAGACTAATATTTGACATTAAAACATATTTATTTTTTTATTTAAATATTTTATAAAAATTTCATATAATAATTTTCATGTATTTTAAATTCCCTATACATGTGTAGAAAGGTCAATGTTTCATGACTATGTTTTTTACAGTCTTAGCAGTTCTGCATTACAATGACGAAAAGTTGGATTTGAGTGTAATTTAATGAAAGAGTGATAAAATTTAGTTCATATATTTTTTATTAATTAATTTTAAGTCATGATATTTCTTGGTATAAGTTTTAGAGGTCAGTATAAGTGAATAAAATGTGTTCACAAAATGGCTTGTCTGTTCAGGATTGGATTCTGAGACTGTAAGTCAAGGAATTGGTCTGTAAGACCAATATTTTCCATTATAACTTGTAAGTTTTTCATTTTATGATTATATTAATATGTCATAGGATCATTATTATATTAAATGTGTCTAGTCAGGTGATTGAAGTCCAATTACTTATGATTGTGTTTTTGAGTATTGTAGAAGTTCTGAGTATGCAAGTTGCAAATTTGTTCTTGAGGCATTATTTTATGAGTGAAGTTATTAAAATTAGTTTGGGATGTTCATTAATTCATTTATTATATTATTATTTTTTTAATTTTTCATGGGAGAGCTAATAAATTAGTGATTTAACTTCATTCTTGCAAGATAGTTTTTGAGGTATACAAGCCTAATAGGGGAGTCTGTCCTAAAGAGGGATTCAGGGTATGAAAAAAGGATGAATATCTAACCAAGAATGGAAGTGTTAAAAATAATTCATTTTAAAATATTTTTATGGTTTTATAAGGAGATTTGTATCCAAGAAGATCAAGTCTCAACATCAAGAGAGCAGACCTAATGAAGTAGGTCTCCACAAGACCTAAAGGGTGAGTAAGACCAATGTTGGACATTAATTCAAAGTATACCAAGTGAATTGATATTAAATTAAGGTCATATATCCTATGTAAACAAATTTTTTATGTTTCTAGTTACATCACATATAGGTGATCAAGCATGCAAGAGATCAAATAGTGTTTGAGTACACACAACCCTAATGTGAATAGTGTTAATGGAGTGTTTCAAATGGTGGTTCGACCTAAAATGTGTCATGGAAATAATATGAGATTATTATGGGTATAATTTATAGGTGTATTAAGTTTTCCTACTATGTGTGTAGTTTTAAAGCATTCTAAGGAAGACAAAGTGTAACATGTGACTAAGAAGGCCTAATAGGTCTCCATCAGACCTTAAAAAGAAATGTAGCCTATTGAGTTGTGACTGACCTAATATTGTGATTGATTCTTGTTGTAACATGTACTAAGGACTATTATGTGGAAAATATAATTGATCAAGTGTGTATGTCTGACCAATAGGTATATGAAAAAGAGGCTTGTATAAATACAAGGCAATTTTAGGCCTACGATGTATGCTTAAAGGAAGTAAATGAGAAAGGAGATTGAGGAGCAAAAGGAGGTCTTGTAAACCATTATATGGGTGTATATAAACTATAATTAATATATAATATGGGTTTTTTAGATGAATATCAAGGTCATATGACCTAATATATCTTGAATAGACCTTGTTGAGTGAAGAAGCCAAGAAGGCAGGTTAAGAGGGATAAAAGAGTGAGAAGAGCTAAAGAAGGTGATAATCATATGTTGTGTAAGTAAAAATATTTTATAAAGGTGATAAATATTATCAATTTACTGAGTTTGTTTTGATTTATCTAGGGTGTTTTTGACTCCTTTCAATTGGGTGCTTACTAAAGCCTAGTCAAGTGGGTGCTTGAATAGTTGGGGTTGGTGCTCTATGTGGAGTTGGTGATTCACTAAATCTTGGTTTTTTTATTATGGGATTTTATTATATTTGAAAATATATATTGGTTTTATTCCCATTGAGGTTTTTCCACATATATGATATGTTATATTGTTTCATGATCTTGTATGATTATTTATGCTTTCTAGATCTATGTACTTGTGTGAATGGCTCATGAATGTTAAGTTGAATTGAATGAATGTTTTGAAGAATAATTAAACCCCATATCAATAATTGTGATTATAAAAAGATCCTTATAATTTAAAAATTAAAAAAATAGGTTTTAAAATCCCAACATATGTTGCCTTCGAAAAAAGGAATAAGAATCACTCAAGAATTTATTCCTAGACTACTATTTTGGGATTGAGATTTTGAAGTTCTTTGTGGAAAAATTTGATTTGGTTTGGGTTAGGCCTGAATCATTTTGGGATATTATTATGAAATTTAATACTCCCTAAAAACTTCAAATTATTGAGTGGTTATGGAGGCTCACACTACGTCATCTCTTTCGGGGAATTTGGAAAGAGAAAAAAGACCACATTTTCATAAATAAATTTTACAACATCAACTCAATGAAACTCAAAATTTAGGAAATAATTAAATAAAATTGGCTAGATTTCTCTCCTAAAAAATAGGTTTTGGGGGATTTTAACCAATACATACTCTCTCTTTTTAACCTTAACCCCTCAAATCTTGGGTTGGGCCTATTATTAAGAAATATATGACCCTGGTTAAGTGGGTAAAACCCACATAAGGATGGTGCAAGATAAAATTTTACAACATGGCTAAGGGGAACCTAGGATCTACTAGGGGAGGGGTTATTAGAGATTATAATTCATATCTTGTGTTAAAAATTATGGGTGTTATGGGTCCCTAAACAACTAGTTAGATGAATCTAGAGTAATGTTATGGGGAATTAGGTTGGTAGTTGATCTCAAGTTATAAAATTTGGTCATTGAAGGGGCCTCATTAGCATTGTCAGATGCCTTCTTAGACAGCCACCACCTTTTTTTACCATCCTTAACAAAATCAATTATGTTATAACCCTTATTAATTCCTTTTATGAACTTATCATCAAACATGAATTTAGAGAAGGTAATGGATGCATTGATCTCATTGCTAGCTTTGGGGTTAATGAAACACATTTCATGAAATGGATCTATAATGAGAATGTTCCATCATAACCTTGACATAAATTGGAGGATGAGGTGAATCATGATGTTTTATGCATCAAATTCTATGGTAATCACTAATCTTTTAATCCCAAATTTGAATGATTGTCTTATTAATTATAACATCGATTACCAAAAAAGGGTAATCATTAGTGTGCATGGGAGAAGTGATGGCCCTTTTAAGAGGTGTGTGATGATCATTTACACACTCAATAAGTGTCATAACATTCCCATTCCATAATTAACCCATTGTATCAAGGTCAAGATGATCAAAATTACCAAGAGAGTTTATGAGGTTAAAAACATGGGTGGTAAAATAGATAAAACAGAGTCATTGTACAAAGACGTAAAGAACAACCCAATATGGAAAATTTTAAATAAAGGTGAGCTTACTATTCATTAATGGGTTTTTTGTCATACCAACTTATGAGGTATGAGGACTATCCAACCTATTTTAGAAAAGAGATCCAAAAATCTATCCAAGGTCTATATCTACCAGATCTTGGCAAACTAGATCTCACTCAGTTGGTTCATTATAAATTATTCCATATAAGGGGTATTTATTGGTTATAGAACATTTTAATAGTATTTTCGTACTTAAAAATAGATAAAAATACTTGTTTTTTTTTTAATGGGTTTTTAATATATTTTGAAATGATAACATAGTCACCAAAAAATCAATGGATTTTATGCAACAAAAACAAATAAACTTGTACTTTCAACTTTCCCATGCAATTTTTTTTGGTTTTGATCAAGATTTCAACTTTAAATAAAAATAAATAATTTAATTTCATTCATTTCATTGTATTTATAGATTCAATAATGCCATAATAAACAACATATAAAATATTTGCAATTAAATTTGATATTAAAATAGATTGCATTTAATATTTACCTGTGATAAAAATTAGATTAAATGGTTTTCACATAAAAATAATATGGATTATTTGTATGATCATTTATTACATTATATTAAAATTCAAAAAGGCATTTTAAATAATGTAAAATATCTTTCAATCAAGATAAAAAAATAACAACATATTGCATTCAAACCCTATATCTAACAATTTATTACAAAAAGAGAGAGAGAGAGAGAGAGGGTAAGATGAAAGAAAAATCCTATGATATTGGATAAAAAAATTATCCACTTGATGTAAACAACATATACAACCAATCCTTGTATTATATAACATTCACACAACTAGGTACAAAGAAGGTGCAAGAGTTTGAGGAGATCAAAACCTGATAGAGAAAGATAAATACACTATATTGCATGCACAAGAAATGATAATTTTATTCCATAGCTTCAATTAGAATCCATATATCCACTTGAGTATCACAATAATATAATTATTTAAAATATTAATGAGCCTATATTTTACCAGGATAACAATATGACAACAAATGAGATGGATAAATTACACTAAAAGCCAACTGTTAGAATGACTCCAATGGGCCAATATATAGAAAAACAGAGCTCCATGGGGAAATTATTTCCATAAAAAATGAAGATATTGACCATTAATTTATCCAAAAACCCAATATCTCATTATATTCTATGACACTTTTCCTTAATGTACTTGTCTAATATGCACAAATACTAAAAAATATTTTTTGGCAAATTAAAGCTCCCAAACCAAATAGTCAACTTACAGGGATCCTAATTAGTTTAACATACATAATATAAATATTTTCATGATGGAATAATATTTCTAATGGTTCAAACTATTTTAAATGCTAATAATCAAGGCAAAAGTTGTGGCCAAAACACTAATTTGAGTTTCATAAGGCCTTCCTAGACCTATTCGGGTTTTGGAAAATGTGTAATCAAGTCATTAAATGTACTTCTTAAAGTTTTAAAATTCCTATAATTAATCTCATAAATTTTTTTTATTAGGTCTAAAAATTCAAAATTATCAATCTTAGACCCAATTGCATAGAAAGTTTTACTTAGGTCTAAAAAAATCAAAATTTTCAATCCTAGACCTAATCTCACAAAAAGTTCTAGTTAGGTCTAGAAAGTGAAAATTTGAATACATAGACCTAATCTCATATAAAATTTACAGTTACATCTAGAAAGTGAAAAACTGAAAACATAGACCTAATCTCATAAAAAGTTTTGATTAGGTCTACAAATTGAAAATTTGAAAACATAGACCTGAAATCATAAAAAGTTTTGGTTAGGTATAGAAAGTGAAAATTTGAAAACATAGACCTAATCTCATAAAAATTTCCACTTAGATCTATGGAACTTAGGATTTTCAATTAAGACCAAACCAAAAGTCTTGATTTAATTAAAAAATGACCAGTTGATCTCCAAAGACCAATGATGGATAAAAACATGAAATTAGCATTGGAAAATAAGATTTTTGAATTGATAGACTAGTTCAAGAAATGAGGCAAGTTTAGGCAAGGAAAACCAAATTTTGACCTTATTTATTGAGATTTTTCAAGTGTCATAAGTGCATCTATAATGCACCTAAGGACCAAGTTTAAAATATAAAAATTACTCAAATGAGCTTGATCGTCTTAAAAAGATAGGTTTTGAGAACTGAAATGGCATGAAAATCAAGATGACCCCCTAAAAGGTCTTGGAGAGCTAAGAAATCCAAACTTAAAATGAAAATTGGGAGGTCTAAACTTTAGCTAGGCACTAAGTGTCATATAGGAAATTTTATCACATGGACATGGTCCATCCAATGGTGATAGTTTCATGACCTAGTTTAGCACACAAATTGAGGTAAACTACCAAGAAATTTGAGATTGATAATACCAATAATCCTTGAGCACAAGTGGGAGTGGATATAAAATAAAAAATGTGTTCCCTAATTATAGAAATAATTAGGTTATGTTGTGCAAGCAAAAATAAATGAGGACTCTGCTATAAAATACTCTTGATTATTTTGGAATGATATAAACATGTCTACAAACCTAGAATATTTTGTTGAGACTACGTATGGAACATGAAATTATTTAAGAGAGGACAAGATAGGAATGAATAAGACACCAAATCTATCCTTTTCATTGAATAAGTGTGTGAAAATGAGTTAATGACTATTTATTAGAACCTACAAAGATTAGCTACTATAGATCTAATCATTAGGTTAGTGAATCCTACCTTGAAAATTATTGCTTGAAAATTTATGTTTTTCTAGCGAGACATCCATATCCCTGATAGAGTTATATCTAATCCCACCCAAGGCCTTGCTCTACCGATAGCTGGGTGTTCATAGCCCTGATAGATATTACCTAAATCACCCAAAATTTTGTTTTTTATAAATTTATTTTATTTTATTTTTTCTCTTTTCTCTCTTTACTTAGCATCTCAATTCTAGGTTAGGGACCACTATAGAAAGGTAAAGACATAACTATAGATTTTTCACCCTAGATTTTCACCATAGCAAGTTCATCCAAGCAAACCCATAAACAATTAAGATGTGATTTTTGTGCTTGGTTTTGATAGAATGTATTCATTGAAAAAATAATCTACCCAAACTTAACCTAACATGAATAAATCTATAACACATATAATAACTTAAGCTTTTAATACCAATTCAAAAACAAAATCTAATATTTTAAACTTACTTCGAGTACTTACGCACCATAATATAATTTGTGTCACTTACCTATAATCCTTATATTATTCATTTTTTAACCAATAGGGAAACCTATAGGAAAAAAGGGAGGATTTGAACCCAAAAGAGAAGTAATGAAGTCAAACTAACAATGAAAAGCACAAAAAAAAAAAAACTAACAATGAATGTTGAAAAAAAAAGTAACAAACAAAATCAATGAAGTAAAAATAAGTTATTTATAGGACCTTACCAAGTTAATTCAATCCTCTAAGTAGGAATTTGGGGATTCACCCAGGATAAGACAAATGATGTCATCAATAATTAAACACTTGAAATGGATTATATTCATGTTCAAGATTTGGAGAAGATTAGTAGAGATGATATCAAGGGAAAGAATGTACTTGTGTTAATGTTTCCTTTACACTCATGAACACTATCCCAAATATTTCTATCTACATTGTTTCCAATTAAATTAGGAATTTTTTTAGAATTAAATTCAGAAATGTTCTTATATCTAACTTTCAAAGGTACCTAAGATAGGGCTTGAGAAATACCTCTACCCATACATTGAATTGTTGTGAGGGATAGGGGTGGGTATCAACATATAATATAATGACACACATACCCAACCAAGCAGAGATAAGTTATTCATGGTAGCCAATTGGTAAATCCATTATTTTTATCTCTTTATCTAATATGAATGTTATAGTAGCATCCTCCTTGTTATATTCATCATTCAAAAGGTGTAATCTTGGTTCTTCCCATGCCATGTACCTTCTAGCTTTATCATCAGTAGTATAAGTATGTAGAGAACTATATTAAATCAATTTATTAACATCTCTAACTTCCAAAAGTCTAATTTATTTATCATTTTAGCCATCATGCTCTTAGTTACTCATTTCTAACTTGATTGCCTCCACTATTTGGAGGAACACATGAATGTTGTAATAATATTATATTGGTTTTTCTAAAGGATATAGGCATTTTGGTGTAAGGATAAAAACCTAATTTTTATTTTATTTACACCTATCATTAACAACATAAAGGTGATTCCTTTTAGGAGTGAGAACTCTCCTGACTTCCTCATTTAAACTTGAACCAATTAGATCAAAGACAAGTTTGTCTATAGGTGAGAGATCTTCCATTTTGAATCCTTGTAGATCACCTTCTTCTTGTGGAAAACCTATTTCAAAATTATTTTATTTTAATTCATTCATCTCTAATGATGGGATGGGAGTTAAACTATTATAACTAAGTTGTCTATCATCCTGAATTAACTTGCCAAGTGTAGGAATAAAAAAATATGACAAGAGTGTTTTAGATGCAAAACATGCATCTTATTTATCTAGCTACTCCAATTATTCTAATTCATATTCTAGATAATTAAAAGATATATATGATTCTTCTTATTATGTGGGTGACTCATTAATACTCTAATTTTTATCCATTATGTCATTTGAAATCATTTCTACCATTTCATCATTTGACTCATCTTCATCATTGATCTAAGGAACTAGTTTATGCTTATAGAATGGTATATTATTTATAAACACAACCACTTCAAAATTTGTAATGTTTTCACATACATAGGCCCCAAATTATTCATTTGGAAACACAATATCATTGGCTTTTTTAGGCATTTCTCATTAGGGATCTCCTGTAACAAATGGCATTTGATTATAAAAAGCACCAAAATATACTTGATCACTAAGATGAGGCATAACAAACTACTGATTTAATGTTAAATTGACATAATTACACATGTTAAATGAATAGGCAAGGCTCTCATTCACCATAGATATAATTGGTTGGTTATAAGGTTGAGGCAATGCTTGATTTTAGGGGTAAACACCTAGTTGTCCAAACAAATAAAATGGGTCAACACCATACACATGTGGCATTGATTATTTTTTGATCATGAAAACTTCTTGGTAAGTCTATGCCAAGGAGGTGAGAGTGAATGGAGTCCTCTAAATAAACATGGTAGTTAGGGGTTCCAATGTCTTAAAGCAAACTTAAATTACAACTACTTTTATTTAAAATAATGTGTCTTTAAACCTCCTATATAACTGATAGAAATAATTATTGTATACACTTATGGATTAATTAAGATCCCTATGAGTTATATAAAATTGGTATTATAAGGTAATAGGATTGGTGGAAACATTAAAATTGTTAATAAATATAGTTTTAAAGGTTGCCCACGAGGTATACTCGAAACCAATGTACAAATGGTATGTAATTTTACCCAAAAAATAGGGAAATAGGTGGCAAGACACATCCTCATGTTGGATCTAAGTTCATATAATGACATTTAAATTCATAAATATGTTATTCAAAAGTTTGAATCCTATCATATGTGTAATTTGGACATAATCTATAAGTATTTATAGGCAAGTCATGAGTAGGTCCTAGAATGTTCACAGGGCAATCACCTTCACCAATCCAATAATTATTAGTCATTGATGGCTAGAAATTTTAGTTTTCTAGTCTTAGAACCTGGAATATCATTTTTGAAAAAGCATCTAAAGTTTAAAATTTTAAAGTTTTTCATTAAAATTTTAGTTTAAAGTTTATTGGTTCATGTCCTCTTTCTATCACCAATTTGTTGATGGGTTATTTAACACACCAACTTAGGAGGGATGAGGACCATCACACCTCTATTGAAAAGAGATCTAAAAATCTCCCCAAGGTTTATATCTAATAGGTCTTGGTGGACTAGATCTCACTCAGTTGGTTCATTGTAAAATGTTCCATATAAGGGGCCTTTATTGGTTATAGATTATTTTAATAGTATTTTGGTACTTAAAAAAATTAGAGGAATATATTTTTTTTGTCATTTTTTGGTAGGTTTTGAATATATTTGTAAGTGATAACATATGCATTCATTCTTCAATAAATCAATGGATATTATGCAACAAAAACAAACAAACTTGTGTTTTCAACTTTCCCATGTTTCAACTTGAAAGGAAAATAAATTATTTAAGTGTGTTCATTCCATTGAATTTAGAGATTCAACAATTCCATAATAAAATAATGGATAAATTTCTTGCAATAAAAAATGTCATTAAAATAGATTGCATTTAAGATTTACATATGTTATAAAAATCAGCTTTTAAAGGTATTCATGTAAAAAGAATATGGATTATTTGTATGCTTATTGATTCTATTACATTAACATTCAACAATAAATTTTTTAAAATATAACATATCTTGTAATTGGGATTAAAAAATAATAAAATATTGCAATCAAACCCTAGATCTAATAATTTATAAAAAAAATAACAAAAGAGAGGGTAAGAGGAAATAAAAAACAAATGATATTAGAGATAAATTTGATCCACATGATTTAAACAACACAAAAAACCAATCCTTATATTATCTATAATTTACACACCCAAGTAAAAAGAAGGTGCAAAGTCTGAGGAGAGTAAATCTTGAAATAGAAACACAAACCCACTATATTTCATGCATAGGAAATGATAATCTTTTTCTGCAACTTCAATTAGAATTCATAGATCCAATTGAATATTACAATAATAGAATTTTTACAATGTAAATGAACCTAAATTTTACCAACATAAAAATAGGGCATTAAATGAGGGATAAATTACACTAAAATTACATAAAAAGATGGAAGGATTTAAGTGTTTTGGGGTAACAAAAATCCAACCCTTGGCATGATCTAATGGGCCAATTTATAGAACAAGAGAGCTCCATGGGGGAATTACTTCCCTCCAAAAGGTATTATGGTACCATTAATTTATCTACCAATGCACTATCTCATTATACGACATGACACTTTCCCTTAATGCACTTTTCCAACTTGAAAAAAGACAAAAAAATATTAAGTTTTAATAAATTAAATATCCCAAACCAAATAATCAACTTATAGGGATCATAATTAATTTTATAGGTATAGTTTATTTAAAATAAATGTACCAGGATGTCCATGGTGGAATCCTATTTCCAATAGTTTAAATGGTTCAAAAAACTGACACCCTAGGAAAAAAGTTATGGCCAAAACACTATCTTGGGTTTCGAAAGGCCTTCCTAAACCTATTTGGGTTTTGGAAAATGTGTAATCAATTTATTAAATGCACTTTTTCAAGTTTTAAAATTCATAAATTTAATCTCATAAAAAGTTCTAATTAGGTTTACAAATTTAAAATTTTCAATCCTAGACCGAATCTCATAAAATATTTTGATTAGATCTGAAAAAATAAAAAATTTCAATCCTAAACCTAATCTCACAAAATGTTCCAGTTAGATCTATAAAGTAAATTTTTTAAAACATAGACATAATCTCAAAATTTTTTTGGGTTAGGTCTAGAAAGTGAAAATTTGAAAACATTGACTTAATCTCATAAAGATTTCTAGTTAGGTCTACAAAGTGAAAATTTGAAAACATGGACCTAATCTCATAAAAAGTTTTGGTCAGGTTTAGAAAGTGAAAATTTAAAAATATAAACCTAATCTCATAAAAGTTTCAATTAGGTATATAAAGTGAAAATTTGAAAACATAGACCTAATCTCATAATTTTTTTTGGTTAGGTCTACAAAGTGAAAATTTGAAAACATAGACCTAATCTCATAAAAAGTTCCATTTAGGTCTAGAAAGTGAAAATTTGAAAACATATACCTAATATCATAAAAAGTTTAGTTAGGGATATGGAACTTAGGATTTTTAATTAATACCAAATCAAATCCAAAAGTCTTAATTACACCTAAAAACTGACAAGTTGACCTCTAAATACCAAGAATGGATAAAAACATTAAATTAAATTGGAAAACAAGAATTTTGCCCTGATATATTTGTTTGGGAAATGAGGCATGTTTACCCAAGGAAATCCATATTGTGACCTAATTTAATTATATTTAACAAGTGTCATAAGTGCATCCATAATGTACCTAAGGACCAAGAATAAAATTCAAAAATTACACAAATGAGTTTGGTCATCTCAATATGATAGTTTTCAAGAGACAAACTAGCATGCAAATAGAGATGACCCCTTAGAGGGGCTTGGAGAACTAAGTAAGCCAAGATTCAAATGAAAATTTGGAGGGCTAGACTCCAAATAGGCACTAATTGTCTTATATTAATGTTTATCACATGGATATGGTCTATCCAATAGTGATGGTTATGGGACCTAGTTTGGCATGCAAACCAAGGCAAACTACCAAGGTAACTTGAGAGTACCAAGACCAACAAGTTATGAGCACAAATGAGATTAGATATAAAATAAAAAATAGGTTCCTTGATCATGGAAAGATATAGGGCATGCTGTGTAAGTAATAACATCATGTACGTAGAGTGATTCACTAGGCATAACACAAAACTCTCTATCAACTTTACCAAAATCTTAGAATAATAGGGTAGCTCACATGAGGGGAGGAAAAATTATTGTATCAAAAGAGAGTATTGTAATTGTTATTTGAATGTCATCAGATGACACTAAGGCATATAAGGATAAATGACATAGGGATGATCTCATCCAATCATTCTTTAATAATGACTCTTTGGCCAAAAAAAATGAAGAATGGATTCTTGTGAGAAAACCTTCTATACCCATGGATATATGTGTGCCTACAAATCATGAGGTACCTGACTCTTAAAGAGAAAAAAAGAGTGGTGCATTCTCACCATTTTATACTATTCAACCATTTCAAGAATAATGTTTTCCTTAACCTATCATTTTTTTTTGAGATCTCTCTAATATTCCATGGATGTATACAAATGGGACTTATCATATGTCATCATTCACCAATATTTCATCATATTATTGGTTAAGGGGGATAATCCCAAAATTAATAAATAGGTAGTGATTTAGGAGGTGGGGGATCAAAATGTCTTACAGAATAAAGAGGCACCCAACTCTATGGAGATATCTAAAATAGAGTCAAAGGATTATAAGAAAACCATCATCCAGATTCTAGAGAGTAGGGAAAGCAATGATATGAGGTGGGTCAAAAGGAAACTCATTTTATTGGGTGATGATGTGGAGGCCTCCCCTATTAACTTAGGATTAGAGGATCTCTTTAATCTTGGAAATGAGACCATAGAATTAATAGGGGAGGATGATGAGGCAACATATCATATTATTATTCAGGAAGTTGAAGTAAAGGATGGGGTCATGTAGGGGTCCTTTATCAAAAAAAAAAGAAGAGGTCATCTAAAAACTCAAGGATTTTGAGGGGAGACTTAAATTCCAAGTGAAAGTTTTAAAAGAAATAAGAAACGACATTAAGTCCATTAGAGAGGTCATCCTAGCTAGAGAAGGTGTGAACAGGAGAGGAGGGTGTGTTTTTAATAAGACAACCTATATACTCAATCTAGAGTTGTAAAAGGATCTCAAATAAGAACACAATCTTTTCAAACTATAGGAGGAATATTGGGTAAAATATAATGGGGGGAGCCTATCTATAAAATAGACTAAGAGGGAAAAGCAGAAGGTAACCTAGGATAACATGTTGCAGGTGGCCAAGTTCATGTAATCAAAATAGAGGTGATTTGAATAATAAGGATGATGAAAAAATGAAGATCTTGTGGGCACCTCAAAAACCATAGAGACTAAAGACCCAAAACCATGATTAGTAAGGAAACTAGTTAACTTTATTTGGTTTCTTGTTATATTTTTTTTCTAATTTTTATTAGTTTCTTGATAGGTTCAATGTCAGTTATAGGTGGGTTTTTATTGGTTCCTTGGTGGGTGGCCAATTCTACTATTTTTTTTCTTTCTTTGGATCAATATGTAAAGGTTATGGGATCCTTTAAAATCCATCTTTTACTTATATATATTTTTTCTTATCAAAATCAGAATATTTGAATAATTGTATATCTTTGACATTATTATATTTCTATTTTTACACCTATATAACTACAAATATAATAAATTAATTAATATTATTCTAAAAAAATAGGGTAAAACACATCTTTACATATTTTGATAGTCAATTTCCATATCCGATCAATTAGAGAGGTTACACAGATCATTTCAAGCCATTGTACATAGAAAATGAGCAAAACATAATAGTATATTAGTTAAGTTCCTTATCAATTGGTAACTTATATATTTAGTAAGCAAAATTAATATTTTTTAAGCAATTTAAATTTTTTATGGTTTATATCTCATGAAATATAAATTTCAATAGTGTTTGTCTATTTATATCCTTTAAATCCAAAATAAGTTAAATCAACTAGATAATAAGATATTGAGTGTAAATAGGTATAATAAGTGATCATATGACAAAAATATCTCATAAATTACTATGAGAGAACCCAATCCTAATCTTGATGTACTCATTAGGACATGCACTCAGGGAGAAAGCTGTATTAATAAGTTCTACAAGAGAAATCGCTAGTAACTGAAACACATAGTTGTATACATAAATGACTTATGATACATTCATAGTGAATTAATAAAAGTCTCACTACATATATTCAATCCTAAAGTGCTATCAATGATGACCATATTTATTCCCATATGATTTATTTTCACTTAAATGTACAAGGGAAGGTTTTAATCAATAATGTTTATAGAGGGAAAATCCTCAAGTTCAAAATAAATGTGTTGACTTTTTGATAAAGATATAATAATATAAGAAAATTAGGTGGGTTTAGTATCACTTGTAGAGTAAAACCACACAAAATATTTTCTTAAAATAATTTATTAATTAACTTAATCTAAGACATAAATCTTGGGTTGTGTATTCTCAAGTTAGTCCATAATATCAACATGTGAAATAGTTAAATTACATGCCATACCTCTCTGGGTTATTATGACATATACATAAAAGTGAATCATCATATAATTAATATAAGGGCCATCACTAAGAGAAGGTAAATAAAATATATCAAGTAGAAGGTTGTCATCAAATAAAACATCACAAATAACCTTATAATGTCTCAATACATACGCTAATATTTTATTATAAATGTGAGGAAGTAAACATGGGATTAAAAAATTATGATCAAGACTATGAACATGTAAAAAATAAGTACCCCCCTTGCCACTTAAAAAATGAAATAAATATGAACATATAATATAACCATGATAAAATAGAATAAATGATGTAGGAACATGTACAAATTAGATCAATTTTTATTTGTTTTAGTGTGGTTTTAGTCTTAGAAGTCATTATGATCAATAATTAAGATTTTTATTGAATTTGAGGGTCTCAAGACTAAATTTTTTGCTTTATCACCAAAACTAGTCAATTCAAATACTTGAAATTATTATAAACCTTGTAGTGGATTTATGAAAGAGTGCGCCAAGATATTTGAATAGATTTCACGCAATCAATGTTAAATCATGTGAGGTAGTGTGAGAGCTCCAAAATTCCAAGAGAGAAAAAATATGCATTAACTTGTCTATTGCAAAATGAGTAACCTTCCAAAAAGGAAAAGTGGGGTACATATAGGGAAAATTAGGGAAATGTGAAGAAGCCATTAATTTTCCTAATTAATTAATTAAAATTAAAAATAATTATCTTATGGATGCTTTATAACTAACCTAAGGAAGATTAAATAACATAGAATGGCCATACGACCATGTAGACAAAACCTAGTGGGAAAAAGCACTACACTAACACCCCCCTTAAGCATAACTTAGGTGAGATGAGAATTGGGTCCCAACATTAAAATCCTAATGAGGTACCCAAATACATAGTGATGAACCTCCATAGGAGGAAGAATAAGGTGGAGGATCCCTAACCCAATGAGAGCTTGTAGATGAACAAAATTACTCTCTATGAAAGGCTTGGTCAGAATATCTGCAATATGCTTTAATGTTGAACAGTATCGAAGATCAATGAACTACTCATTGATAAGCTCCTTGATGAAATACATGTGAATCTCTATGTGATTGGTCCTTTAATAGAGAACTAGATTCCTAAAAATCTAGACAATTCTTTGGTTGTCACAGTAGATGATTGTTGGATTATGAAATTGGACACCAAACTCAGTGAGAATCCCCTAAAGCTAGATTGCTTCAGTGGTGGCATTGACATCCTCTTTGTATTCTACCTTTGTGGATGATAAATCAATTTCATGCTGATTCTTGATTGATCAACTTATTAGACCTAAACTAATTGAGAAACTATAGCCTGAGGTGGACTTTCAACTCTAAATATCTCTAACCCAATATAAATCTATGTATCCAATCAAATCAACCTCTATTCCTACTCCATAGTGTATCCCATAGTTGTGAAAACCCTAAATTTAGTGAAGAATCCACTTTGTTTCTTTCCATTGTAACTCATGTGGCTCTTACATAAATTGGGAGACCAATCTAACTACATAGGATATGTCAGGTCTAGTGTGTGTGAGATAGATAAGAATGCCCATGAGTTATCGATACAAAGTTGCATCAATGAGTGGTGTAGGATAATCAACCTCAAGATTCACACCAGATAATAAGGGAGTAGGAGTTGGCTTAGAATCAGCCATGTTAAACCTCACAAGTAAATCAAGAGAATACTTGGATTATGATAAGGTTATCCCAAAATCTAACTGAATGATTTCAATCTTGAGAAAGTAGTGCAACAATCCCATGTCTGTCATTGAAAATCTATCAAAAAGTGAAGTTTTCACTACTAATATGGATGATTGTGAGCTCCCTATAATTAGTAAGTCATCCACATAAAGAACTAGGATCAATAGAGAATTATCTTACCATAATATTTAAACATTTGAATCTGAGTGGCATTTGGTGAACCCAACTGTGAGGAGAAAGGAGTCCATCTTGGCATACCATGCCCTAGGGGCCTATTTGAGTCCATAGATAGATTTCCTAAGTATGTAGACTAAGGAGGTATCTTCCACAAAGACTTATAGTTACTCCATATATATCTCTTCATTAAGGTCACCATGTATAAAATCACTCTTTACATCCATTTGGTGAATACCCCATTGATGTGCAGCTACAATGGCTAGAGTGAGTCTTATAGACATCATCTTAGCTATAGGAGAAAATGTCTTAGTGTAGTATATGCCAGGCACTTGAGAAAACCCCTTTACAACCAGATGAGATTTTTAATTATTGTCTAACCCATTTATACCATACTTGGTCTAATAAACCCATTTACAATAGACTAGTTTTATTCCTTTCAGAAGAGGGACAAGTCCCATGCTTTGTTCTTGATCAGGAAATTGTACTCTTCTTGCATAGAAAAATCCCATTCTAGAATGCTAGATGCATCATGAAAGGTTTACAAATATAAGGAAATGGCCAAGTAGGCATATGATGTCCCCTAAAATTATGATCGTGTTCACCTTGTATCGATGGGTTTCCAACCCATCCTCTAACACTTTAAATTGTCTATCTAGCCCAAATAAGACTAGAATTGTATGAGATTAGAGAATTAGGAGGTGATTCCTCATCATCTATAGTGTGAGTGTGAGATGGAGTAGGATAATACTCATCACTACTCTCACTGTTTGAACTTGAAGAAGAAAAATAGTCATCCTCATCATCAGGAGGATCTTGAGGTGGATCTATGTCACTGTCTAAAGTGGAATCAATGTTTAGTGAGACTTTTAAAGAGTTTAGAGTGCCAAGATTGTGTTCAAGTGGGCCCTCATGAAAATTGACACTCATTTCAATGAAAAACTCATGAGTTTTTGGATGGAGAATCCTATATCCCTTAACATGCTCTACATATGCCACAAAGATGTAAGACTAACTCTGAGGGTCCATTGCTTTGCATTTATTCTTGGGAACACAAGCCATTGATGGTGATCTAAACACTTGAAAGCGATCAAATATGGGCTTGTGACTATCCCAAGCTTCAAAAGGAGTGATTACCTTTAGGGGTTTGTGTGAAACTTGGTTCTGAATATAACATACACAGTTGATTGCTTTGGCCCAATACTGAGGAGCAAGAGACTTTGATTGAAGCATGTAGTTTTCCATTTCCTTCAAGGTATGGTTCTTGCATTCAACCACACCATTATATTGAGGATTTTATGGAACTGTATGCTACATTTGAATCCCCTCTAATGTGTAAAACTATTCAAACCTATTATTGACATACTCTTTTCCATTGTCAGTCCTTAATATTTTAATGGGACATTCTGACTACTTCTCCATAACTGCCTTGAAGTCCTTAAAGTGATCAAAGACCTCAGACTTATTTTTGAGAAAAAACACCCAAGTATATCTCAAAAATTCATCGATGAATGTGATTATGTATCTTCTCTTATTTAATGAAGGTTTTGGAAATGGACCTGCTAAGTCACTATGGATAATTTTTAGCTTTTGTTTGGATCTCCTTGCTTTGCCCTTGCCATATTTATCTTCTAAATGCTTGCCAAGAATGTAGCCATTACATAGGCCATCTGATAATTTGACGTTAGGTAACCCTAAAACCATGTCCTAATAATTGAGTTGTTTTAGGTAACGGTAGTTTAAATGGCCAAATCTTTTATGCCATAGTTTGCTTACTCCATATGCATGAGTAAGCAATATAGGTAAGGGATAATCTAGGGGAAATGTGAGAAGGTATATATCCTAGATTAAAGATTGTCCTTCCCTTAAGCTAATGTGGTATCATTGTGTAGCTCCTTGATGACCATTGAATCAAGTGTGAACTCAACTCACTTCCCTGCACCTAAGTGAGTGATTTGATATACTGATATAATATTGGTGGATAGTTAAGGAACACATAGAACATCATTAAAGGTCCCATCACTTACTTCAACTAATCCTTTATCATTAAATTCTATCGAAGTGTCATCACCCATAAAAATTAAAGGCATAGAACATGGCTTTATTTCTAAAAATAGATCATCTGAGGAGGCCCTATGATAAGAAGTAATTGAGTCAATAACCCAAGTTAAAGGATGAGAAGCTACTGCAACAAGTGCCTTGCCATTTTTTAACCCTTTTGCTATCTTTTTATTTTGTATAATATTGTGCTGATGTGTTCTGAGATGAGGATTCAAGAACACTAATGTTGTTCTTCTCAAACATCGTAGTCAAGGTGTCAATCTTATTTTTCATGCAATAAGATTCATCATGCCCAAGTTTCTTACAAACATTGTATTTGATTTTCTCCTTCTTAAGTTTCCCACTTGAGGAGGAATCATTTGGTGATGGATTTAACTTGGCATCTAATTTTTTATTCTTCTTATGCTCATGATTAGGTTTAGACTATTTATTCTCATGTTTGTCACTACTAGAAGGCTTCTTCTTGTCCTGATTGACAATCAAGGCATGTGATTTTGAAGACTTCAGTGCACCCATTTGAACCAAATTATCTTTCTCTTGAGTTAGATAAACAAAAATCTCATCAAATGATGGCATTTTCCAAGTGGATCCAAGTGCACATTTTGGTATCATGAAATATAGAGATGAAAACTCAATAGTTGTGACCTAGTTTTACAAGCACGGATAAAATCAACTAGTCATCTATTTTCTCAATGCAACATTATTTCAAATGTAGTATTAGTGATATGAAATTTGTAAAGAATTATTTTATGGTGTCATAGTCACCTGGGCTCAATGTGATGAGATCATTCTCTAGCTCATGACCCCTCATGATGTCTTGCACTCCAAAAATCTTGTCCAGGATTGTCCAAACTTCATTCAGAGTTTTTGTAGATTTAACATGAAACAAGAGGTTAAGAGACATTGATAGGAATAGAAACCCATAGGCCTTGTCACATCTATTATACCACTTAACCATTTTTTCATCTATAGATGGCTTAGTTTCCTCACCCATATTAATCTGATAGATTCCTTTACCTCTCAAAGTGAGTTATATTTTAGACTTCCATTCTAGATAGTTAAATGGTGTGAGTGGTTTGATTTTTAAATCTATTAGTGCAGATTAGAATGAGACAAATTAAAGAATTGAAGTGAAAGAAAAAAAATACAAATCACATAGTAAAAGTACCCCCTAAATTATCAAGAATACCCCCCCTAAAGCTATAATGTACACATGCTCAGTCTTGGATGTCAGGCATAATTGAGAATTCATCTATGATTAATTAGTGTGATAAAGTATGAGAGGGATGTTGGCACAACTGATAATACTTCCAAGAGGAAAGGTACAAAGGTTTAAAGAGAGTTTTAAGCTATTACACCATGTGAAAAATGGATGTTACAAAAGTATTTAAAAAATGTTACCAATGCATAGAGATCAAGAAAATATGCACTTTCAAAAAAAATGGCACCCAAAAATGAGCTATGAATTAAAAGTTATAGCACTTATTGGTTCTTACTCCCACACATTTCTAGACCCTTTCCAAAAATGGAAAACTTTTTTTTAGACTTTATCTATTACCTTTCACCTAAAATTTTATGCCCTCCTAAATGTCACTCAGGGTTTTAACACTTATTTACTTTAGGTTCTTGCAACTGCTTTACTTAAAAAGTAAGAAGTAATTGACCCTAGAAAAATTGAATAGGTCTTCCTATTGCATTTCAGGTTCTTTGAACAACTTTACTTCGAGGTTTCAAACACATAAAACTTAAAAAATTAAATGAGTAGTCAACCCTAGAAAACCCAAATACTTCTTGGAAATGTATTTCAAGGTTGTGAAGTTTGACTGCTGAAGCCTGATTATTTCTAAGTAGTTGGGTTGGAGAAACATGATTGCTTCTTCCAGTGTAGTTCAAGTTTTTTGAACTACTTTACTTAACTTCATGAATTTAAATTGAAGTAATAAAAAAATATTGAATGGGTCTTTCAATAAATTTTTATCACTTTGGAAACCCAATTTGAATTGGAATCAATTAATGGCCCTCTGAGAACCCGATTTGGTCTACGAAGAGTAAATAGGGGTTTGCAAGCTTGATTACTTCATCCATATGGATGTTCGACCAGTTGGAAGAAATTGATTTTTTGGAAAATATATGAAATTTATTAAAAAAATAATATCAACCCATTTTATATCTTAGAAAACTATAAAATATGTGCAAACAAATTTTTCATCAAAGGCCTTCTGACATGAATTTTGACGCAAATTAATAAAATGCCTCCAAGGTCAAAAATGGTGGCCAAGACAGAAGAAAAACCAAGAAGATGAATACATGGAGGATCTTACCAGGGAGTCAGATGCATGAGGTTATTAGAAAGGATCTAATACCATGAAAGAGTGTGCCAATATCTCTAAACAAATTTCATGCAATCAATGTTGAATCATATGAGGTAGTGTGAGAGCTCCGAAATTCCAAGAGAGGAAAAATATGCATTAACATATCTATTTTAAAATGGAAAATTAGGTAAACATGAGGAATCCACTAATTTTAATAATTAAATAATTAAAATTAAATATAATTATCCTATGGACCCTTTATACAAAACCTAAGAGAGCTTAAATAACATAGAATGGCCATACGACTATGTAGGCAAAACCCAATGGGAAAAAACACTAAACTAACAATTTGACATACTTTTGTAACATTAAAATGATGTAAATCTATGTGATAATGGGTATTTTATGTATATGGATGTTTATTGATAGTTTATCACTCCTTTACACATGATTCCCTTGTTTAACCTTGAGTTAGGCATGAACAAGATG
Source organism: Torreya grandis (assembly GCA_037957365.1). Lineage (NCBI taxonomy): Eukaryota > Viridiplantae > Streptophyta > Pinopsida > Cupressales > Taxaceae > Torreya > Torreya grandis. Next base: position 1,342,983 of record JARHVA010000443.1, read on the forward strand.
ACCTGTTAAGGTTATTACCTATGTTGGAGAAGTTTAGGGGATAATTGCAAGAAAATAGGTACATGAAAATTGATGAGAATAATATAATAATATATATTCTAAGGTGGTGAATAAAAAAAATAAAATAGACCAAGAAATTTCAAGAAATAGAGAAAGAACTTTATCTATAATTTTGGGTAATAGTTGTGTATGTTGCTTTGATATAGAGGAATAAAGAGAAGTATTATCAATTTATTATAAAATATATGAAACTTTGTCATATGGGAGTATGTTACATTAATGTTATTTTTTATTAAACTGTATTGTTTCAAAACATGCTAGGTTATAGAGTTATTACACAATATAATTTATATGGAGTAATTCTATTTATGTGCAGTTAGAGGAAAACATTGTAGTGGCATCTCCATGGGAGTTATTGAAGTGCTTATTGAAATATTAGAAGTCATATGAAATGGTAATAGTATATATTCACTAAAATAAACTTTTGAGACACCTTCAAATAGAATATTTTGATCAATTTTCTATCCAAATCAGACATGATCCTATAGAAAGAACACATAACCCTACTAAAATGCACATTAGAAGTTATATCAAGATTTTTTAAGTCTAAATAGCTATTAGATGAGTTTATTTAAGGTTTAAAAATAATTAAATAATATTTTAATGTATTTTAAATATTAAATAATTCAAAATTTCACCTTTTTATAGTTTGTGGGTTGTCTAAGACACAATCAAACCTTAAACTAGGGTTTCAAACTTCAAATGTGATTATCTCTCATTTTAACTGGCCAAAATTGTTGAAACTTTGTAATCTTGTGTAACTTGACATTATATATAATATTTAGGATGTTTTAGGAAGGTATGAGATGTACATTATGAAATATAAGGAGAATATAGGAAATTAGGTCTAATTAGACCTAACATAGCATAATTTGAGTATCTCTTCTAGTTTCAAGTATTTTATAAGGAATCCAAAGCATGGTTGAGTTTAATATAATATAGATTAAAATTTTAATCATTTTTAAATCTTTAATAATTTGAGTTGATTCATATCAATAGTAAAACTACTCTAGATATGGATACAAGGGATATAAGCCTAAAATAGAATACAAAGAAGTTTTCAAGGGATTAGGAATAAAGACAGATTCTTGCACACCATTTTTTTGTATTAGAGCCAAAATAAAGGAAATTTTGAAAATTAAATATCCCAATATAGATATTGAAAGGTTTTGGAAGGAAAATTGAATAATATGGTAGCTGGAGGATGTGGAGTTACAACAACGCAGAAAAGGTTGCAAGTAGTGAACACATTGGTGATAGAGGCAAGAAATTTATAGTCAAGGATTCAAGCCATGGAATTATATTAGAGGATAAATATTGATAAAGGTCATGTGAGTAATAGAGAGTAATAATTTCCTCAAGGAGAAGCTATAAAATAAAGAGAAGAAGATAGAGCAAAAGAAAGGATTATTAAGGAAGCCATGGGGGTTACTTCAAAACCCAAGTTAGAGGTGCCTATATATGAGGGTAGCATTAATTTTGAAGATATATTTGATTGTATTTTATATATGGATAAATATTTTGAATATGAGGAAGTATATGATGTAAATAAGGTTAAGTTTACCATCACAAAGTTGAAGGGGTATGCATCCCTCTACTGGGATGGAGTACAAGAGGAAAAAAGAAGAAGAGGAAAGGAAAAGATAAAGTCTTGGAATATGATGGTGGCCAAATTTAAGGGAAATTTTATTCCAAAGTATTACCAAACCAATATATTCATAAGAATCTATAATCTAAATAAAAAATACTTGACAATGAAAGAGTATATATAAGAAGTTTACAAACTGGCTATTAGAGCAGGTCACATTGAGAAGGATGCTAAAAATATTGTTAGGTATATCAATGGGGTAAGGTTTAATATCATATATGAGATTAATATTTTTTCCCCAAGGATAGTAGAGGAGGCATATCAAGCTATAATTAAGGTAGAGGAGAAATTATGTAGAAGGTAGATTCAAAATTTTAGAGGAAGGGGCAAAACTTTTAGAGGAAGAGTATAATGTGGAGGTAGAAATCAATTATAAAATCATGGTGAAGCAACTAATAGTATCTATAAAAACCCAATTAAACCTAAAATAGGTGGTTATTCATTCATAATTAGAAGACATTACACTAGAGGTAAGGAAGAGGATTATGGTGTAAGTGTTTCAAATGAAATAAGTATGCAAGGCATAGGTCTTATGAGTGTCTAGAGATCCCTCAAACAAATTATATAAGGACAAAGCATATTATTCAAATTTCTCAATTAGAGGAAAATAGTGTGTGGTATTCATCTCATGAGGATGTACCTGAGGTAGGAGAATAATTTTTTATAAAGAGGGTGATGATAAGACCCACTAAAATCAAAGAAAAAACATAAACAATGACTTTATTTGGCACTATTTACAAGACAAAAGATAAGCGATTCAAGGTAATAATTGATAGTGCAAGTACCGATAACTTTTTTTCTTCTAATATGGTAAAAAAATTGAATCTAAATAAGTTAGTTCATCCCACACCCTATAAAGTCTCATGTTTACAAAAGGGACATCAGATTTTCTTAAATGAACAATGTAAGGTGGAATTACAAATATGTAGTTATAGAGATGTAGTTCTTTGTGATGTAATGAATATGAACATTTATCATGTTATATTAGGAAGACCTTATAAATATGATACAAGAGTTATTCATGATGAGAGGAATAATACTTATACATTTGAATATCATAGTAAGATTCACACACTTATTCCACTAATAGATGAAGATGTATCAGCTAAATATAATACTAAAGTGTTGTTAAGAATTGGTAAGAAATTTTTAAAGCTCATCAAAGAGGAGAAGGTATTTTATGCTTTAGTTGGTAATCCCAAACTAGTAACTATATATACTCATTTGATTGATCTTCCCATAAAATTTTAGAACATGCTTAAGGAGTTTATGGATATAATTTTAGATGAACTTCCTAATGAGTTAACTCCAAGGAGAAGTATCAGTCATCATATAGATCTCATTCCAAGAGCTAGCCTACCAAACAAATAAACATATAGGATGACTCCAAGAGAGAATGAATAAATAAAGAAACAAGTGAAATAATTATTGGATAAGGGGTTGGTTAGAGAGAGTTTGATTCCTTATGCCATCTCAATAGTTTTTACACAAAATAAGAATCAAGGTTGGAGAATGTGTATTGATTTAAGAGCCATCAACAAGATCATAATTAGGTACAAGTTACCATTACCTAGAATTTATAAAATCATGGATTATTTGAGTGGTGCTAAGTATTTTTCTAAGTTATAATTGAAAATTGGATGCCATCAAATCAGAATTAGATAAGGGGATGAATGGAAGACAACCTTCAAAATGAATGATGAACTCTATGAATGGTTGGTTATTCCATTTGGATTGACCAACACTCCAAGCACTTTTATGAGGCTCATGAATGATGTAATTAAAGCCTTTATAGGTAATATTTTTATTCTCTATCTGGATGATATATTGATTTAAAATCAATCAAAGGAAGAATGCCTTGAACACCTTAGGATGGTATTGAGTAAGTTACAAGAGGAGAGGCTACTAGTAAATCTTAAGAAATGTAGTTTCCTGCAAATATAGCTAGTTTATTTGGTAATTTTAATATCTAAATATGGACTAAAAATGGGAAAATAAACATTAAAATCTATAATGGAATGGCATACTCTAAGGAATGCATTTGAAGTAATGATCTTTCATGGGTTAGCCAATTTTTATAGAAAGTTAATAAGAAATTTTGATATTATTTATGCACCAAGAGTGGAAAGAATCAAGGGAAGAAAGCATAAATTTATATGGAATGAGGTAGTTGATAATAATTTTCATATTATTAATAATAATATCACATAACAACCCATTTTATCATTGCCTAATTTTGGAAAACTTTTACAAGTAGAGTGGGATACTAGTAGAACTGCCATAGGGGTTATTTTGAGTCAAGAGGGAAAACTAGTTGGCTATTTTAGTGATAAACTTAATGAATCCAAGAAGAGATAGTATGAATATAAGCAATATTATATGATATATTCATGCTTTGAAAAATGGATACATTACTTGATGCCTAAAGAGTTTGTATTATACATCGATAATCAAGCTTTATAGTTCATTAGTAGTCAAACTAAATATTAATAAAAAGGATCATGAAGTGGGTTGAGTATTTTCAAAGTTAATATTTTGTTATCAAGCATAAAATTGGATAAACTAAAATGGTTGTATTTTATTTAAGGAGTCTGATTTTTTAGGATAAACATCTTGGGATTTAACTCATTAAAGGACTTGTACAAGGAAGATTTTGATTTCAAGGAGATATATGAGGCATGTGATAACCTAGTAAGGAGAGATATGAGTCCATAGATGTACTACATGCTAAAATTAGGTTTTTTATTTAATGTCATCCAACTATGTAATCTAAACATTTCCATGAGATACAATCTACTAAAGGAGAAGCATAGTGGTAACTTGGTAGGATAATTTAGACAAGCAAAGACTTTAGGTTAGTTGAGTGCACATTATTATTGGATTGGAATGCAAATGGGTGTGAATAATTTTTTTTATAAACATATGATATGTTTGCATTCCAAAGGAACAAGTCAAAATGCATGTTTATATTAGCATTTACCAATTCTTAGTAGACCATGGGATTCAATCATTATGGATTTTATGCTTGAAATGACAAAGACTAAAAAATGTAATGATTCTAGTTTTTTGGTAGGTGATAGGTTTTAAAATATGTCTCAATTTAATCCTTAAACAAAAACAAGTGATGTAACTCATATTGCTAACCTATTCTTCAAAGAAGTAGTGAGACTGCATGGACTTCCTAGGAGAATTTTGTCTGATATGGATACTAAGTTCATTGATCATTTTTGTAGAAATATTTGGAGAATTTTGGCAAATAATTTAAACTTAAGTTCAACATACCATCTTAAAACTGATGGTCAAACTGAAGTGGTTAATAAAATCTTTGGAAATATTCTTAGAAGATTGGTAAGTGATCACCTAAAGTAGTGGGATTGGGTATTGGCTCAATAATTTTTTTTTATAATGAATCCAAAAATATAATTATAATAATTATTACATTTCAAATTTTTTATGGAATTCACCCAAGAGGGGTTTATGAATTTAATAACTTGGGAAAACAAGAAAGGAGAAGTGCAGAAGGTGAAGACTTTATAATAGCTATGTAGGAGTTGTATGAATAGGTAAAACAAATACTAGAAGCAAGTTTAGGTAAGTATAATAATCATGTTGATTTTAAAAGGAGAGAAGTGAATTTTAAATTTGGTGAAATATTTTTGGAACACCTTAGGAAGGAAATATTCCCAAAAAGGGAATATAATAAACTGAAACTAAAGTAAATTAGACCTTATAAGGTCATAAGGAAGCTTTAAGCTCATGGATATGAGTTAAAAAATCCATTTGACATTGTGATTTCTCCCATTTTTAATGTTATATATCTATACCATTTAAATGGAAAATAAAACATGGATCAAATAGTTAGAGATGCAACTGATCATACTATTTAGTGGGAGCAATAGTTGTCAAGAGTAAAAATAGACTAGCCTAAAGCTATTATGGATAAGAAAGTGGTGAAAATATAAGGGAAAAATAGTAATTTCAATAATTATTAAAGTTTAAGGTCCATCCTCTTTAATACTCAATGTGGATGATACATACATAGATCATTAAGCTTGGTAGCATCATTGGAGAGCTCATGAGTAGGAACTCATGAAGAGTTTTTTTGTACCTTGGTAGTTTTATGTAGAAACATGTACAAACTAGATAAATTTTGTTTTTTTTAATGTTTTTTTATTCTTATAATTCATTATTGGTAATAATGAAGTTGTTCCTAAGCTTTTAACTACATTCGATGATCTTAAGACTGAATTTTTGGCTTTCCTACCAAAACCAGTGAATTTAAATATTTGAAATTATTATAAGCCTTATATTAGATTTGACATACTTTTATAACTTTAAAATGATTTAAATCCATGTGATAATGGGTATTTAATGTCTATGGATGTTTCTTTATAGGTTATGACTCTTTTACTCATGATTCCCATGTTTAATCTTGATTAAGGTATACACAAGATGACTTGTCAAGGTTATTACCTACACTGGAGAATTTTAGGGGATAGTTGAAAAAAAATGTGTGCATGAAAATTGATGAGAATAATTGAATAATATCCATTAAAATGTGGTGAATAAAAAATATATATGAATAAAGTGTCAATAAATAGAGGAAGAATTCTATCTATAATTTTGGGTAAAAGTTGTGTATGTTGTTTTGATATAGAGGAATAAATAGAAGTATTATCAAGTTATTATATAATATCCAAGACTTTAGAATATGTGAGTGTGTTAAATTATTATTATTTTTTATTATTTCAAATTATCCCAGGTTATATATTTATTACACACAATATAGTTCATATGGAGTAATTATGTTTGTGTGTAGTTAGAGGGAAACATGGTAAGGACATCTCCATGGGACTTATTCAAGTGATTATTAAAATGGAATAATTCATATGAAATGGTAAGAGTATATATTCACTAAAATAAAATTTTGATACACCTTCAAATAGAATATTTTGATCAAGTTTTTATCCAAATCAGACACAATCCACTAGAAAGAACACAAAACCTTGCTAAAATGCACATTAGAAGCTCTATAAATATTTTTGAAGGATAAATAGATATTGGAGGAGTTGAGGTAAGGTTTAAAAACCCTTAAAAAATAATTTAACTTATTTTCATGAGTAAATAATTAAAATTTTCTCCTTTTTATAGCTCTCAGGATATCTCAAACACAATCAAACCTTAAACTAGGGTTTCAAACTTCAAATGTGATTATCTCTCATTCTAATTGGCCAAAATTGTTGAAACTTTGGAATCTTGTGTAACTTGACATCATATATAATATTTAGGATTTTTTAGGAATGTAAAATATATAGAATATAGAATATAAGGAGAACATAGGAAATTAGGCCAATTAGACCTAAAAGAGCATAATTTGGAGTATCTCTTATTGTTTCAAGTGTTTTCAAAGGAATACAAAGCATGTTTGAGTTGAATCTAAAATTAAATAATATTTGAAGTATTTTTAAATATTAAATAATTTGGTTTGATTCATTTCAATAGTAAAATTACTCTAGACAAGGCTACAAGGGCTATATGCCTAAAACATAATATAAAAAAGTTTTCAAGGGATTAGGAAAAAAGGACTCCTACACACTAATAAACATGAGCCTAAACATAATATACCATAGGAAAATAAACCAGAACTATGTAAATCCAACATGAATTGAGTGAAATGAATTCTAATGATAAAGCACAAGAAAAGAGAGGGTTTAATGACACCCAAATACAACTCATAAATCATATACAATCAAGAAAAATTATACCTTAAGGGATGAGGGTTATGAAACCCTAGGTTGAATGATATCTTGGATTAGATTCACATAAATTTAAGAATTGGATTTAAATTTAAGCAGTGAATAATAAATGTGAATGAAAACACTAAACCTGGGTTATGTCCTCCCAAAAAAGACATCTATTTTAAAATTAGATATAAAAATGTAAAATTAGAAGTTAACCCCTATGGGGAAACTTTAGAAAGATTAATTATTTGAAAAACATAGGTGATCTAGGAAGATATATGTCTATATATATTTACTGTTATTACATATATATCTTTGTGCTAATGTAAAAAGTATATACATTAGTTTCCTCACCTACGTGCCAATTTTTAAGATCAAATTTTAATTTTGTGTTACTGCATAGTGCCTAAAATGTTAATATTGTAGAACTCGTGATAGTTAATGATGTCATAACATTATTTGGTTTGAAGTATTTATTACCAAATCTTGTAACTATTGAATCGATGCCTCATCTTCCTCAACTATTTATTAATTTACAATTCCATTATTTGTATAAGGTTACATAAACAAAGACAAGAATGAAGTTAGGGAGCACATAAAGAGTAGACATTTGATATCTCAGATATTATATAGAATAGATCATAATAAACCTTTCCTCTTATATTTATATATTGGTTGTCATCTTCTTCTTGTATTTCTTTGTTATTTAAAAAATATCACCTTCACATCCTCAATCATTCATGAATTTGATTATGTTCATAACCATCTTAAATCAATTTAAGTAGGTTATCCATCGGGTCTCCTCCTAGGCCTCATATTAGTGGTATCAAATAATACATACTTAATATCATATCTAAGTGGTATCATGGTATATTTTAAATTCATGTCTATTTTTATGCCCTCTCATATGAGGTCTAAGTATAAGAAGTTAGGGTTAGATATTATTGACATGTCATCATACCTTCCTTCACATCCAAAAATAGGAGATAAATATTTGAGGACACCAACTTCTAAAATGTTATAGAAGCTGATATAGTATACATTTCAAATACAACACAAAGATTTAGAGGAATGACATGCACATGAATGATAAAGTATTGTTTATCACCTATTTCTAATTCTCAAGAAATAGACTCCTTACAACACCTCTCATTTTCATCAGTTATTTGGTGCTCAAATGCCATATAATGTAAAAATCGATCTATACATCCATATGTTTATATTATTAATTTATCTTTTGGTTCTAACTTATCCTTATCAATATTGGCTTGCCAAATTTCTAAGGGATTTAATCAGCCTTGAGATTTTTTCATTTTCATCCATTTATTGACCATCTTACATGTTAATGCATTGATTTTATCTATTGTTTGCGTTGTATCCTAAAAGATTATCCAATGAAGTTATTTTGCCCTCCAAAATTGAGACAATAGTGAAAAAGGTAATTCAAGGTATATATGTGGTACTTTAAGATGTTAATTTAACAATAGTTAATTTCATTTATGTTTTTGTGTTGTTATGTTTATTTATAAAATCATCATCTCGTGTTACACTATTATAACATGTGATGAGATTTAGGTGGGGCATATGTATACACATAATGATTTTAATTTTATAATTTACTAACATGTTCTCTTGAAATGTTTTTTTAATGCTTAATCTATGTAAGTGCATGCCTCAAACAGTACACTAGTAATAAGGTGGGAAAGGCTGATGGTTTTTTACAAGAGATGTTATTATTAAGTGATTACATCATTACTATTATTATTTTAACCTCCTATAATTTTATATCCATATATCTATTTTATTTACTTCCTATCCAAATTTTTTAGTTTCCCTATATTCTATGGCATTGTCTTGGCTAGTACCATTAATTTTTTTAAATTTTTTATTCCTATAATGTATCATCCAAACCAATATAATTTTGAGTGATATAACTGAAATTTGTATTGTATCAACCTATATTATATCATAATGTGCTAGTAGACATATTTTAAATATATACAATATCATTATTTTAGAGTTTAAATTTAGTTTTGTGAATTGGAACACTATATACAGGGGTCACATTTAAGTCATATCATATCATATCTCATTCATACGATTTATGTTTTACCATATTTCTACCCTAATGAAGTACTTTGGAGAGTTAATGGATTATAACCTTATCTTGAGGAGTCTTTTATTGTGGTGTCAAAGCTCAATAAGAGGAGTCATTGAGAGTTATTTCCTGAGGATATCTATGTCTTGAACCAACCATTTAATGTCTTTAACCTATAACATTATCTTACAAATCTCCACTTGAGCCAAAGGGGAGATTAAAGAATCAAAGAGTCAAACACAAGGTAAGTATTAATATCCCTACACTCTTTCATTTGTTTACTTAGTAGATTATATATTTCTTTCATTATTATATTGTTAATGTATGTATTTGTATTCTTATTTAGGCCTTCCCTATACAAAATAAGATGGTGTAGATATATGATTACTTAGACTTGCCATAAATCACATTAGGTTGCATAGGTCCCCATTTGGTTTACCATTTCACCTTATCTATTTATAACCATTTTAACCCATTAGTATATGTAGTTTACACTCCTTTACAACCATTTACCTTACTTTCATTTATACAACCATAGTTTACAATAATTTACCTTTGTTGAGGTATAGTGAGAGATATATCCTTGTGTAATATACCTTAGGATTTGGAACCCTTTCCTCTTGAAATTTGAGTTTTATGTTACCATATTCTAGATATATGGAATTCATTGGTCCTTAACCGATTGTTCAAGTACACATAGACTCTTTTCAATCGACCTTATTAGAGTCCTATTATATTGAAAGAAAGAGGATAATTATAAGTCATCCTAACTCATGCATACACATAGAATTCTATATCATTAGAACATATTTAGAGGGGAAATGATAATCATTCTATCTCAATATAGAAAAAGTCAAGATTTTTTCAACTTTCAAAGTTTAAAAGAAAATTATTCATTTCAAAGAAAATTATATGAGTAATGAGGTAATAAATATTCTTCATTCCTTTATAATAATGCAAAATATATATAGATCCATCTGTAGTTGTGTGATTAAAATTTGTGTGGGTGATGTACGTTCAATTCTAGTTACACTCAACAACCTTGGCATCACTTCTAGCAAACCTAACATAGTTCCATATTTTTGGATTAGTAAATTTGGTATTATTCCTCTTTCATGAGAGTTGAAATAATGCATATTTTAAACTAAAGAGATTGATTAGTTATTAAAAATTGGAACTTTATCACTCTAAATTCACCATTGGTTCAAATTATCTAAGTGATTCAATAAGGGGGAACAATTATCCATCATTAATTACAAGTTATAGGGAGATATGGATTCACCTATATATATGTGTAGACCTCCCTTACTCTTATTTTCAATTTTTAAAATTTTAAAGTTAATATTTTTCAAATTTCAATTGAAAAAAATGACTACTTCATGAGTTATTTTAGGGTTTGATAAATTTGAGTGCCCTCTACAATTGAAGTATATGCTCAAAGACATAGTGTGTGGTATACACCTAGGTTGAATTATTTATCCTTTAATATAAAAATTTCATAATGAGAATAAATGGGTGGGGGGGTTTAGACACATAAATATGGACACATGTACTTGAAAAGTTGCTAATTATTGACACATTCTAAATAATTACTTGTGTATAAATACATGAATCTTATTCACCATTTATCTATATACAAGCTTGACCCTTTTATTTTTCATTACTCCTATATAAAATTTTCAATTTCAAAGGCTCAAACTATTTAAAATAACCTTAGGACAATATCCAATAGAGGACACATGTATTTGACCCTCCTGGGTAGGTTCACTATAGTTAGACATGAGAAAAATGTGCCAATGTCCACTTACATTGATCATGTCATGTGCCAAATAACAATAATTCTAAAATTCTAAAGTAAATATGTTAGGGTCTTCCCACAGGTTTCATAATATCAACTAAATAAAATTATCAAAATAGATGATGATAAATACATATCAAGATTCATTCTTTATCGCCACTTTCTATTCACTTGGTACATGCATATACTATTCTACACATTGAAAAAATATTCCTAATTCTAACCAAATTTTGAATCATTCATACATAAAAACCATAATCCAAGTAAATATCTATTTAAATCAATTCAATAAAAATTTATTCTAAGAGGAAGAACCATGAGGGCTTCATTTCCATCCTTATAGTATTGGATACATAGGTAATGATCAATCATCAAGGAAGTGATTGAGTTATGTTCAACCCATTACACTCCCATATTTTTATTCCATGTTTTAAAGTTATCAAAGTTCACTAAGGGTTTCAAATACAAGAGAATAAAAATAATTATTTGAACATGGTTAAAACATAGTTGTGATATCTCAAACTACTTAGCATTCAAAATGTACCAAGAATAATGATTAATTTTTAAAGATAGTCAATTAGGAAACATTTGTTGTTAATATACTCAGATACATTATGTCACTAACCATTTATTAAGTTCTTATCTAGATTTATCTTCTAATAATGCCTATAATATGTCACTTACATAATTATATTTTCCCTGCATTTTCATATAAGTATCCTATCACAGCCAACTAAGATGAGCCCACATCAATGGACTTAATCACACTATGTTGTTGTTAATTACAAAATACTTGTTAGGAATAAGTGATCAATTATGCAATAAAATATATAACATGGAATTCATTCCTTAGAATCATAACAACAGAGACATATGAAAGAAAATTTAGATCTAAACAAATACATATATAACACCGATATAACATGGTTCACCCAATGTGGTCTACATCCACCAAAAAGCTCTCAATAATATTATAAACAAGAGTACAAGGAAACTCTTAACAATAACCTCTTATAGAGATACCTTTCTCCAACTTGAATTCACATCAAAAATTTTGAGATGCTAAACCACACATCAAACCTGATCACACTGATTGAAGAGAGAATTATAGAGCTCAAAATAAGATTCAAAATGTAATGAATAATGTGTTACCCCTCACCACTATTTATAATTTTCAAAATCCCTTTAAAAATGTGTCATAACCATAGAGATAACCATATCCCCACAAAATAAGGCAAAAAATAAGGGAGTTTTCAACCACATAATCCTCTGATTCTCTCAACACAATTATATCATACCCACTTCCTAAAAATGTGCCATAAATAGGGGAAGTGGTTAAAATTCATCCCACCATTGTAAAAGGTAAATATTTCATGTTAAAAATGTCCTGATAACTTTATTTTTACCTTAGGGTTAAAAAAAACTCCATAATCAAATCTCCCACTTGGAGTTCATTTCCCCTTGAACAAAATTTAACACTCCTCCATGATCTTCATGAAGACCAACCAAAGTTGAACATAACCTCAACTTCTCCTAAATGACTACCTTTTTCATCATATCCATAAGATTTTGGCTCGTATGTATCTTCTCTAACTTCACCATGTTTTCCTCCAAAGCTATCTTGATGAAATGATATTTTAACTGTATGTACTTCATCCTCGAGTAGAAAGTAGAGTTCTTGGCCAAATGTATAACACTCTAACTATCACTATGTAATCCCGAAACTTCCTCCTTATGACCCAAATCATTAAGTAACTATTGTAACCAAATCATCTCCTTGCTATCCTCTATAGTAGCAACATACTTAGCCTTTGTGGTTGATAAAGCCACAACCTTCTATATCTAGAAAATCTAACTAACTATTGTATCCTTGATATTAAATACATAACCTATCATACTCCTTATGATATCAACATCCATAGCCATATCCGAGTCTACATAACCATGAAAAGTGGTGTTTGATCCACCAAAGCACATTTTTATACCCATGGTTCCTCTCAAATATTGAAGAATCCATTTCACTTCTTATTAGTGCGCATAACCTAGATTACTTATGTACCTACTTACTACTCCTACTACATGGGCAATATATGGCCTAGTATAAACCATATCATACATCAGGCTACCAACCACTGATGAGTAAGGTACCCTAGACATCTTTATCTTTTCTTCTTCTACCTTGGGATATTGATCCTTTGATAATCTGAAATGGCCTGCCAAAAGAGTCCTAACCAGATTAGCATCCTACATACTAAACCTCTCCAAAAATTTATTCACATACTCTTTCTAGGATAATATCAAATTCTTCTCCTTCCTATCTTTAGTTATCCTCATACCAAGGATTTGATTCAATGCACCCAAATCCTTCATAGAAAAGGAATCACTAAGTTGCTTCTCGAGTACTTAAATCTATTGCATGTTCTTTCCTACAACCATCATGTCACCTACACACAAGCATATGATAATATAATTACCATCCTCATATCTCTTGACATACATGTAATGGCTAGAATGACACTTAGAATAACCTTGTTCTAACATAAAACTATCAAACTTCTTATACCATTACTATGGAGCTTATTTTAGGCCATACAATCTCTTCTTTAGTTTACAAACCATTTTCTCCTTTCCTTTGACCTCATAACCCTGTGGCTGATCCATATATAATTCCTCCTCCAAATCACCATGAAGGAACACAGTCTTCATATATAATTTTTCTAAGTGCAAATTATCTATTATAACTATACTAAGCATAATTCTAATAGAAGTCATCTTAACAATAGGAGAAAAAATCTCATCAAAATCAATACCTTTATTCTATGCAAACCCCTTGACCACCAATTGGGCCTTATACCTTTTCCTTCCTCCATCCTCTTATTTAACTTTGTAAACCCACTTTTTCTACAATTCTTTCTTGCCATTGGGTAGCTTCACCAAATACCACATCTGGTTCTCCATGAGATAACTATGTTCCTCTTCCATGGATTGCTCGCACCTCTCCCTAACATTCACCTACATTTATTATTCAAAACATTCTAGTTATCCACTATTAGTAAGTAAAAAATAACTCAAAGATGGGTAAAAACATTTAGGAAATTTTATTACCCTATAAGACCTTCTTACTATAGGAGTTTGGGCTTCCTATGTAGGAGGTTCTTGAACTATCTCCTTGGGTACCTTACCATTCATAATATCATCCAACACTATGTACTCCTTTTGTTCCTATTCTTACAATTGATCATTATACATGACTTTTTATTTAAAGATAACACCCCTAGATTAGAATATTTTCTTTTCTCTAAGACTCCAAACCCAAAAACCAAATTCATCCTCACCATAATCAATAAAGGTGCATCTCTCAGACTTAGCTTCTAACTTGGTCCTATCTTTCTTAGGAACATGAACTAATGCCTCACATCCAAAGACCCTAAGAAAATAATAATTAACTTTCTTACCAGACCAAGCTTCCTCAAGTATGCCTCCATGTAAAGGCATTGAAGGTCCTTTGTTAATCAAATATACCACTGTGCTAAGAGCTTCTACCCAAAACATTAGGGGCAACCTTGAATGTAATGTCATGCTCATAGTACACTCCATTATTATATTTTTCATCCTCTCTGACACTCCATTCTCTTGTGGTGTCCCTGGAACCATCCTTTACCTATGAATTCCATTCTGTGAACAATAATCATCAAATGCTTTGCTACAATACTCACCTCCATTATTTGACCTAAGACATTTCAACTTGAGACCTATTTCATTCTAAACTAAATATTTCCATCTTTTGAATGTTTCAAATACATCATATTTCTTCTTAATGCAATAAACTCAATCTTTCCTAGTTTTATCATTAATAAATATAACATAATAATCTAAACTACTAATAGAGGATACCTTAGCTGGCCCCCATAAATCCAAGTGAACCAACTCCAACTTATTATCCTTATTTTTAGGTCCAATCCTCAAGAACTTAACTTGATTTTGTTTCCCATACACACAATCATCACAAAAGTCCAAATCAACCTATTTAAATCTAGGTAACTTGTCTTTCAAGATCTCCATACCCTTCTAGCTCATATGACCAATCTTGTAGTGCCATAAATTTTCATCTCTATTTGTAGAAACTAAATTAAAATGATCAACACTACTAGTCAAATACAAAGTGCCAAATTTATTACCTCTCATAACCATAAGAGTACCCTTGGTAACTTTCCAAGAGTCTATTATAAACAACATTGAACAACCCTTACTGTCTAACTACCCCATTGATATTAAATTTTGCCTTAACTATGGAACATGTCTAAAATCCTTTAGTAGCCATGTGTTCCCATTCTACATATTCAATTGAACACAACCTTTCCCTACTATACTGCATGATTCATCATCACCAAGATAAACATGTCCAAAATCTCCTTAAACATAATCAGTAAAATGATGCCTATGTGGGGTGGCATGAAAAGAAGCCCCTGAATCTAATACCCAAGATTTATAAACATTGTCCAAGGAAAGAATTAAAGCATCCTAACTAACAGTACCTATTATCATATTTACCTCCTTGGTTTCCTCATGGTTGTTCTTCTTGTCTCAAAGTTCCCAACATTCCTTCTTTGTGTGTCCACTTTTCCCACAGTGCTATCACACCATCTTAGCTCTAGATTTAGATATTCCCTAACCTTTTTACTTTCCAAAATTTCCTTTGCTTATATCATTTTGTCTCCCTCTAGTGTCTAGCATCAAATCATTCCCTAAAGATGATTCCCTAATGCTTTTCCTTCATATTTCCATACTAAGAAACACACCTATAACATCTTCAAACTTCAAACTTCCCTTAGTAGGGATGGCATTACTCACAACCATAACCATGATATCCAAACTATCAAGTAAGGAGCACAAAATCAATAAATCCTTAACTTTATCTTCAAATTTAATACTAATAGAAGTTAACATACTCACAACCATATTAAAATCATTCAAATGATCAGCTATAGAACCATTTTCAAACATTTTCATATTAAATAACCTTTTCATCCAAAATATTTTATCATAGGTAGAGGGTTTTTCATGTAACTCACCTAATTTATTCATCAGACCAAATGTGGTCATCTCTTCTAAAATATTGAAGGCAAGTAAAGATGCAAGACACAACCGTATGGCTCATAGTGCTTTCCTATCAAGCAAATTCCAATCTGCCTGATTCATACCTAAAGGTTGGCTTATTTTCCACAACAAAGGGAGATGAAGATCCTTTCTAAAATAATTAATCCTCCATCTGCATCTTCCATAATCCAAAATTATACCCATTGAATTTTTCAACTCTAGATCTACCATTATTTTTCATAACTCCCGCTCAAGCTAATATTTTTCCCTATGATTCACCACATTAACAAAACCACTAAACCTAGCTCTGATACTAATTTTTAGTAATTATGCAATAAAATATATATCATGAAATTCATTCCTCAAAATCATAACAATAGAGACATATGAAAGAAAATTCATACCTAAGAAAATACACACATAACACCGATATAACGTGGTTCACCCAATGTGGGCTACATCCACAAAAAATATCTCAATAATATTATAAACAAGAGTAAAATGAAACTCTCAACAAGAACCTCTTACAGAGATAACTTTATCCAACTTGAATTCACATCAAAATTCTTGAGATGATAAGCCACACCTCAAACCCTATCACACCAATCGAAGAGAGAATTATAGAGCTAAAAATGAGATGCAAAATGCAATGAATAATGTGTTACCCCTCACCCCTATTTATACTTTTCAAAATCCCTTGAAAAATGTGCCATAACCATAGAGATAACCATATCCCCACAAAATAAGGAAAAAAATAAGGGAGGTTTCAACCACATAATCCTCCAATTCTCTCAACACCTTTAAATCATACCCACTTCCCAAAAATGTGACAAAAATAGGAGAAGTGGTTATAATTCATCCCACCATTGTAAAAGGTAAATATTTCATGTTAAAAATGCCTCGATAACTTTATTTTTAGCTTAGGGTTGAAACAGACTCCATATTCAACAAAACTTATCTAAATTCTATTTTTGATATTGAGCTTACATAGTCACTTCTTTTTTTTCCACTTGTAGACAGTCATAAAAGTCAACAAAACTCATTTTCAAGATAAGTATATTAATTCTTAGTACTTTCCAAAAATAGTAATTTCCCATATTTAGTAATTTGTTAAAATCAATACAATTTTATTATTTTACATCTTTAACATTAAGATATTTTAAATTTTAAACCTATATAATTATAAATTAAATTAATTATTTTATATTATTTGATCAAAAATAGAATAAAGCACATCTTGACATATTTTGATATTTAGTTCCCCTAGTCGAGTAGTCACAAAGCTTACACATATCATTTTAAGCTATTGTACACAAGAAATCAGAAAAGCATAATAGTATATCAGGTTAATTCCTTCTTCCTTAGTAAGTTATATATTTGGTAAGTGAAATCAATCTCTCCTAATCAATTAAAATTTGTATAGTTTATGATATATCTTATGCAATTTAATTTTAATAGTTTTGGTGTATTTATATCCCTCAAATCCAAAATAAGTTAAAATAACTAGATAACAAGACATTGAGTGTAAATAGGTAGAATAAGTGATCATATGACAACATATCTCATAAATTACTATGATCCAACCCAACCTTGATATCAATGCACTCATTAGGACATGTACTTAGGGAGAAAGATACATTGATGTATCTTGAAAGAGAAATTGTTAGTAGCTAAAACATATAGTTATATACATAAGATTTTTGTGATAATTTATAATGTATTAATAAAGGACTCAATAAATATATTAAATCCCAAACCATTTTAAATTAATATAATATTGATTCCTATATGATTTATTTTAACTTGAATATACAAGGGAAGGTTTTGATTAATAATGTATTTAAAAGGAAAATCCTCAATTTCAAATGAAATAAGATGTTCATTATTTTTTATAGATAATAATAAAATAAAGGTAATCTATTTTAGTATCACTTGATAGAGTAACATCATGACCTTAGGCATCACACAATATGTTTTTTATAATAGTTTATTGTTTAACTTATTCTAAGATAGAAATCTTGGCTTGTGTATTCTCAAGTTAGTCCATAAGACTAGGAGGAGAGATAGCTAAATTATGTGTCATACCTCTCTAAGTTTTTGTGACATATGTATCATATTAAATCATCATAAAATTAATATAAGGGAAATAAAACATATCAAATATAAGGGAATCATCACATAAAACATCACAAATTACCCTATCATGTCTCAATCTATAAGTTAATATTTTATGATAAACATGAGGAAATAAACATAGAATTAAAAACCTTATGATCAAGCCTATTATATGTAAAAACTAAGTACCCTCCATGACATTTAATAAATGAAATAAATATGAAAATTTAATTTAACCATGAGAAAATAGAATAAACACACGCCTAAACATAAGCTACCATGAGAAATCAAACCAAAACTAAGTAAATCCAACATGATTCAAGTGAAAAGAAGTATAATGATAAGGAAAAATAAAAGAGAGGATTTTTATGACACCCTAATACAAATCATAAATAATTTTAAATCAATAAAAAATAGATCTTAAGGGATGAGGGTTATGAAATCCTAGGTTTAATGATATCTTGGATTAGATTGAGATAAATCTAAAAATTGGATTTAAATATAAGGAATAATATCTAATGATGTGGATTGTGATTTTAATAATACATGTTAGGAATATTTTTTAGGTTTTTTAGGACATCCTCATGTCAATACATGTTATATGCATATCAAGTTGGATAAATCCATTTACATATCTTCACCTATGTAAATATGAAAACATTCTGGATTGTCCTTATACAAATGAATGGATAATTAAATAATTCCACACACTTCATCATAAAAACCATATCTATCATAGATATAAACTATATGGTAACTATGAAATGAATTAATTAAGATTATGAAAATTAATATTTAGAGAGCTGATGGAAGATATAGTGAAGTACATAACACTTATGATATATGGGATTTTAGGGTTTCCCCTTGCCTCTCATCACACCATCGATCTATTCGATCTACGTGGGAGTTATTGAAAGTGCATTTATTATGATAAGTTAGGCTACCCATTTTTTGTTTGAGAGGTTAGTCACATTAACCTATATGAAATGGTCATTTCCAATCTTTTTGCATCATTTGATGCAGGTACCACCAGTGGGATCTAGAGTAGCCATGGTGTCAAAATAATCTTATAAATTTGTCCTAAAATTTTACCACAAGGTATTGATTATAACTTTGAGAATCCTCTTCTATATGTGGTTTTTGACCTTCAATATTTTGATAAAGCTTGTAATTATTTTTAAAATTTTACCCTTGTTGCTATTTCATAAGTTAAATTTATTTGGAGATCCTTTTAAAGCAATGGGTTCACAACCATTGGAAAGGACATGGGGTGAAAAAGAAAGGATTCCAAAAAATAACCAAGGGTTTATTCCTATTTTGTTTAATAAACCATGAAAACTATAGATCCATTGTTAACCATGGCCCTTATTTCATTTGTAACACCTTGGTTGTTTTTCCCCATTGGACTAGATACTTTAAAGTCTCTGAATAATCAAAGCTTAAAATCCTAGTTTAGCTAGAGCTTATAGGCTTACCTTTACCTTTTTAGAAAATTTTCAACTAGATTATCAAGCATATGTCCTCTTCATATGCCATGAGCAACTAAATTTTATGCATCCTGGCCCCAATGAAGGGTTTGTGTTGAAATTGACCTACCCAAGGATCTTATATAATCCATTGACATTCAAGTTGGAAATAATTGTTTCTCTTAATGTGTCCTCTAAATTAATATTTTGAACACTTATTTCAGGTGCTAGGATTCAAAACACATGATTAGGGAATTTACCCTAATGGGTCCCATCCTTGAGGTCACTCAGGATAAAAGTGGGTCTGAGATAAAACCCCCATCCTATGATGGGTGGACCATGATATCCAAAAAGAATAATAACACTACCTATGGTAATAACAAACCTCAACCAACCATATCCCTTCCCTCAAGAGGTCCAAGTTCCTCATCCCCTTCTACCAAAGCCCTAACACTAACTCAAGTTAAACCCCCACCTCCCATCTCTTGGTCAAGATAAGCGGTTGCTCAATTTATGTCTTTACCATCACCTATATTTATGGTTCCTTTGTCACAAACCCTTTTAGAGATGAGTGATTCATATTTAGATGTAGGGCTTGTAACCCTCAACCACAAAGCTATCATGTACCACTCACCCAGTCCTTCTCCCTTTACAGATGAGGATTATGTGCCACATAAAAGGTAACCCTTCAATATGGGAGAGTTTTCCCTTATAAGCTCATCTTTCAATAATTTTTTAGCCCTTTCAGACCTTTCTAAGGGAAATGATATGAATTTAGATGTTTCCAAATGATAGTTTATTCTTAGAATGTTTGAGGGCTCATTGATCTAAATCATAAGTATATGGTCAGGAATAATTGTCATCATTTTTATCACATGAAAATTATTTGCATGTAAGAAATCAACATTTATGGATTTTTGATTTACTCTATAACTTAGAATTTCTAGCATAGGGCTGTCTATTAGGCCACCTATCATGATTCTAGACAAGGGGAGTCGTCACCCTATTAGCACCCAACTTGGATCAAAGTATCATTCTTAGGGTTATGACACCACCCATCAAGTGATATGGACCATTTTTGACTTTGATAATTGCATCATTAGCTTTGTCAATCTTTATTCTTCCAATAATGTTGTGGAGCACACCATACTCTAGATATGGTTAGTTGATTCCCTCCTAGATGCACATTGGATTATGTGTGGTGAATTTTACATGATTGAATATGTGGAAGATAAGAAAGGTTACCTTCCCATGAAATTATATGTAGGAGAATGGGATTCTTGGTTATACCTATATAATAAACTTAGGGTCTTCAACCTAAATCATCATAGATGGGGCGATTCCAACTCCCCATGGTTCACTTGGTCCAATTTTTTGTTAGGGTGAATATCAGGTCCTCAAATGCCTTAATCATGCCCTCTTAGATGAGAAAGACCTTTTATTCTTTGCTTCCATAAATAGACAACCTGTGGCTATCATTCTAAATAATTTATTGTTTGACCACCACCCCATTTATTTTCAAATAAATTATACTTCTTAGGTGAAACCCAAGAGTTCCCATTTTTACCTCAACACTTCTCACCTCGATCATGAGAGGACTATGGATTATATCACCAAGATTTGGAATTTGGCCCCTAGGTCCACAAGGGACACTAGTTGGATTGAGTGGTGGTATGGCACTATAACCCACACTATCACCTTCCTATGGGTTTATGAAAAATAAGTGGCTATATTTAGGCAACATATTCAGAATGATATAAACTATGAATACCTTAGGGTTTCATAGGAGTTAGAATTTTCACCTTTAAACTCTCATTTGTAGATTTAGGCTACCATGTGGATGTATAAGATCCAATTTTTGGAGTCTTACAAGTCTAGAGGAGCACAAATCCAAGAAAGGATGCATTGGTTGAAGGTAGGAGACAAAGTGACCAAGGAATTTGTTGCTCTCCTTTAGTTAAGGAAATATTCAAATAAAATAAAATCCATTAGAAGTGATTTAGATAGACTTATTAGGCTTCCAAATATCCTCCAAGGATTTGTCCAAAACTACCATGGTGTCTTTATAACACAACCTTCATCACCTGCTTGTGAGGTTTCTCTCTCCCAATACCTTGATATGGTCCCCTATAAGCTCTTAGAAACTTATAGAGTTTCCCATGATATAATTAAAAGTGTCAATGACCTTAAGGAATTTGTTATGTAAGTGGCCTCTGATAAAGACCTAGGCATTGATGTATTTCCTTATGAGTTATATCAACCCATGTGGGACATGGTTGGACCTAATATCTATAAATTTTATTATGAAGTGGTCTTAACCAATTCCTTACACTACCTCATCAATCAGGGCAACATAAATTTCATCCCTAAGGTTGGGGGTCCTAAGGTAATTACCAACTAGTGACCCATCACTTTACTGAATGTATCCTACAAAATCATAGCCGAAGCTTTAGCTCTCAAAATTAAGAACTTAATTATGTGAAGTGAGAAAACTAGGTTCATTTAACATTGGTATATTATAGACAATGTTATTATTGTTTAAGAGGGTATGCAATGGGATAAAATATCCAACTAGCAGGCTTTATTCATCAAAGTTTAATTTTGGAAAGCCTATGACTATATTTAATGGCATTTTATGATTGTCATGTTAGGAGAGCTGGGTTTTAGCCCCAAGTTTGTTCATAATGTCAATATGTTTTTTAGGACGTTAGGGCCTACATCACTACCAATGGATTTTGGTATTAAAATTTTGATCTCCACAAGTCCATCAAAAAGGGGTACCCCTAGCCCCTTCACTTTATGTGTTGAATGTTTAAGGGTTTGACTATCTATTGGCCAATTATGCTTCCAAGGAGTTGGTCAAAGGGATCTCTCTACCTAATTCAAACCACCAATTAAATAATGGGAACTTTGTTGATGACTATTTTTTCACTTTACAGGAGGATGAAATCTCTATCAAGAATGCCATGTAATGTTTATATATTTTTTTCCTTACCTCTGAGTCATCTATCCAGTGGCATAAGACTCAGTGCTACTATCAATCCTTATCACCCAAACTTCCTTAGCTAGAGGGATATATGTGACAATTTATCCTTCTAAGGGTCTAGTTTAAATTTTTAGACATTCCTTTTACTTTCAAATCCTCTCCTATAGAGTTGTGGTCTAAAGAGTGGAGAAAAAAATATCTTTATGGATCACTAAGCCTTTGACCTTGGTCGATAAATTATAGATTTGTTTAAAGGTGTTAAATTCTACTCATGTATACTACTCTTCTTATTGAGAACCTTCAAATACCTCCTATGTGAATATTTAGAAGCTACTAAGATATTTTTTATGGGCTAAATCTGAAGGCCACTAGGGATTTCATCAAGTCTCTGAGTATATTTATTGTCACCCTAAAGAAGTTGGTGGGTTGGGGCTTATTGACATAAAGCTTCATGACACTAATATTAGGGATAAATAGATCATTTGAAGCTTAGAAAGTGATGAATCTTGAAAAATTTTACTATGATACTTTTTTTCTCAAGGATGCCCTCTTGGTAGAAAAACTTGGTAAGGCATAGGATTTCATAGCATGCTTATTTAGCTAGTGTTTACCAAATTAGGGGGCACATTTTTCATGCATATCTAGAAGGCCTGATAAAATATCAAATCTCACTTTATTTGGGTGGGAGAGAGGTTTATAAGCAGTCTTTTATCTAAACTCCTGGTCACTATGGTGGTCTCCATAGCTGATATTTTAGAATGTCCCCTTTAGCATGGTCTTTAGATCAAAATATTAAGGTTATTTAATAAGGGTATTCTCATGATTGGTGATATGTTCTGTAAGGTCTCTAGGGATTGAATTCCCTGGTCTATGTTAAATGCCAAATTATATCTTAATAAGGAAGTTGTAGAATATATTTCTAAAATTCAGAGTTTCATACCTGATGAGTACTTATACAAGATCAAATTTTCCTTTCTCACACTATGGTGGAAGGACTAGTCTTGGCCTATGGCCATGTCATTTCACCATTATTCTCCTTGACTAGGATACAATATATTATCCCCTTAGCACATTAACATAAAATCTCTTAATCATTGATGGTCTCTCCAATACCCTCATTAGGTTTGGACCAAGAGGTTTGATCACATTTAGGCATCTTCTATTGAACCCAAAAAGGCTCATTTTCTTTGGTGTATTCTCTACCAAGTTTTGCCCAAGAGAAATTAGCTCAAGCACATGGGGGTTATTAATCCCATTTGATTGACCTATTAACACATAAAAACCATCAATCACCTCTTTTAGTTTTGACCATATGGTTCATCATCTTGGATATGGATTCATACCCTTTTCAAACCCTTCAACACTGAGATGTTCACCTAGAAAATGGCTCTTTTGAGGGACTCCACCTTTTTACCTTCAAGATACAATAGATTCTATAATATTTTCCATATTGATATTTTATTTCAAATTTGGAAATATAGAAATCAATTATGTTTTAATAATGAGTTTATGTAAAAACATTTTTTTGTAACTAAAAAATTTATTATGATTTCTAACATTACCCTCTAGATTTAGATTCAAATGAACAAGGTCCGACTAGAGCTTCATCATATGTAACTTATCTTAAACCATTGGGGGAATGCTCCTTGCATAATCAACTATAAGAATTTATCCCTTTCCTTTTCACTCTCCTCCTAGGGGTCATTAGCATGGGGGGATGTTTCACTACTCTCAATGTCAAAGGTCTCAAAGTTAGAGGATATCCTTTCCTCACTCTCATTAACCATCTCCTCTAAGAGGATATGATAGAGGTAGAGATAGTGGTAGTGGTAGGGGGTGGAGATAGCCTCAATAGGATAAGTTCCCATGTCTATAACCAGCCATATCTCCCTCCCACTAGTATTTTTATAATGATGCTAACACTAACCAACAAGTTGATGGCTAGGGAGGGAAAGCTCAAGACCCTCTACCTCCACTATTCCTCTAGCTTCCATGTTTATAGTTGTCTCTTAATTTATTACCTAATGTTTGTGTTGTTATGTTATCTTCTTTTTGTTGAGATACACTTGAGTTAATTTAACTATGGTTATCAACTACATGTGGCTAGTTATTTAAGACTTTGGTTTCTCTTGAGGCTTTTTATAGCTTGGTCTGGTATTTAGGGTGTGACTTTTCTACCCATATTTTGTTTGACTAACATTTTACTATTAGTTTTTCTTATAAATTAATAAAAAAATATTTTTCAATTAAAAAAATTCTTAATATTTATAATTTATTATTTGCTTATTTTTTAGGTATAGATATCATGTTCTTTTGCATATTGATTATCCAACCATCTTGTCTCTAATGCACAAACTAAACATTAATGGTTCAACTATTATATAGTTATTCTAACTAACTCATATATATATATATATATATATATATATATATATACTAAAAATACATTTTTATAGCATAATAGTATTGTACATTTTAAAAATACCAATAAATATTTTTCCCTTCAATTTTGGACCTTATTATTGCCGAAAGGCTTGCATTCTCCATCCCACTATGCCTAAATGCTTATATTATAGTCTAACCCTTATCATTTTAATGACCCAAACCACTTGTAAATGATACAAAGCTAAGAAATTAGTACATATCCTTCACTATTAGTTACATATCCATACTAATTTTATATCTTTATAGACACTACCTATCATAGAGGGACACTAACATGGATCTAGTGTCCAGATAATTATTTAGTGTCTAGTCCTCAAAAGTCATCCAAATTTTAAATTATTCAAAAGCTATGGGTTGGAATATTTGTATTATTTAACCTTGATGTGAGATATTTTGAAAATGTACATTATAAATACAATTTGAATACTTCTCATTAAGCAACTAGGAAATATGAAAAAATCACCTAACAATAATCATTCAATCCATCTCACAATTGTGTTATTATACGCTATTCATCCATATTTATTTTTTAGTCATAGGAGAAGTCATAAAAAGGGTCTAAAGTATACATATAGCAACCCATGAAAGATATGTTTCAAGCTACATGCTAGATCATTGCATGCATGCACATATATCATATTATACCATTGCTCACACACACTCCCACACATAAGGGGTAACTACATAAGTTTGAGGCTTTACTTGGAGTATTTATTATGTAGGTAGTGTTCATTAACATAGGGGTATTTTATGTCACCTAGATATTTTGAGCTTGATAACCCATTTTTTGGAAAATACATCCCAAGGGTGAAGAGCTAGGATTTTATCCATAAGCATACATATACAACTTATGCTCAAAAACTAAATATATTTGCATAAAGGTGATATAAAATTAAGAACAATGAATTTTGTCA
This sequence comes from Torreya grandis, assembly GCA_037957365.1. Classification (NCBI taxonomy): domain Eukaryota; kingdom Viridiplantae; phylum Streptophyta; class Pinopsida; order Cupressales; family Taxaceae; genus Torreya; species Torreya grandis. The sequence goes on from JARHVA010000443.1 coordinate 1,369,351, forward strand.
CATCGATATCCAACACATATTTCATACTAGATAGTAGCCTCATAAGATAGATAATAGTGTCAATAGTAGTGTCCCAAAGTTGATGATAGTGTCCATAGCTCTAGAAACATCATTTCTAAAATATGAAAACTATCTCAAAATCCTGATTATGCATTGTCTTACCTGTGTAAAACTCAAATCTTCATACACATTATAAATATAGTTAAGTATCATTTCTCCTTGGTATTGTAATAAATAGAGCATATTTCAAATTTAGTAATTTTGATATTTATCACATCTTAGTATTTTAATTTGGAATATTCATTTTTCAATGTTTGAAATTAATTGGTCTACTATATAATAATTTTATTCATTCTTGTGTATAGGTAATTATATCCCCTTAACTCTTAACACCACATATTATCCAAAAAGGTTTAAACATTTGATGAACTCAACTTATGAGTCTCTTTATTTCATCAACATAATATCATTGATGTTTGTTTCCTTTTTCCCCTAATATTTGTATTCTTTATTTCACACCTCATGGATGATATAGAATTTTTTTATGCCTATGATGAAGAAACTATACAAATTTATATACAAGGAGTGAAAATATACTACTTCTATCTTCCAAAGTTTATAAGGCCTCCTCTAAAATATTAGGATGTTAATAACTATCATTCCTCTAACTAGGTCCATGTCATCACCATCTAAAGATATGAATTGATAAATCTTTAGGAAGATAATAAATATATTCATTTACTTCACATAAACACATTCAATACATATGAGAAAAATATTCAATTGTTTGATCATGATAAATTTCACTAAATGCATAATGATATTATGGTTGATTTAAAAATAACTACTAAGGGGAATGCTCATTCATGTAACTTAAGGTAACCCAACAAGGGTATAAAATTTACAAATCATGTACCCCTTATTATCAATAATAAATCAATTATTCCTACATTCAATACAAAACACTTTCCAAAGGTCCATAAATACATCATGGATTCCTTCCCAAAATAGACCAAAGTATAAAAATAAAAGGTTATTTATATTATAAAAGATTAATCATTACAAAATTTTCCTCAAATTCCAAACAAGTACCTATTGTGGCCAAGATACCCCCTTTTTATTTTAAAATGGGGGACCCCTCTAAAAATCTCACAAACCAGAGCTTCAGAGTACTTTCTCTTATTCCCATCAGTGACCCCTATTCAAATCCTTAGAATATGCACCACCTTGATTCCCCTAAGCAGTAAACAACCTCTTTTTTTAAATTTATATTTAGAAATAAAGAGTGTTTATTCTTTTTATAAATCATGGCACTAATGCCACAAGTTGATTCACTCAAATCTGCTAAAGTCTAGTTTCCTTCCCACAACAATCAACCTATTATCCTCTATGGAAAATCAAGATATCCATGTCTGACAAGTTTTAATATGTCTCATTATTTTTTATTTTCTTATCCATTTCATGAATTTTACAAATCCTAGTTGAATGGGAAGGTGCCACATTGTCATAAGTTAGACAAGCCAATCTCCTAGACCTATCAGATATATTAGAGCTAAGGAGAGCCTAATCAAATAAGAAGCTACCACATCATCATGAGTCAAATAGGTTAATCACCTAGGCCCATAAAATATGTTATATCCTAGGATATTCCAATCAAATGAGAATATTCCACATTACTATGAGTCAAACAAGGTAGTCATCCAGACCTATTAGAGAAGTCAGAGCCTAGGAGAGCCTAGCCAAATGGGAAGATGCCACATCATCATGAGTTAGATAGGATAGTCCCCCAAACTTGTTAGGGGTGTCAGAGATTGGGAGAACCTAGCTAAATGGGAAGTTTCCACATCATCACAAGTTAGATCAGCTAATCCCCAAGACTTGTTAGAGATGTCAGAGCTCAAGAAAGCCCAATCAAATGAGAATATGGCACATCATCATGAGTCAGATCAGGTAGTCCCCTTGACCTATCAAATATGCTAGATTTTGGGAGAGCTTGATTAAATGGGAAGATACTATGTCATCATGAATCAAAGTGGCCAATCCCCATAAACTATTAGATATGTCTTAGCCAAGGATAGCCTCGCCAAATGGGAAACTACCATGTCATCATGAGTCAGAGAGGCTAGTCCTCAAAACCTATTAGAGATGTTAGAACCTAAGAGAGCTTGATCGAATGGGAAGTTACCATGTCACCTAGTATGTGGATGAACTAGTTACCACTTAAGACCCTATATAGATGAGACTTGAAATCCTATCAAAACATGTTCTATGTCCCTATGTGACACATCACCCAACCTATGGGATTGATATGGTGTACAGAGACATGCCTAGGTGATGACCATTAATGGAAAGACCAATGAGAATATGACATGTGTAAAAGGAAAGAGTTAGCTGAGAAACCTCTAAGATATGTGACTACATGCCTATAATGTACTAAGAATTAACCAAATGGGAAGCTAGAACTAATAAGATAATTTTATAAACATCCCATTGCCATTTCTATATCTGGCTAGTGATAGAGGATCATGGGCTCTTAATTATATTCTAGATTTAGAAATAAAGGGATAAAATTTAACTACCAAATCAAATTCAAATTCACATAAAGTGAGCCAAAAAATTATATTAATACAAAGTGATGTACACATGCACTTATAAATCCTAAGAGAATCCCATTAATGGTTACCATTACTAACTGTAGGAAATATATACTTCCTTGCTTCCAAAATTCCACAAAGCCCCTATATCACATGCCTTCTACATTTAAATCTCCCTAAGTCACCCCTCTCTCTTACACCAATGGATGATACATCCTAAAACCTGAAGTCCAAGCCTAAGTACTATGACACCATCTTCCATGCTAGTTTAACTAAGTATAGACACTATAACGATATATTTAAGGTAATTGATCATACCCTTAATGATTATTCTAATGAAATAACTAGTAGGTTGAGTATGAGGATGCCCTTAGGTATTATAAGAAGTTTGGGATCCATAGAGCCATAGCTAAACTAGAATCATTTCCCTGTGTTGACCTATTAGGTAAAATCTTCCATAAGGCCATCTATATGAAATACATTGTCAATGATTGGGTATTCTCAACCACCTCTTAACACTAGATTGTTTATGTATTAGAGAATGACTTCAAAACATATTACTCCATCCCAGACTTCTCTTTCTTATAATATGCAATGGTAGTGTTATCTTGGATGAACACCTCTTAGATATATGACATACTCCATGATTTTACTGAGATCCACAAATTTAATTGGGTTAACAAGGATAAAATCAATACTTACATAGTTTTCAACTTTTAGGAGGATGTCTGAGTAGGCATGATCCTACTGAACTAGATATTCAAGGACCTATATTGACAACATTTCAATGAGATATGGGTTCCCTTCTTACATATGATCATGAAATAATTAAGCATCCTAGACATAGGAGGTTCAATCAACTTCAAGTTGGTCCCTACCATTGTAGATGCCTAAGATGGAGGTGACTTCTACATGATGAGCTACTTGCTAGATGAAATTTGTAGGATGATATCATTCAAGCCTTTAACCTTTATTTCATGGTTTTTTTATGGCGTAACCATCCACGTGGCCTTTTATAAGTTATATGGAAACTAGTTCCACCAACATGTTTGGGACATTATTGAGCACTTCTAACTAGCCATGTACTAAGAAATTAATGAAGTTATGATGCCCTAGATCTCAAAGACAATCAAAGACTATATCATATCCATCAGGGAATACTAACTATAAAAGGATGACATGGTGATCAAAATTGTGGGCTTTCTCCAAGACCCCCTCTCTTACCATTTTATGTCCTTGACTGCTTAGCAAAATAGGAGATAGCCTATCAAATAATAAATGAAATATTTGGGTTTTATGTAAAAAATCAACATAGGGTGTGCTTTCCTTTCCTAATCACCATATAACACCATGAATACAATAATTTCCCCTTGATATAAAATATGGTAGATGGGAAAGACTCCTTCACCCTAACAAAGTGTAAGATTTAGAAATGGGGCCCTAAATGGGTGATTCAAGACCATTTAGCACAATACTCAGCTCAACTCAGCATCAATTCAAAGATGATGATGAGTTATATTTGAACACTATTAAATAATAATAGGTGTTATCCTAGACAGCATCCAAGAAGAAGAATAATGGGAAGAAGGCTCAAGTCGGCCCCTATGTAACTCCTCTAGTTCTTACTCAGTCCATGAGGACCTAACTCTAACAAATATAACCATCTCTTATAGAATATTTTAGGTCATCCCATTACCTTCTCCTCCTTAATATATATCTCCTCTTCTACTAATAGATTTAGCTCTTCATGCTCTAGCTTTACCTCCACCTCCTCTAGTTTTTCCTCTCACTCTGCCTCCACCTCCTTTGGCAGCACTAGTAACTCGCTGACCCTAGACTACATGATGCCAAGTAGACTAATAATATCCCACTTAACCACCAACACCATAGACTCTAAGATTTTATGTGGATGGTAGCTTGAGAGTGACCCTATAATGAAGCATTTAATAGGCACCCAAATATGTTCCCTCACTCACTCATCCATCTCATCCCATTTCCCTTCCACCCTTTACTCCCATCATATTTTAATTCCTAGTTATGATGTAGACTAATTAATTTTGTCCCTCTCTATTTCCCATTATTTCCCTTACATGTTTAATCCTAGTACCTTTAGCCTTATCCCTTCTAAATGTCCTTGCTTATTCATTCCCTTATGCTCCTTCCATATCATATCCTAGAGTCCTCTCGATGGATCCCTTAGGCATGATTTATAGGCATGATTACAGTGTTTGGAAGCATACAAATTCTATAAAGGACCCTCCCAATCCCCACTTTAGTCATTTTATCACTCCCCTATATATCTCCAAGTACTCTACCATTGGCACCTATTATTTTGGTTAGACCATCCACCACGATACCTAGAGCTAACCTAGGAAAGAGGCTAAGGAAGAAATAAAAGACAACCCATACTCTGGATTTAGCCTAAAGGACTTATATTATGACTCCACATCCTATATAGGTCTTAATAGCTCCCCTAGTCGAGTAGAGACAACTTGGAATTTATCTCCTCATCCCCCTCTCTCCCTTATCCAAGTACACACTAAAATCACCTTCAATCAACCCATATCTTCCCTATTATTACACAACTAATTCATAGGGGAAATTATTTTTAGAGGTACAATCCCTAGGGGTGAATCAATGAGTCTAAATAATCCAACTTTAGTTTTAGTCCTTTCTTACTCTTAATTAGTTACCATGATCATTCATGAAGCATACACATTATTAATAGTAATTAATGAGAGAGATAATGCAAGATCAATCACATAACACAATACATATGTGGGAAACCCTCTTGGGGAATAAAACCCACTCTTAAGCTTGCAAACACTTAGACTACTTGTCCTATAAGGTATTATAAACCAAAGATTGATCATGTCCTCCTAACTAGGATTTAGTGAAACACCTATTCCACAAGGATCACCTACCCATAATATGATAAACTCCTTTATACCACTTTCCTTAGTGAAACACCTATTTCAAAAGGAAAAACTATGCCTAAGGAATACCAAGTCCTTTAAACCCTCCTTTAAACACCTTCACCTTTGAACTGATGTCTTCAACACTTGATGATGGAATCTTGATTATCACTCTTCACCTTCACTCTACACTCCCTATTGGAAAAATCACATTACATACTTAAATTAACAAACAAATATCAATTAAGACACATTACATATCTAAAATAAACCCACTTCTTCAACTATATAGACTTAATGCATCCAAAGCCACCTTTTGGATCACTCTTCACTCCTCAACATCAACTCTATCACCAAATCAAAAACATTACCAAATGGTCATACACATAGTCCACACTCTTAACTATCTCTTATATCAATCACCAATCTCACATAGACACCAAAAATCCTTCGCTCACACACAAAGCATGTAAACCATCCTTTTGGATCACTCTAGACCTCTTCGCTCATGCTCAACCTATAAGAGAACTATTCTAACCTTAGAAATATTACCTATAGGTCATACAAATATTCCTTAATCTACTATACTTCTCAACCCATCCATTGGGTACACATGACCTCCTCACTTCTTTGCTTCAATGTTCACTCCTCTCTACAAGCCTCTACAAATCTATAAATCATCTCATTTGGTTTCACTATATATGGATAAATCATGAATATCAAAATATAGGTCAGATATTACACTTAAATTAACCATTAAGGCTTCTCTCACATCAATACATGGCTAAAAAAAATCTTCATAGGTAGGCCATAGTATCTATGGGACACCCTTAAGAAGCTACACCTTTTAGTAAGGCCTTTGTATCTCTTATAGGTCTCATGGAGACCTATTCACCCACTTATCACTTAAACAATAAAAATATAAACTTATTACCACTCCCAAAATCATATGTTTATTCCACATGACCCCTTAGTCACACCCACATGGGTCCAATCAACCTAGAATACCAACTCCACACTTGAACCTACTAATTAAGTCACCTCGATCTTCAGGTCTTCATACTCAAAAAACATAGTCATAAACTTATGAATCAAAAAATTAAGTTACTAACATAACCAAATGAAAAATTCATATTTATATATCCTCTAATATCTTTTTAACACCTCCATATGCCTTAGATACTCCAACACAGGCCAAAATACCTCAACTTGTCTTACTCAAGATAACCACTCAAACTGGTCATATACTATCAAATTATAGTCAAGATATTTTAACTTTCCACATCTGATCAAGAGATAATTATGATAATAAAATCCTTATCATAAGTCTTTGATACTAATACAACATATCCATTCTCATTTTCTTATTCAACTTTATTCATAACACCTTCAACTTGCCTCTGCAAGATGGTCACTCAATCTACTAGTAACCTTGAGGAATACAGTCAAATTCTTAGCATTTTTTCATACTAAATATGGATTTTTCAAACCTCCAAAAACCACATATATAATCCTCATGTCATCTAAAACACTCACAAATAGATAATTTAACATGATACATTGAAATACCATCATAACGAGCTCAAATATCCTCCTTGGGTCAATTGTAGAATACACACAAACACATAGTCAACTTTGAATCTCAATAAATTTGTCCAAATATAATTATAAATATTAAAAGTTATATTTAAAATTTTTCCTTTGAATCCTATACATATTTTATTTTTACTTCTTTATCAAATTCTACCTGGATTGAAAGTTATGGCCCAAAAACTAGACACTAGTCTTTCCTTCATAAATTCAAATATTCAAAATTACAATGATCATAGTTAAAATTCAACCAATTTTCTTGCATCTCATGTCCTTGATGATTAGATAAATTATCCACCATTGATATTTTCTGATCTTTAACACATAGGCTCTAATTACCAGACATTAAACCTTAGTCACTTTGACCTCATCTCGTGTCATTTTGTAATGTTGACTCCACATGCTTTGTCGATCTCTGTAGATCAACCATGTTTTTAATTATCAATTCTCACCATTCCTTAAATATGTAAAAACACTCACTCACCATTATATCCTTATACTTTACCTTTTCTTAGTCATTAAACAACGTGCACTTGGCACTATCTCATTGCATCCTAACATCTTGGAATAAACATGCTCTGTCGATCCTTTTTTAAGGAGCTCGATCTTTATCTTTGCTAAAAAAATATCACATGGACCCATTTTAATACATGTACACCATTAGATATAGAATTATGAACTCCTATAAACCATTATATCTCCACTGGGTCTAGATATTTAACATCATGCAAATTTGCTAAGTATGGGGACCAAATACAATATGCCTAGAAAGCCTACTTTGGACCTCAATAAATTCTTCTACGCTTATAAACATGATATCAAATATGGAACATATGATCTACTTACAAATGATAATACATAAATTTAAAAATATACTCTTTGAACCCACACATGTGAGATATGCCATCATCAACATAATCACTCAAAATTTTCTTCCACAGAGCTAACTATGTCAAAACTACTTGGAAGGCTAAATTTGCCCATGCATATATTTTGACATGTTGCATTGCATGATCTAAATTTTAGCATAAATCAACTAGTCTCAAAACTAAACAAACCCATATGCTTAATTTATCATGACACCTTCACATGTGTAATATATAACACCATCAAAATGCCTACTCGACATTTCTTGCCATGTGCAAATTTGGCTAAGTATGGGAAAACATAGTCAAACTACCTAGGAGCCCAACTTTGAACATGCATATATTTCAACATGATTTTTTATATGATCTAAAAATTATCTTAAATCAACTAGGCACAAAAATTAATAAACCCGTATGATCATTTTGTCCTGAAACCTCCATGTGTGTGAATACTAATATTATCAACATACTTACTTGGCTTTGCTTGATCTCTTTTGTAAATTTTCCTAAGCATGGGAACTCATTGAATTCTATCTAAGTAGCCAACTTTGTATCCTCATATCTTTAGCTAGGTTTCAATGCATGACTTAAAATCTAGCACATAAAAACTAGGGACTAATGTGATCACAACTATATGACCAACTCCCTTAGAATCATCTACACGTGGAAATGATGACATCAACAAACTACCTTCTTATTTTTTTTTACCACTAGACCCAAAATGTCTAGATGAAAACAATGGACTACAAGATGATATCCACTCACTTTTATACTCATTCTAAGCACTCATTGACACCTCATAAGGTCTTTGAAACATGTCTATACCAATTGAATCATCCACCAAATACCCTACTTAGTCAAACACTGAAGAATCATGTAGGAACATTGAGGTTCATTAAAGTAAACTTTTTCATTGTCATTCTAGCACACATGACACCTCATCACCATCCTTGGTCACCTTAGAGACATCATTGAAAAATATCTAATAATTATGCCTTAGGTGAACTTCACTCAAGAATAATGGTGGATTCAATGTTCTCATGGACATTCCCTTTCATTTTCCCTCCTTATACTCTCATTCCCCCTTTTCCTCCATTCATTTCCTATTGCAATCCTTCCACTTCCTCCAACTTCCCTCCACCTCATCCTCCATGCTTCACCACCATTTTAGCCACACTTCCTACACCCCTCATAACCCAATAGATGGTCTCAGGGTTAAAATTATTGTATATGTATGTCTAAGGTGACCTAAATATGGAGTGGATTTTTTACCAAGCCTCTATGAGTATGAAAAGGAATGCACACACAAATATTTATCAAATAGGGGAACCCAGTGATATGATAGAACCATCAGGATATGTTTTCCCTCACCAAGGTGAGGACTACCACTAGAGAGGAGAAGATGGTTGAGGACCCACTTTCCATCCTTTGAGCTACCCATGACACATTAGAGAAGCTCCTCAAAGACATGGAAATCAAAGTCTAGAATCTTAAACCCCAAGTGAAGAGTAGTTTCTCAGTCAGACTAATTGGGTAGGTTAAGGATTCCCTCTTAATACTTTTATCAATCTTAGGGAAAGTAGTAGAGACTTAGCTTGAGACCAATCTAATTATAAAATATAATTAGGCCTACTTGGGGAAGATCATAGAGATTGATGGTAAGTGTTTAAAGCTAAAGGTAGTAGTCAACAATGGAATGTTCCTAGAGCTCAAATTAATACAAAACCTAAACTTGGGGTTATACCAAACTTATGTGAGGAACATGAGTGTGATAATGAATGAGTGTATATCCTTGGCCTGCATTACAATAGGATATTTGGAAGAGGGTGATAATAAGATATTGAACTACTTAAAAAATGCCAATATCTACATGTTATTCTACCTGGATGGCACCTTGCTTGACTAAGGGGAATTTAGAATTTAAGAACCAAACCCTCTTAGCTTCATCTATGTGTTAGCTAGTGGTGCCTTGTATATTTGTTATAGGTTTCTAGGGATTGTTTTGGTTCAAATTTTGAGATATGGTTATAACTATAATGACTGGCCATCATGGCCTAGGATGGGATCCTCATGATTTTTAGAGGTGATCCCCAATCCTTATCTATTTAGGAAAGAGTCATATTTTATTATAGGGTTAACCAAAATTTATAAAAAGTGTTATCATATTATTTCCAGGATTTCACCAACATTTCCTTCATCACTTTAGACTATAAAAGTGGCCCAGATCGATTATTGTAGTAGTATCTCACACTTTTAATGAATACATTCTCTATTTTTCTATAAGATGGTCTTTATCTTCATGTTTAAATGATCATTAGTGCTAGGTTAATTGGATTAATACTTTGTTACTTTATGAATATTGTGGTTATGATGTGATTAGATATCATAATCCCTATGTGAGTTCTTTAATTTCCCTCTTGATAGTGTTGATAATTTATGTGCCTAACTACAAATTCTCATATATAATTTATATGTTTTTGAAAATAAACCCCTAGTACTCATCTTTAGTAGGAAATTGCATTGAATGCATAATCTCAATTCCCTCAAACTCTCCCCATTGTATGTTCTTAGAGGTATAAATCTAGTGAAACTTGGTCTATAGTGGTATAACTATGAAAGAGTCACTTGGTTTAGTGATCCATGCATTGGGTTCATTTTAAACCTGGAGGCTTCCCTTATCTGACTTACCCTTCACTCTCTTTTGTGTTTGTTTAGTGGAATTGAAATACCCTTTCCCTTTATGTTTAGAAAATAATAATCCAAACACTCAAATATTCATACCCATATTTAACCTATATGAAGTGCATCATATTGAACTTTTAGTGGTAATAGTGCATCTCTTGGAGACTATTCATGCAGGCTCTATTTTCCAAGTCCAATACCCATAACCATGCCCTCAGTTGATCCTAGACCAGTCTTAAAATGGAGGATTAAATTACATAGTTATCCCCACCTTCCCATTTTCAAGTAATGCCCAATATCATGGGCATCTTGTGATAAGGAGTAGATTGGAAAAAACAATAGTACCCTTACTAAAGCTACCTCAACTTCTAATTATTATATCATTGCCAAAGGTAGTTGAATATTCAAAATATATACCACTATTAAATATTCCAAATTTTTAAAATGAAATGTCATTACCAAAAATTGATAAATTTAGTGGTTTTAATCTTGTGCTTATTGTCCACAATGATGATAATTCTCATATTCCTGGGTTCAACAACAAATGTGAATTACAACCAATGATCACATATTTATACAATACCACCATTAACACTACTTATCTCATTTCTATGATGAGTAATATAGATTATATTTAAAATTAAGTATCTTTACTCCAAATGAAAATGCAATTATATAATGTTAGTACTAATGACAACACCATACATAATCAAACTCATGCAAAAAGTTTATTTAAATATCCTTATTTAAAAGATTTTGTACTAAAACCATTACCCTTTTTTTTGGTCAAATATATCCCTTTGGTCATATAATTTAATATGTACATTATTTTGGTCAATGGGCTAATGATGAGAAAATATTACTAAATGCCTTCCATATAATTGTTACACAAGAATCTTGGGATTGGTTTTATATCTTACCAAATGGTTCTTTAATCACAATTTCATAATTTGAATACATTTTCTTATTAGATTTAAATATACATAAGGTGCCTATACTTAAATTATAACATTTTCACCACTTCAAGAAATAAAATTTTGAATCCCTTCAAGACTATGCTAATAGATTTAAAAGTACATCATACTCCTTAACATATAGACCCTCAAACATGTAATTGAAATTCATTTTTAGTAGAGGTATTCTTTCTCCATTAAAAGAAAGAGTATTTCACAATAAATACACATCATTTATCCACTTATATATGAATGTACATAGATATTATTACTCATACCTTGCTCCCATAGATTTCCAAGGTACCTTACTCAGTGGTAGTTGGCAACTTGATGTATGCCATGATTTGTACTAGGCTAGATATTACCCAAATAGTGGGAGTTGTGAGAAGGTATATGAGTGATCTAGGTTATGAGCATTGGTAGTTAGTGAAATGGATTCTTCTATATTTTAGAGGAAGCATTGATTTTTCATTATGTTATGGTGGATCAAATACCACTTTTCATGGTTATGTGGGATTGGATATGGTAGGGAATATTGATAGTAGGAGAAGTATGACATGATATATATTTATTGTTTAAGATATAATGGTTAGTTAGATCTATAGGATACAAAAGGTTGTGGCTTTGTCAACCATATAGATAGAGTATGTTGCTACCATAGAGGCAAGTAAGGAGATGATTTGGTTACAAAAGTTGTTTTGAGAGTTGGGGCATGAATAGGAAGTTGGGAGACTACATAGTGATAGTCATAATGTTATACATTTCACAAAGAACTCTACTTTACACTCATGGATGAAACACATTCAGTTACATTATCACTTCATCAAGATAGCTTTAAAGGATAACTTGGTGAAGCTAAAGAATATTCATACTAGCCAAAATCCTAAAAATATGATGACCAAGTTGGTCACATTGGACAAGTTGAGACTATGTTCAGATTTGGTTGGCCTTAGTGGTCATGCAGTAGTGATAGACTCTATTTAGGAGAAATGGTCTCCAAGTGAGAGATTGTTGAGTGTGGAGCCATTTGGGGCTATCGCATGACCATAGGAATAAATTTTTGGGGCCTAAAGAGCTTCAAAGATGTGGAGGCATAATTTTCATGTTATCCACATGTAAGTGGAATATTCTTTGTATTCCTAATTTCTATGTATTTAATATTTCATGGTGTTAGTTATTAGATGCATTTTCTCATGTTGACTTCCTTGTTTTGAGGAAGTTAGTTGTTTTTTGGAAAAGGGAACTCCTTCTTTGTTGAGTGGAGTTGGTTGAGATCACATGTTTTTGGGAAAATGTACCCTTAGAAGGTGGAGAGATGAATATGGTGAGTTTCTCCTTGTGAGAGATTTTGGATAAGCTTGATGAGGTGGAGGAGGGTTTTCATATGTTGGATAATGCTTATCTTGGATAAGCATTGCACATTTACTCCTCCTTTTATGGATTTTATTTATTTTACTATAAATATAGGGTGTGGTATGGCTTTTAGAGGTTGATAGTTTATTTTTAGGGTGTGGCTTTGAGCATCAGAGTCAAAGTGTAGGTGTTTTTCAAAGTGTAGTTGTTAATTACAAGGTGTGGTTTAGCAACTTGTGAGATACAACATTGTGCAGGTGCAGGTGAGAGTCCAATTTTTGTGTAGCACTTTCTGTAGGAGATTTTTCTATCTCTATGAGAGTTCATTGTAATCTTGTTTTAGATTACTAATTTATTTGAGAACTTTCATTGGTGGATGTAGCCCACATTATTTAAACCATGTTAGATCTGTATTATCTATGTTATTGTTATCTTTCTCTCATTTATGCTTTCATATTAATTATGAATTAATGAATGTTTCCATGATGTATTTTATTACATAGCTTTAGATCTAGTTTATGGTAATAGTAGATATGGATTTAAGTGTTTTATTCCTAACATATAAAACAATTAAATCTATATCTTCTATTACCATAAACTAGATCTAAATCTATGGAATAAAATGCATCACAAAAAAATTCCTTAATTCACCATTAATATGAAACCATAAATGAGAGTAAGATAAAAATAACATAGATAACACAGATCTAACGTGGTTCACCCAATGTGGGCTACATCCACTAATGAAAGTTACAAAATAAATTAGTAATCTAAAATAATATTAAAATAAACTCTCATAGAGATAAAAAAAATCTCTTGTAGAAAGTGTTTCACAAAAATTGCACTTTCACCTACACCTGCATAATGTTGTATCTCACAAGTTGCTAAACCACACCTTGTAATGAACACCTAAACTTTATAAAACACTTGCACTTTGACTCTGATCCTCAAATACACACTCTACAAATAAACTATCAACCTCTAAAGTCCACACCACACCTTGTATATATATATATATTAAAATGAAGAAAATCCATAAAAGGAGGATCAAATGTGCAATTCTTATCCAAGTTAAGCATTATCCAACATGTAAAAACCCTCCTCCACCTCATCAAGCTTATCTAAAATCTCTCCCAAGTAGGAATTTTCCATATTCATCTCTCTACCTTTTAAGGGCACATTTTACCAAAAACATGTGATCTCAACCAACTCCACTCAAAAAGGAAGTAGTTCCCTTTTCCAAAAAATAAGTATCTTCCTCAAGAAAAGGAAGTCAACATGAGAAAATGCATCTAACAAATAACTCCATGAAATATGGAATGCATAGAAATTAGGAATATAAATAATATTCCACTCACATGTGGAGAACATGAAAATTACACCCCCCACATCCTTGGAGATCTTTAGGGCCCCGAAATTTATTCCTATGGTCATGTGATAGCCCCAAATGGCTCCACACTCAACAATATCCCACTTGGAGACTGTTTCTCTTGAATAGAATCTATCACTACTCCATGATCACTAAGGCCAACCAAATCTGAACATAGTCTCAACTTATCCAATGTGACCACCTTGGTCATCATATCTGTAGGATTCTAGCTAGTATGAATCTTCTCCAACTTCACCAAGTTATCCTCCAAAGCTATCTTGATGAAGTGATAATGTAACTAAATGTGTTTCATTCTCGAGTGAAAATCAAATTTCTTTGCCAAATGAATATCACTCTGACTATCACTATGTAGTCTCCTAAATTCTTTCTCGTGCCTCAACTCTTGAAAAAACTCCTATAACTAAATCATCTCTTTTCTAGCCTCCATGGTAGCAACATACTCTGCCTCTATGGTTGACAAAGCCACAATATTCTATATCCTATAAATCTAACTAACCATTGTATCTCTAATAGTAAATATATATCATGTCATAATTCTCTTACTGTCAATATCCCCTACCATATCTGAGTCCACATAACCATGCAAAGTGGTATCTGATCCACCATTACATAATGCAAAATCAATGGTTCCTCTCAAATACCAAAGAATCCATTTCACTGCCTATCCATGCTCATAACCTGGATCACTCATATACCTGCTCACAACTCCCACTTCTTGGGAAATATTTAGCCTAGTAAAAACCATGACATACATCAAGATACCAACTACCGATGAGTAAGGTACCTTGGACATCTTAAGATTTTCAATTTTCATCTTAAGACAATGCTCCTTTGATAAGACTTGCCAAAAGAGTACCAACAGATTTAGCATCCAACATGCTAAACCTTTCTAAGACTTTATTCACATACTCTGATTGGGATAAGATCAACTTCCTCTCCTTCCTATAATGAGAAATCCTCATACCAAGGATTTACTTTGCATCACCCAAATCCTTCATAAAAAAAGGAGTCACTAAGATATTTTTTGAACATATGAATATGTTGTATGTTCTTTCTTGCAACTAACATGTCATCGACATAAAATCATAATATAATAAAGGAACCATCATCAAAATGTTTGATGTACGTGTAATGGTCAAAAAGACACCTTTGATAATTTTGTTCCAACATAAACCAATCAAATTTCCTGTACCATTATCATAGAGCTTGTTTCAGGCCATACAATCTCTTCTTTAGTCTGCACACATAGTTCTCCTTCCCTTTGGCCTCATAACCCTATGGCTACTTCATAAACATCTCTTCATCCAAGTCACCATGAAGAAAATTAGTTTTCACATCTAATTATTCTAAGTACAAATCCTCAACTGCAACTAAACCAATAATAGTCTTAATAGAAGCCATTTTTACAACTAGAGAGAAAATCTCATCAAAATCAATACCTAATTTTTGTGGGAACCCCTTGACCACCATCCTAGCCTTATACCATTTTCTCCCTTCATCCTCTTCCTTGATCCTAAAGATCCACTTCTTCAACAATACACTCTTTCCCTTGGGTAGCCTAACCAAATCCCATGTTTGGTTCTCCATGAGAGATATATGCTCCTCATCCATGGATTATTCCCACTTCAACTTAGCATCTACCTACATTGCTTCCTCATAACACTCTATTTCTCCATTATCATTGAGTAATAAATAATTTAAATAAGGATAAAAATGTTTAGGTGCTCTTCTCACCATAGAAGATATTCTTACCATAAGATTTTGGGGTCCTTGTGTAGAAGGTTCCTAAACTAAATCCTTGGATACTTTTCCATCCATAATGTCATCCAATACTATGTACTTTTTTACTCATAATCTTGATCATATTCCTGCAACTAATCCTTATGTATGACTTTTTCATTAAATATTACATCTATAGATTGAAATATTTTCCTATCTTTAATGCTCCATAAATAGAAACCAAAGTCATCCTTACCATAACCAACAAATATGCATTTCTTTGATTTAGCCTCTAACTTGGTCCTATCCTCTTTCTTGATGAGATCAAAATCTTCACATCCAAAGACTCTAATAAAAGAATAATCAACATTGTTACTAGACCAAGCTTGCTCTAGAATGCCTCCATTCAAAGGCATAAAAGGTCCTTTGTTGATCAGATATACTACCATACTAACTACTTCTACCCAAAATTGTAAAGGCAACCTTGCATGTAACCTTATGATCCTAACATGTTTCATTATTGTTTTCTTCATCCTTTTAGATACCCCATTCTATTGTGGAGTTCCTAAAACTATCTTTTACCTATGGATTACATTGTTAGAACAAAAATCAAAGAAATCATTACTACAATACTCGCCTCCATTATCTGATTTGAGACATTTCAACTTGAGACCTATTTCATTCTCAACCAAGGCTTTCCACTTCTTAAAAGTGTCAAATACATTAGATTTATTTTTAATGCAATAAAACCAAACTTTTCTAGTTGCTTCATCTATAAAAGTAACATAATAATTAGATCCACCAATAGAAGATACCTGAGCTAGTCCCCATACATCTAAGTGTACCAGATCTAACTTATGATCTTTATTTTTGGGTCTAACCTTCACAAACTTAACTTTCTTCTATTTCCCATACACACAATTCCCATAGAAGTTTAGATCTATATATTTCAATCCAGACAACTTATATTTTAAGATTTGCATGCCCTTATGGCTCATATGACCGAGCTTGTAGTGCCACATAGTTTCATCTCCATATACAACAACTAAATCAAGAGAATCAACACTACTATTCAAATACAAAGTACCAACTTTCTTACCTCTAAAAATCATAAGAGCACTTTTGGTAACTTTCCAAGAATATACAATAAACAATATTGAACATCCCTTACTACCCAATTACCCCACTAAAACCAAATTTCATCTCAACATAGGCATGCGTCTAACATCCTTAAGGATCCATGTGTTTCCATTATGCATCTTAACCTGAACACAACTTTTCCCTACTATCTCACATGGTTCATCATCACCAAGATATACCTGTCCTAAATTTTCTTAAACATAATCAGTAAAATAATGCTTATGTGGGGTGGCATGAAAAGAAGACCCTGAATATAATACCCAAGACTAAAAAAAACTATCCATAGAAATAATTAAGGCATCTTGACATGATTTACCTGATGTCACATTTACCTCATTCATTTCTTCCTCATTGACATTTTTATCTTGAAGTGACTAACAATCCTTCTGTGAGTGTCCACTCTTGCCAAAATGCCAACATATCATCTTGGATCTAGATCTAGACTTAGATCTACCTTTTAAATTTCCTTGATTGTTTTTGCTCTTGTCTTTTTGCCTCCCTCTAGTATTAATAGATAAAAAATTATGTAAATATGACTCACCAGTGTTTTTCCTTTGCATCTCCTTGCTAAGGATCACACCTAAAACATCCTCAAAATTCAAGATTTCCTTGGTAGGGACTACATTACTTATAGCCATAACAAAACTATCCCAACTATTAGGCAAAGAACATAATATTAACAAAGATATAACTTCATCATCAAACTTGATTCCAACTAAAGTGAGCATACTTACAACCATATTAAAATCATTTAGATGATTATCTATTAAACTATTCTCAGACATTTTCATGTTAAACAATATTTTCATATGAAATTTTTTATTATAAGTTGAATGTTTCTCATACAAATTTCCAAGTTTATCCATGAGATATTTTATGGTTTTCTCACTAGAAATATTAAATGCAATAGAGGATGTAAGGCATAACTAAATGGCTCCCAATGCCTTCCTATCAAGTAATGACCAATCTACATCACTCATACTTATAGGTTTATCTACTTTCCCCTTCAAGGGGAGATGTAGCTCCTTTTGATATAGGTAATCCTCCATCTACATTTTCCACAAACTAAAATACTTACCATCAAACTTCTCTAGTCTAAATCTGATATCTTATCTCATCACTCCCACTCAAGCAAATAACCTTCTTATGATTTACCACTTTAGTAAAACACATAAACCAATGGCTTTGATACCAGTTGTTAGGAATAAAATACTTAAATACAAATCTACTATTACCATAAACTAGATCTAAAGCTATGAAATAAAATGCATCATGGAAAAATTCCTTAATTCACCACTAATATGAAAGCATAAATGAGAGCAAGATAATAATAACATAGATAACACAGATCTAACGTGGTTCACCCAATGTGGGCTACATCCACCAATGAAAGTTCTCAAATAAATCAGTAATCTAAAACAAGATTACAATTAACTCTCAAAGAGAGAAAAATCTCCTATAGAAAGTGTTGCATAAAAACTACACTTTCACCTACACTTGCATGCTTTTGTATCTCACAACTTGCAAAACCACACCTTGTAATGAACACTTACACTTTGACTCTGATCCTTAAAGACACACCCTGAAAATAAACAATAAACCTCTAAAGACCACACCACACCTTGTATATATAGTAAAATAAAGAAAATCCATAAAAGGAGAAGCAAATGTGCAATGCTTATCCAAGATAAGCATTATCCAACATGTGACAAGTCCTCCACCTCATCAAGCTTATCCAAAATCTCTCCCAAGTAGGAATTTGGCATATTCATCTCTCCACATTCTAAGGCCACATTTTCCAAAAAACATGTGATCTCAACTAGCTCCACTCAACAAGGAAGGAGTTCCCTTTTCCAAAAAACAACTAGCTTCCTCAAAACAAGGAAGTCAACATGGGAAAAGGCATCTAACAACTAAATTCATGAAATATGGAATACATAGAAATTAGGAATACAAATAATATTCCACTCACATGTGGAGAACATGAAAATTATGCCCCCCACATTCTTAGAGCTCTTTAGGCCCCTAAAATTTATTCCTATGGTCATGTGATAGCCCTAAAGGGCTCCACACTCAACAAATTTATGGGTGGTGATTATTTTTGGCATAACCACATGGATCCTTTTGAAAAAGAAGGGACATTATATTTTAATATGTTTTTCATACCTTGGATATCATCTTAAATACCTATATAAAAAATGAGGATGGAAATACTCCTTAGGCTACATCAAAATATCAATTACTTGTGATCTTCATGTGGTTCAAACAAATTTTTGGATTATGACCCATACATCTCAATATTTATTTACATCATTAAGATTTTGGATTTACCAAATGGAATCTCAAATTTACTCAAATCAACAAGGTGCCTCATTTTCTAATAATGAAAAATTATTCCACATACCTTATGATTGTGATTGTCCTTCTACTCACAAGTAAATCATGAGTAAGAACATGCCATGCATAATTTTTACCTCTCTAACCATCATCCAAATGATTCAATTGATCAAAACAAATATTTAATATATCCACAACAAAATAATACTAAAAAAAATTAATGATAAAAAAAACCAAATAATAAAATATTCATGACAATATAAATTATTGAACCAATCTAGAAAATACAAATATATTCAACATTCCCATAATTATTATTTCATTATCACATATGTTGTTTGATTCATGTTATTAGATAAAATATCATTTAATTTATATACACATACATGTTTTATTCATCTTTGAGTGTGATACAAGCATACCACAGACACATGATATATGCACATACATATGTTAGAACTCTCCTCTGCCATGACATATAACACATTAATGGTATCTAATTTGTTGATAACTATTCATATAAGTTACATATCATTTTATAATAATTTATTCATTATCATTTTTGAGCTTATATACTAATGCTTACACATTTATATCCATGTTCATGTCTTTCACAGTGTACATGATATGTTATGTTACATGATGCTTTTTTTAACACATATATGTAGGGAATAGTATGATATTCTTATGATGGTTTTTTAGACTTAATTTATTCACATTTTAACTTATTTGAGTGTATTTCAATACCTTTTATTATCTTTCTTATGAAATAATCAAATATTTTGCTTGTGAGTTAGCTCCTATTCCATTATATGTGGTTTAGACATTGAATATGTCATTATATGTTTATTGGACATTTTAATATGTCATTTCATTTTTATTGTGTGAAGTTTGAACATGAATCTTGTATGATGTCTCCTTAGACCATTATTTGGCATTACATTGAGTGATATTATGTGTGTGATTGATTGTTTGCCAAGATTTCATTGTGACTTTCTAGACATTACCATGATATATATCATGCATCTTAGGGCTTGATGTGATAACATATTATTAGGTTCATTTATATATCTACTTATACTTATTTTTTTTTATATGATACATGATTTACTTAATGATTATATAGTTACCTTATTATTTTGAGGTAAGGTACCTACTCGATTCCACAACCCTTTCCTTAAAAGGTGGGACATATCAGTGGAGGCATGACCTCCACATTTACACAATTCCCATAGTTTAGTGGGGGCACATCATCAATAAATTACCTCTGACTTACTTAGTTATTAGTATCTCTAGATTTTAGGGGGAATGTCACAAATAAATGACCTCCAAACTTACACAATTTCTAGTATAATTACATCAGTTAGATATAAACTTGGGTCAAAATCATATACAAGAACCAATTTTTCACAAGATTAAAAACATATTTTTTCTTGTGTGACACATATACTTCAATTTGAGACATATTATAGGTGAATATGCCATGATATTACAAAAAAAGTTATAAAATTTACCAATTACATCTCTAGATTACTATCACAGAGAAACATTATTTTACACTAAGAAGTATTATTATCAAACCTTTCATGCCCACAATAGTTGGTTATTTTTATAGGTTGGGTTGATAAAATCACCCAATCTCACCAAATTTATATGATGAGTTGATTAAATAACTCACCCTCACCATAATTTATATTCACACTTGAGTTGTGTGATTACAACTTAGTGATATTAATGGTTGTGTTACAACTCATCTTCACACTGGATTTGGGTCATAATACCTTCCAATATTTCTCATACAATCTCCAAGGTTTAGGCTTGAATCTCTCTTATCTCCCATTCTGTCAGTGGTATCAAGCTATGAGCCAACAACCTCACTCTGATACCACTTGTCAGGATCTTGCTCCACCAAAAGAGCACAATATGATTACCAAACCAAGCAACTTAATATGCGGAAATTAACCAGATTCACCAAGTAACTAGAATTCAGAATAACACATGATATGAGAGACAATACACAACTTGTATTAACACTTTACAGAAAATAATACAATAAAGAAGATGCCACTTCTTCTCCACCACCTCTTCAGAGGCTCGCCACACCTCAAGTGAATAGTAAATCTTCTCCCCAAAGCTCTCCCTCTCAGGTCCCAACACCCAACTCAAATACAGAGTTGGTGTTCACCTCCTGTGCTCCACACACACCACAAGTGCTCCACGCACTCCACAAGTACTCAAGGTACTTCAAGTAGATCTCCCATGAACCTGCAATAACCTGCAATTCAACAGACCATAATTATGGAAGGAACTCCCTTGCCTTCCTCTTTGCTCTATCCGAGTACACACCTGTACTCCAAGTAGATCCTGCCTGATACTGCTCCCTATTGTGTTGCTGTCCTATCTGATCTTGCACACCTGTAAATCAACCTGGTTCTGCACACCTGTGAACCTTGACCTTACACACACATACACCTGCAGATCAACGATCTTACTTACCATGTAGATCTCCTATATAGGCCATGCACCTGTGACCAAGATCCTACACACCTGAAGAATCCTGTGACTCTCCAAAACCAGCACCCACCTAGGTACTGCTGTGGAACTAGGAGGAACACCCTTGCTCACCTCACACACAGAAGGAGCAAACTTTGCTCAACTCAAACTAGAACACTTTTCCAATACAACCATGAGTCTATTATATAGATCTCATCCAAACAATGATTAGACATCTAATTACCATAATTAGATCCGTAGCTCTCAGTCTAAAAATAGATCTAATCATGCAAACACTTGGTTCATCAGCTAACTTCCCGTAATAAGCTCGCAGTCGAACCACACAGGCGACCGACATCGGTCCCTGTCTGCTTGGGGGTCGCCGACGCCGGCCGATCCATGACCGACATCAGTTGCATTCCTGTCTTATCCTACCGACATCGGTTGGCCAGACCAACGCCAGTTTCTTTTGACACTCAGCAACTCATCCTGTAACCTCCTCCATGTCTGCATCAATGAAGCTTTTAGCTCCACAACCTAACAATCTCCCACTTGGAGATAAACAGCTGCACTGTACCTATACCTGTACCCCATCTAATCTATTTCCTGGTTTGTATCCCTCTTCAAGATCAATCCTGAAGACAACCCACCACACAACCTATGATGTACCTCCTGTCATCCGAGTACCCTGCCACATCCGAACCTACAAACACATGTAGTGAAGTCCTGACCCTGCATAGCATGAATCCCTGCTGCTGGTCCCTCTCAAGTACCTGAGAACCCACTTCCCTGAATTGGCTCCTAACTCTCTGACAGCTCCCACTGCATGGGAATACTCAGGTCTATACCAGACCTCATGTGATTTCAAACACTGTACATGTACAGCCCTTAGTGTGCTCTGGCTCTGCATCTTGAACCTTGCCAACACCTGATTCACATCAGCTCCCACTCGAGATAAAATCAACCTATGATCTCCATGTCTCCCATGTCAAAGAATTTTGCTGCTCCAAACTCCTCATGACATGCCACTGAACTAATCTTACCCTTAGCTCAGCGAAACCCTGTATGTACAAACCCTGCTAGCAAATATACCATCCACATACAGCAACAGAATGATGTCGCGACTCATCATCCACCTGGTAAGATAAACCACAGTAGTTACCCTGACATTGATTGAAGCCATGCTTCGTCCTCCACCTATCAAAACTTGTACTACTGTCCTGCAGCTCCTCAAGACCATATGCCTTGGTCTTCCGTCTCACGTATCCATTCTCTCTATTCTTCAACTAAGGAATCCATTTGTCTCTGTGCTTTCATACCCACTGGCAACCCTACCAAACAACACCTGTTTGGTTCTCCTCCAAGGAATCACATCCTCATCCATGCCAAGCTCACACCTGTTTCCTAGATCCTTCCTACTCTACAATCAGTAACAAGTATAAAGAAGAGGAATAACGAATTTGAGGGCCTACTTAAATCTTCAGTCCTCTGTATGGGTGTTTGAGACTCCTTGACAGCGTGCTATCCACCCAAAATCTATTACAATGACCGACCTCAGCCACCCCACAGTCTGCATCCGACCGACGTCGATTCCCATGCATCTGTCCCTGACTACCGACCCTGCCGCCGTCAGTGTCCCTGCTGCCGACGTCGGTCCACCTGACCGACATCGGTCTTACCTACTACCGATGTCGGTCCCATGACCGACGTCGGTCTTACCCTGCCCGACATCACCGGCTTCGGTCTGCACATGACCAACATCGGCACCTGTCTGTTCGACACTGGTTCCTCCTGACCGACGCTGGTATCTGTGTTCGCCTGTGAGTGATGACTTTTTACCTGCGAGCTCCTTTGAATCAAAACCCATGTCCAAACTGCTCTGCTCAGAAGTATCCAACACCATCCACTGGTCTCTATTCGCCATCTCCTCCAAGTACACCAAGGCTTTCCAGTTCTTAAGCCTGTCAAATATATCTGTCTTCCGCTTAAGAACATGCATCTCCTTCCTGCTCATGTGACCAAGCCTACGAAGCCACGTCTTTGCAACAAAAGAAGAATCAGTAATATAAACAAGTAGATAAAGAGTACCTATTTTCTTACCACCAGCTAATTCAAGTGCATCCGCTGTGAGAGTTCTTGTGCATCTCTCATCACCCAATCTTTCTGAATAAATTAGCCATATCTCCAAACCTGGGACCTGCATGACCTTCATCAACACCTGTGTGTTGGCCACCTGCAATTTCAGCTTCACTTCCCCTTTGCCAATTCTTTGGCAAGGCTTACCAGCTCCTCTACTTGGGGCTGCATGGAAAGAGGCAACCGAATCTTTTATCCAAGATTCAACTTTATCCAAGAAACCTCCCAGAGCATCCTATGCAACATCACCTGCAACATCTGCTTCTTTAGTTCCTTCATGTTGATCTTCCATAGACCAACAATATTCTTTTACCTACTCAGTCTTTCCATAGGACCTTAAGAGACCATTTGTGCTTTTCAACTCTTCCATTCTTAGCTTACTTTCATCTGCCATTGCTCTACTCCCACTCAATCAGAAACCCCTGAGAGTGACTTGTAATCAAAACACACTACCCAGATCTAAACCAATCTGTTAGTATCCCAACCAAAAGCTCTGATACCACTTGTCAGTGGTATCAAGCTATGAGCCAACAACCTCGCTCTGATACCACTTGTCAGGATCTTGCTCCACCAAAAGAGCACAATATGATTACCAAACCAAGCAACTTAATATGCAAAAATTAACCAGATTCACCAAGTAACTAGAATTCAGAATAACACATGATATGAGAGACAATACATAACTTGTATTAACACTTTACATAAAATAATACAATAAAGAAGATGCCACTTCTTCTCCACCACCTCTTCAGAGGCTCGCCACACCTCAAGTGAACAGTAAATCTTCTCTCCAAAGCTCTCCCTCTTAGGTCCCAACACCCAACTCAAATACAGAGTTGGTGTTCACCTCCTGTGCTCCATGTACACCACAAGTGCTCCACGCACTCCACAAGTACTCAAGGTACTTCAAGTAGATCTCCCATGAACCTGCAACAACTTGCAATTCAACAGACCATACTTATGGAAGGAACTCCCTTGCCTTCCTCTTTGCTCTATTCGAGTACACACCTGTACTCCAAGTAGATCCTGCCTGATACTGCTCCCTATTGTGTTGATGTCCTATCTGATCTTGCACACCTGTAAATCAACCTAGTTCTGCACACCTGTGAACCTTGACCTTGCACACACATACACCTACAGATCAATGATCTTACTTACCATGTAGATCTCCTATATAGGCCATGCACCTGTGACCAAGATCCTACACACCTGAAGAATCCTGCTAACTCTCCAAAACTAGCACCCACCTAGGTACTACTGTGGAACTAGGAGGAACACCCTTGCTCACCTCACACACAGAAGGAGCAAACTTTGCTCAACTCAAACTAGAACACTTTTCCAATACAACCATGAGTCTATTATATAGATCTCATCCAAACAATGATTAGACATCTAATTACCATAATTAGATCCGCAGCTCTCAGTCTAAAAATAGATCTAATCATGCAAACACTTGGTTCGTTAGCTAACTGCCCGTAATAAGCTCACAGTCGAACCACACAGGCGACCGACGTCAGTCCCTGTCTGCCTGGGGGTTGTCGACGTCGATCGATCCATGACCGACATCGGTTGCATTCCTGTCTTATCCTGCTGACGTCGGTTGGCCAGACCAACGCCAGTTTCTTCTGACACTCAGCAACTCATCCTGCAACCTCCTCCATGTCTGCATCAGTGAATCTTTTAGCTCCACAACCTAACACATTCTTCATAAGGAAATATATTCACCAAGAAAATTACAAATGAACAACATGGTTACACCAACACATATGTGTACTCATTCCTTGTTATCTTTCCTTTGAATACATTCAATAATTTCAAAGTTTAAATTATATACATTGATTTATACTATAGCATGCTCTTGGTTACATATCATACACTATAAAAACACTCAATGTGGGCTCAAGTAAAGGAAATGTGTTTTGTGCATACCTAGGTGTGTATTTATTTCATTCAACCTAGTAATTTAATCCTTATGCATTATTAGATTAAAGGGGAAGAATATGTAGATACTAAAACTAATATATTATAAAAATTTAGTCTTGTACATTGAAAAATACCATTCAGGGATCTGCCCTTCAATTCTTGACATTATTTTTGCTGAAAAGATCTCATTAACCATCTCACTATGCCTAAATGATTATCTGATAGTCCAAACCTTATCATTCTGATGACCTAGACCACCTTTACACTAAAAAAAATATCAAAACTTTATATATATCCTTCTCTATTAGTTATAGATCCATATATATCTTCTATCCGTTTGGAAACTATAAAAAATAGGGGGAACTAACATCAACATTAGTGTCAATATCTTTATCTAGTGTTTTGTCCTCAAAACTCATCCAAATTAAAAATTATTTGAATCTTATGGGTTGCCGTATTTATCTTATCAAACCCTACCATGAGATATTTTAAAAAGGTGAGGTATAAATTTGAGTCTAAGTCTTCTCATTAATTAATTATAAAATACAAACCAAGCACCTAAAAATACCCATTCGATCAATCACATAATTGAATTATTCTTCCCTATTCATACCTATTTATTTATGATTTATAGGAGTAGTCATACAAAAGATATACAACATACAAAGAGTATACCATGAGAAGTATTTGTCATGTTTCATGCTAGATAATTACATGCATCTACATATAGTATATTACACAATTTTGCACACATACTCCCACACATATGGGATAAATACATAAGTCTAAGGCCCTCCTTGGAGTATTGGCTATATAGGAAGCACTCATTGAAAAAGGGATATTTGAGGTTAGCTTGAAACCATTAGCACACTAACCAATTTTTTGGAAAACACATACCAAGGGTGAGGAAGGGTGAATATTTATGGTTTGATCCATAAATAGACATATACAACCCCTATTTTGTATCTGAATACATTATTATAAAACTAACAAAAATATAGAACAATAAAATTACTAACATTAAGATCCAACACATTTTCATACTAGACATTAGCATCATAAGATGGATGATATAATTTATAGTTGTATCTCAAGCTCAATGGTAGTGTCTATGGTTACATAAACATCATTTACATAATTTAATGACTATCGCAAAATCCTGATCCTACACACTCCTCCCCCTGTAAAATTAGATATGCTTATGCATTATAAATCTAGATAAATATCATTTCTATTTTTAATTGTAATCAATAGAAAATATTTCAATTTTTGTACTTTATATATTTATCACATCTTTTAGTTTAATTCAAAATATTCATTTTTCAAAGATTGAAATTAATTGGCTTACTATAGAATAGTTTTATTCATCCTCATGTATAGAGTATTATATCCCCTCAACCCTTAACACCACATATTATATAAAAAGGGTTAAAAAATACATAAATTAAATATCAAAATTTTAATCAAACCTAGAACAAATAATTTCATTTCTAATTGTATTTCATAGCCAACATCTCATGAACAAAATATATAGGTGGATAGTGTACATATTTTTTTATGATTTCTATGAAATCTCCTAGGATTCCTAACCTTTTGGATGAATGAAAGTCTTACCAAAATATATCTCTAGTAGGATATATAATATAATACACACACCATTGTGATAAATCATGTTGTTTGGGGAAACTCACATGCTTTAATGCATTCTATCTATAATCCTTATATCACCTAGAGGTCACTCAAACAATGTTAAACCTTCAGCATGATGGGTTCACTTAAAAAGAATATTATATTAAATGAGTAAAAATTGATTCCTTATTTCACACAAAAATATCACCATGTACATATTTTAAAAAGATGGCTCCAGGTTGAATCCATGTTGTCCAATGAGCTCAAAATAAAGATAAATTCAAATGTATACTCATTTATTGAATTGATTTGTAAAATGCAAGGGTTATGTTATAGATTATTAATAAATTTTCATTATGTCATAATTTCATCAAAAAAAATGAAAAATGAAAACCCATGGGAATTTTTGAAAGTTTTGGTTAGAAAACAAGATTTATCACTGACTAAGATCACCAAATAAAGATGTTTAAAAGATGGATCTAGGTTGAATCGATGTTGGCCAAGGAGCTAAAAATAATGATAAATTCAAATGTATAGTCAATTCTTGAATTTATTTTTAAAATTCAAGGGTTATGTTAGATATTATTCATAACTTTTCATCATGTCATCATCTCATCAAAAAAATAAAAAATGAAAAACCACAGGCATTATTGAAATTTTTGGTTAGAAAACTAGATTTATCACTGATCAAGTACTCAATATAGAGCTTTGAATGAAAATACATTTTTTATCTAATCAAGGGGAAAATATTAAAAATAAATAAATAAATAAATCAATCTACCATTTATTGTTCATTTTTATTTATCTATAATGTGTTGCACAAATACAATGCTTAGAGTTGTAGGCCTCTATTGCCTTTTCATCTTTCTTATAAGGTTATAGGTTAGCCTCCCATTGTTATGTCTAATACATGTATCATTTAGAAAAACACTACCATCACTGCATATGATCAAGATGCCTATTTTTATGGGTTTTGGAATATATGTTATTTTTTCATATTTTATATTACCATATACCCCATTATAGATTTATCCAATCTATTATAGGGCTATAGATCTATGCTCTTAGTTTTCCTATGTGGTCTACACTCACTCACCCTAAAATTTACAAGTCTCAAGCTTTAACCTACAACCACTACTACACTATTTTTATTTTTCATCCACTACTACACTATTTTTATTTTTAAAAATTTACAAGTCTTACAACTACTACCACTAGTTTTACACTAATTATTTTTGTCTTGACATATTCATGTTTCATGTTAAGTATTTTTATTGGGTTAAAATATAAGATATTTAATAAGATTATTATCTTTTGTTAACATAAATAATTAGTTTTATTCACAATGAAGATGTTCAATTCATATCCATTTAATATAACATTCTCATGAATTACAAAGGTACTATCAAAATTTCATAAGTTATTGATCCAAAAAAAAATTAGTCATCTTTTTAATTTTCAATCATTCTACATTGCCACCCATCACTCAAGATGTTATATTGATCATTTAATAACTTCAAAACATTCCTTGAAGTACTAAATGTTACTAATTAAATAGAACATGTACCAAACTCTATAACACCATTATTAATTTGGTAAACCAATAACAAGTTAGGTAATTTTACTATTTATTTATTTAATTTTTCCTTTTTAATAGGTATGTATAGTTTTGTATTTTATGTATTATTTACCATGAATTATTTCACCTTTAAAATAATCTTGATTCAACCATTACATTTATGATTTCCACTTCATATGCCTTATCATGTCACCCGAATGCCTGATCATCCAAATTCATGTCTCATCCACCAAAAACCCCTCATGACGTAAGCTGATTATCTTACTCCCCACATTTTGGCATTACTTATCACACTTACGTATGCTTCACTCATTAATCACCTTTAAAAAATCAAACCATGTAGTAAAATTGAGGATACGTGTCTACCTTGAGTTGAGGGGGAAAAAAGGATATAAATTACGCTTATCTCATTTGGATTGAAATGGAATTTAAACATTAGGTTGGGGGGATTTATTGGAAATTCATGTCACATGTTGGAATTTCAAAATAAGGATGTTAATCATTAAATGGGAAATTATGGTAATATTATATTCATTCTAATACCAAGATAATCAGATTCAACATTTTAAACACAAACAACTCTAGATCTAATCAAGAACATAATGAAAATATTCATTATTATAATCCTTTTTGAAAGGTGTTTCATACCACAATATTTATAAGGATAATGTGGAAACTATTTTAAATTACCTATACAAATTATTAGAGATTATCTATGGAAATGGATGTATTTTGTTATGTGATATAAATGGTTAAAGAAGTTTCCACATGTCAAGAGCAAAAAATATACAATTTGCTTTTGTGTTTGCATAAAATACAATATTTTTTCCAACTAAATATGCTTTTAAAAGATAATTTTTTGTTTATTTTATTTGGATATGATTGTTAAGACTCCTCTTAACTATGATTTAACCATAAAAAGATGATGAAAATAATAAAGGTTATACACCTATTGCTAAATGTGAGACTCAAGATATATTATCATGAAATTAATACTACTATAGGTATCATAGTTTATTTTTCATATGATACTTTTTGTCGATCACATATATAGATGAAAGTATTAAATAAATTTCAACATATGAGTAATGAATGTTTTTTTTGTATGATATAAAAATAAAATATTCATCAAGATCTTAAAAAATAAAATGAATTACATAGGAAAAATTATTTTAGGTTCTTTTTGTCAAAGCTTAGTTTTTAATTTTGTAGAGATCAAATATTTTGTATGAGGTTATCCCACAACCAAAATGTCTCCTTTTGAGGAATCTCTCATATTTTTAATATAAATTTTCACCCCCACCTCCATTTTATGTATTATTTAAACCATTGGAAAGATATTAAATACATAAAACTTTCCTAGTATGTTTTAGGCGATTCTAAACATATTTTAATGATTTTTAAAATGAATAAAAAAGAATCTTGTGACACAAAAAGGAATCTTTTATAATTTTGGCATAACTTTTCAGTTTGACCTCCATTTTGAGTGAAATTTATATCATTAGAAATATGTTGAAGAGACCTACAACTTTTATTCAATATATATTTGATCATTCCCTATGAATTATTTTAGATTTGTAAAATAATACAAACTAATCTTTTGGTTTACATCAAAATATTCTTTTCTATTATTTTGCAAATCTAAAAAAAGCATAAGGAATCATCAAAAGTGTATTGAATTAAAGTTGTAGGTATATTAAACATATTTTAAATTATATAATTTTAATTCAAAATGGATATTAGGGTGAAAATGTATTCTAAAATTATGAAATATTTCATTTTGTGAATAAAAAGATTCTTTTTATTCTTTTAAAAATTGTTAAAAATATTGTATAATTGCCCAATACATATTAAATTAAAGTTTTAGGTCTCTTTAATATATTTTTAATAGTTTAAATAATATTAAATGGAGGTTGGAGTGAAAATTTATTGTAAATATTCATTAAAAAGGAGACATTTTGGTTGTGGGATAACCTTATCTATGAAATAAACTAACAACACCAAGTTCCTACTCTAAATAAAAAACACAACCCTAGATTGAGCGAAAAATGGAGAAAAATAATTATCTTCACCTACAAAATAAAAATATCCTTACTTGATGTGAATTTACTCATTTGATAAAATGATTATGGTTCCTCAAGAATTAATGAAATATTTTGGTAGTTTGTACTTTTATTCTATTGTACAATGGCATAAGTTTTCCAATTCAAATTATATTTGATGATATTTCATGATCTAAGATATCAAAATGAAGTAATGAAGGATGGAATTATATATATTTTTTATGGGAAGATGAATGATTGAGATTCACTTGATCATATTTGGAAACTTCAAGTTTGGATGATACTTGATCAATGAGTTAAATAATCTAGTTTCCATTTGATTTTTAGATTAAACTATTTTTTTCTATTTGACAAAAGAGTTAAATTATTAATTTACATTAGATTAAGGATTTAGTTGATTGATTAATATTGTCTTGGATGATTTTCTTATTTGATTAGGGAGTTGACTCAATGATGACATATAGTGAAACATGGGTGAGGATAACTAATATATTTATTCATTTATTAATAAATTATGTGTGAATAGATTTTAATAATAAGTAATTTACTAAAAATATATTTATTATTTGGATAACTAATAATAAGGTTTAATTAATAAATTTAAATGGTGGTTTTAGGGCTTTTGTGATATTAAAGCAGACTAATTAATGATGTATTGGATGATGGTAAATTAGTAAGAAAAATAAGGTGGTAGAATTAGAGTGTTTGCATTTCCCCCTCTTTGAAATAGTTTTGTGGCTAGAACAAGTTTAAATTTTTTAAATTTGATTATGATGTAATAAATAATGTTATTAATATTACATGGTATTTCAAATGTTTGAGCAACTTGGTATTTTTTATAGCTATGATGGGATGTAGAATCATATGGAGAAACATGATGATTTTATTGTAATATGCAATAAGACTAACATAGATAAAAAAATTAAAAAAACACATAAACAATTAATAATAACTCACACATTCTATTTTTTAAATGTTTTATCAATTATTAATTTAAAAACCTAATATGTGCAGGATCGATGACAATGATAGACTTGACTTTCCCCAAGTAATGATATATATGTGATGGGGTTGGATTGGGAATGACATGTTTAGATAAATTTACAATCTTTAATTTCCCCCAAGAAATTATGTGAGGTATTTAAATTAGGAATGTTATATCCTAATAAAGCTAAAAAATTTGATTTTCCCTAAAGAATGATATATATGTTGGGGGGGTAGATTGGGAACAATATATCCTGATAAATATGCAATCTTTAATTTGACCCAAACAATGATATAGGGAGGAGGATGGGTTGATATATGGGAGGGGGTTATATTTGGAATGATATATACCAATAAAGCTACAATATTTAATTTTCCCTAAGGAAAGATATATGCGAGGGGGTTGGATTGAAGGTATATCCTATTAAAATTGCAAGGTTAAATTTTCCCTTAGAAATGGTAAATGCAATGGGGTTGGATTGGGAATTATATATCCCAATAAATATAAAATGATTTATTTAAAGTTAAATAAAGATTTTAACATGACTAAGGACAAGACAAAAGGGTTTTTGGGTCTTTTTTCTCTTCTATTTTTCTTTGGATTTTTTTAGATTTTTGAAAATGAAAAGAATACAAAAAAGGTAAAACAAGTTATATCAATGGGGATGGAGGTGGAAGTGGATAGAATTATTTAGGGATTCATGATGGTATATCCAAGGATTATGTCATGCAAGAACCATGTGCATAATTATCCACATGCCATTCTAATGTTATGTTGCAATCTATTTTGAATAAGATATGATATACCAATATATTTATAAAACATGTCTCAATAATTCCTCCATGTCCTTATCAAGGTTAAAAGTGGGAAGAAGGATGGACATGATGATATGGTTAAAGAGATGGGATGGGATGTCTAGGTTTGAATGGAGTGGGCATATCCCAATATGTAGGGTACTTGTAGACAAAAAATTTACACATGATGCCATAAAATGGTTTTCATCATGATAGCTTCCTAAGGATGTGTAAGAATGGTTTTCACATTTAGACAAATTATTTTTTTAATTTTATATGAATTCACTTATTATTTTTAAAATTTTATGATTTTTTGGTAACATTTTATCCTTCAAGTAATAGGACAATAGTTTCTTGTTATGAGTAGTTTATTTTCTATGACCATAGCACTAGTTTGCATTCCATATATTCCATCATGAAATTATTTGATAGTTAAGTTGGATTTTTTTCCAAAATTAAACATCTTAACAAGGTATAATGATAGCCCCTATGATAGAGAGTGTCACCAAGGAGGGTCAAATGGGAGGCATGCTGGGTGTAGTATTTTATTTGATTATGGGAAAGATCAAAAGGGAGGATGTGATCATGGAAGTCATTGTAAATGTCATGATACCAAGGGGAATGGTGATAAACAATCTCATCTACCATTCTAAATGTCTTAGGGATGAGATCTAATTAAGATATATAAACATAATACCAATGAAAGATGTATACAAAAACTTTTTTGAGGGAAACAAAAATTTATCATTTCTTAGGACTGAGAGTAATTATAATTTTACGAATCTTAGGATTCTCATTTGTTCCAATGTTGACATCAATAGTTTCTGTATTCACCTAAATTTTCTCATCTCATTTCATTTCACTAATATTATTATTAATCAACATTAATTTCATCACTATTTCATCTAACATTACCTATTCCCCCATGGTCAATAATTTAGTCCCCTTTAGATACATTTCTTATCCTATACTAACCTTCATATTTCCCATCCAATATTGATTCCCTTGTTATTTATTATTTACATCCAATGTATCATCTAAATCCCTCTCATGCTTGCCCACTTGTGAATTATAAATTCACAAAATCACACCTATCCCCTAGGCTCTCCTACATGCCTAGTACCTAGTCTTCACTTAAGTCCCCATTATCTATTAACTAATCCCACTTATCCATTATATGGGAATTTAAAATTCCCTTCCACCTACCCTAGCCTATGAGTATCCTCTCCTACTCCCCTAGAATCTATAGAATCCCCTAACCATATGAATAATCATCTAGAAATTATTATTAAGTTTCCAAAAAGAATATAGAGGATTCTACCTCTAGAATATTTCCTCATCTAGAATCATCCAAGAAATCTTTAGTTCCTTGAATAATTCTCCACCATTGATCTTCCTACACCCAAATTTTTATTTTGGTCATTGATCTTCCTCCCTCCCTCTCTATAAATAACCAACCCATCCTCTATTGAATGAACTATAAAATCCATGATCCTTCATTATAAAATATTCTAACTAAATCTATAAAACTATCATCTAAATATTTTGATCAATATAATATCTTTCTAAAATTCTAAGTCTATTTGTAACCAGTCTCCATCTATAGTATTTAGTTTTTCTATTTTAATCTTGGTTTGGAACATTTGTCTTTAGATTAGAATTTTATTTTGAGTGATTCATTTTATTCCATTTTGATGTAATGGTTTCCAATTTTAATGGTAGATTGTAGATTTAGGTGTTTTGGATATAATTTACATATCTAAATCAATTGCTCAAATTTATCATCTTACATCTGGCAACGATAGTGGGATCCCTCCTTTGTGTTAATATTGTGTGTGAAGTGTGATTTTTAACCTTGTAGGAAATATTTAGGAAAAATTTAGGGCTCAAAATTTCAAAAATCTCATCTTTCAAGTGAAAAGTGATTTTGATCTACAAAATCAATTTTGCATTTGCAATTTTGACATCCACAGTGGAAATTTTGACATAAACTGCCAACCTAACTACTAGCTATCAGGGTAACTTAGCCTTTTTTATATTTTAATCAAAATTACCTCTCTTAATCAATGATATTAAACCCTATCTATGATTTTGAAATTATAGTTGCAATTTTGATTTTGAAGTCAAGGTTTTGAATAGGTAATTATTTTGATATCTATTTGTGATTTTGACATACTTAGTCATTATTTTGACTAATAGTAAATTTTTAAGGTTTTTACTCTATAATTTGCTTACTTTTTATTTGTAAATATCACTATTTTTTGTAAATATTTTCTTTCTATTTTTATCTTTTGTTTTACAAGACTAAACCAAAAATCTACTCTAAAATAATACCACAATGGATCACTTGTGATCTTAAATCAAAATCAATCTAATCATGTTTTAATCCTATAAGCTTATGAAAATCACTATAAATAATTATAATATGATAAATCATTATGTAAATCCTTTAGTTTTTTAGATATGTAAATAGCTCTATTTTTTCTTAATATATAAAATCAATTATACACAGTCATGGTTTTGATTTCAAGTTATGATTTTGCCTCCAAGTTATGATTTTGCCTCTTCCAAACACAATTTTTCCCTAATCGCTAGTAGTCTACCTAACCATCGTAGAAGAATTGCTTCTATGCATTTATGATTTTGATTGTAATTTATGGTTTTATAATACCACTTATTTGTAATTGTGGTTTTGTAATACCACTTATTTGAAGTTGAAATTTTGTAATAATGCTTATTTATAGTTGTGATTTTCTACATCTGATAAAAGATTTTGACTAATTACCTAGTAACCATGATAATTTACTTGCAATTTTAATTATCACTTATTTATACCTATAGTTTTGAATTATTAGAAGTAATTTTATCTTTTCATATGTGATTTTTTCATAGTATTGACTATGTATCTATGATTTTACTTACTGTAGTAGTGATTTTAGATTCATTTTTACCTTCAAATTATCCTTTTTGAGTGCTTTTTATAGGATCATTTGCAGTGATTTTTTACTCATTTCAAGGGTTCTATAAGTCCCAAATTAATTTTGGTGTCAAGGCATTACCCCTCAGCCCCATCATGTACCGTGATAGGGAACATGCCTAGGGCACTGCTCCTTGACCTGTTTGGGGGCTACCACCCCTAGATCCTTATGTCATGGCTTTCATTCCAAAAATATTATAGTGTAAATTCATGTTTTTTTTAGTATTTTTATTAGTTTAACATTTTATTCAAATTTTTATAGGGGTAAAATTAGTGGTAATTTTGTATTTATTAATAATATTAACATATTGTCTTACAAGTTTTTGTCTAACATCTTATCTTGTAGATCATATTTTTTTAAAGTATCTTATCTTATAGGTTTCCCCTCAAGATTTCAAATTTAAAACTACTAATCACTTTTTTGAAGGACACTTGTCAAATATTTTGGCACTTTAAAACCAAACTTATATATATATATATATATATATATATATATATATATATATCACACTTAATTAATTAGTTAATAAATCTTTTTACATGTTTTTATGTACCTAAAGGCTACAATGGTGTATGCTCTCCTCCTTGCATCCTAGAAGTGAGTCTCAGAAGATCTAAACCCACTAGCAAACCCTCCCATTTTTATTTTTTAGGAGGAAATTGATGTGTAAGTCACACCCATGCACCTGTCATAGTCTTAAAATTTGGTAATGTGGATTTTATCACCATGTATTCAACCATACTCTGTGTTTTGGTGAAGTATAAAAAACAAGGATAGATGTTATTAGGCCAAGTAGTTGACCCCATACATGTATTCTATGAATGAAAAGAGTTAACTCTTTGACCTAAGCATTATATATCACCCTTTATAGAGTTGGGTCCCATGTACCTAATGTATATCAATAATGCCCTTAGAAAGCCTATATAACACAAATTAAAACCATTGGACATAATAAGTGACTTGTTACTAGAGTCAATATAAGCTCCCAAGTCACCATTAAGTACAAATGGGGTCAAGAGGGTTTGGGATATTCCATAATGGGTCACCAGCCTATAGCCTCACTCATAAAGCTATTAGATAATGTAGTCCTCATGTTACACTCTTGAGTACTCACTAATTCTAGGTTTGTGGCTTGTTTGTTTTGTTGTGTGTTGTGGAGACCTGTATTGAAAGCACACAAAATACTATTTGCCCTAGTCAAATATTACCCTTAGGCTAACCATAATTCATTCTTGAATAAATACTTAATAGTTACCATCATAATTATCCCTTGTCCTATACCTTATCATCTATTCCTAGTCATATTCCTTCAACCTAGTCACATTCTAGTCATCCACTAATCTTTTCATAGTCTATTCCATCTTGTCCTGTCATCCCCACTTCATCTTATCTCACTCATCCTTAGGGTCCTAGTCTAAACCTATTTCTCACCTCATCTTAATCACATCACTTGTCTTGACCTTTTTTAGCCTAATCACATTGTCCATAACCATATTCCTTATACAATCTAGGGATAATCAACTCCAACCCATCTTTACCTTGTCATAACCTCATCTATACTAGTCATCCCATCAATTTTATAGTCATACATTAGTCCTCATCCATATAGACAAAAAAATATTTCTAATTTAGGGTATTTATTATCATCTTGATTATGTTAAATCAAGTTTGAATCTAATCCTATTTCATCCTCTTATCCTAATCCAATCCCATCATCATCAAATCCTCCTTAAGTTGATTATCTTATTCTCTAGCTAGTCTTAATCCATTCAATCCTTAGCTGAAATCAGTCTCTTGGTCTAGTTTATCCCTCACATCAAATCTTAGAGTTTATCATATCTCACTCAATCCAATCTAGTCTCAATCACTAAAAGTCTATCTCACAACCTAAGTTGGTCTACTTGATTTTATCTTATCTTGTCAAACATCAAAATATATAATCAAACTTGAGGTCAGACTAAATAAATCCTTTATCCAAATTTGTTCCACACATTTCATCTTCATCCCTCAATATTTCCATTCAATCCCTCACACCTAACAATT
Source organism: Torreya grandis (assembly GCA_037957365.1). NCBI lineage: Eukaryota > Viridiplantae > Streptophyta > Pinopsida > Cupressales > Taxaceae > Torreya > Torreya grandis. Next base: position 1,407,513 of record JARHVA010000443.1, read on the forward strand.
GGGTTCGATGAACCACATCATCCATAATTTATCCCATCTTGATCCATGGCATCCAAAATAGATTTGGTTAGTACCCTAATTAAGAAAAGCCTCATATCTAATATGGATGTATTCTTTTATCGCCTCCTTGAGATGATCACTCCATAATCTATATACTTTGACCCCATCTACCTAACATTACCTTTATTATGTACCCATCCACATGAGTCTACTTCAAATCCTCCATCCACTAGTTATAGCTAGTTGTCTACCCCTTCCTCTATTAGTAATGAGAATCTAATCCTAGCCACCTCATATACTACTATTTTTCCCACCTGGTCGCATCAACACCCATCTGATATAAATTCTAATGCTTCCATATCTAAGTCACAATGTGAATAGAGTCTCAATACTCCTCTTCATATATCTTTAGAATCCATATTACACCAACTTGTTGCCACCAACATGATGGTTTAAATGCCCATATGACACCTTGATCCTACCCAGCCTAATCCCTCTTGGTATAAATCTAACCAATACTATATATATCATCAAACCTAGGGGCATATAATTAATGTATGTCATCATTTTGAAAAATATGTCCAATACTTCATCATTTGTGGTGACATTAAAATCAAGAATGAATCAAATGAGTCTACACTTGAGGGTTAATAAGAAGTGGTATTCCAAGATCCCATTCCCAATCATGATCAAGCCCTTTCCTTTCTTATCTAAGGTCAAGACACCAAGTCTATCTTCCATGGTCCACCTATCTTTTAAAAATCCTCCATTCATAATGAGTCCATTTATCATAAACCTAGTCTTCCCTTATCTAATGAGTCTTTCTTCCATGGAACTATCCTTGGAAAATAAATTATCTCTCCATCATCTTCTTCTCACCCATCATATCAAATAACCCATGTTAAGAGGTCACTTGAAGACAATGAATCCTCTACTAGTAGCATTACATCATGCACATTAGAGCTAGCATTGGAGTCAACACAAGTCTTATCTACATTAAGATCATGTTAAAAAAAAATATTTAAATTATATATTTTTTTAGAATCATCATATTTGATTAATGTTATAAATTATTACTATGCTTACCTTTTTGAGGATACCTCTAATCTGAATGTCAACTAATCACAAGGAATATGTTTTGATCCAAATTAGGATGATGAAGTCATATTGGAGTTTTTAAAAGATTTATCTATTGAGGATAGTTAGATTAGATCTGATCCCACATTAGATGTGTGTTTTATAGCTAGTCTTATTGATCCTTTTATTTATTTTGAGGATATTTTATCTAATGTCAAAACTAGGTCTCCTTGGAACCCCTATGAGGACCATGTTACCCCATCACCACTCATTGACCTCATCATAACATATCCATCACCTTCATACCTCAAAGACCCATTTAATCCTACTAATGATCTTTTAATCACCTCCATCCAAAAATACAAACAATAACATACATCTTGGACTTTTCCCTGAGTAACATGACATGTGCTAAAAATACAAAGGTCTAAGACCATATTCAAAAAGTCACTCATAATGATCAAATTGCCTTTGATCCAATAAGTCAAAATAAAGAAAATTAAAATATTCATCTTAATCAAAAAATGTCTTACCCTATTGAAAAAAATTTAGAGGCACTAGGGGACCATGAAAGTAAAAATCATCATCATTTATCAAGTCAAAGATCAATCCCTATGGTGAAGTCTGAAGTCAGGCACCAAGGGTAGTCAAGATATAATCATGTCTAAAAATTAAAATAATATCAAAATCAATATCAATATGGCCAAAAATACTTTGAATAATCATATCAAATATAAACTTCAAAGTCAAAGTGTCTTGTATCTCTAACAATATTTTTTCATATGGCACTAATCAAATATGGAATATCCAACATCTCTAATGATGTGTGTGACTTCTAGTCCTAACCCTTAATCACCCATCAAAACTTATTCTCATGATCATATCATTAATTTAGGTCTTATAATTCACCATCAAATCCAAACCCTAAATCCATTAATTTCACACCTCGCAAACCTAGGCATTATTATCTCTTATAGGGCTGATGAAGACACCTAGTCTAGATGTCTAGAGGGGTCTCAATCAAGATTAAATGAAAGTCACAAAGACATAAATACATCCATCATTGAAAACATGATCCTATCATAACATATCTCTATAATAGGTGTTGGATAAAGATCATGAAAGTGTCATCATTCTTTTTTATCACACCATATCTAATAAATCAAGCTATTAAAAGTCAAAAAAGTCAAAAAAAATCATTCATCTAATGTGAAAACTAGACATATGGCACTTATGAAAGTACCATGATGAAAAACAATTTTTGAGATCATGGTAAAATAATATATTATTCATATTTTACCTCAACACTTGGGGGAAATTCAATCCTTTATCAATCCCATCTATCTCATCCTTGTCTCTCTTATCCCTCTGTCCATTATTCCTACGCATCATCTACTATCCTATCAAGCATCCCATTGTGTCCCTCATTTTTTATAATCTTAAAATTCAAAAGGGAGTGGAATATGTCTTGATAAATTTTCTATAATCATCTTATAATATCCTCTAATGGAATATCAAGAAACTAGATATATGGTTCCTTAATGATGTGGTCATTGGCAATCCCTAGTCCATTCTTCCTTGGTCCTCATCCCATTTTTATATCACCATCATCATTTTGAAATCCATACATTATTACATTGATATTTATAAAATTTTTTAGTTTTTATATTCCCTTTTCTAGTAACCTCATTTTTATATTGTACATACATATTCTTAAAAAATTGAAATATTCTAAAAAAACCCTAAAATTTATAAAATCCATAGAATCCCAAAACCTCTAAGTTGGCTTGTATTTTGTCTTGAGTATCCTAGTCATATTATCCTATGACCTAATTTTTCCATCTCATTATCATCCTACCCTGTATTATATCATAGTCATCTTATCATCTTATCATCATGCTTTGTCTACTAGTGGTCCTATCATCCAATTCCTTAATTATAACATTATCTTTATCCTAGTACCTAGTCTAATCCAAGTCCATACCTTATCCAAGTTCTTATAATTAATCCAAACTCACATCACATAATCATGAATAACTTATTAAAACTCATCACCTAATCAATCATCCCATTGACTCTCATCAATATAATTAGACAAGACATAATGACACTGCATGTAGACATGTGTGTGTTACTTGTATACTCTATGTTGTTTGACTTATTTTCATATATTTTATCATATATTAAAATAACTCAAAAAACATAGAGTATAAAAGTAACACACACATGTCTACATGTAGTGTCATTGTGTCTTGTCTAATTACACTGATGAGAGTCAATGAGATGATTGATCAGGGGATGAGTTGTAAAAAGTTGTTCATGATTATGTGATGTGAATTTGTATATATGTATATATATGATTATCTTATGTTTTTTTTAATCTATATGTGTTTATTTTTAGTCTTGCGTCATAAATATATTTATCTATTGGGCAATGAATGAGGATGTTATGATGACATAAAAAAAAAACTATAATGATTCTTTTAACTACCCTCAATGATGCATAAGTCACTATTTCCCCTTTTATAATAATGCACTTTGGCACAACATCCTCTTGTTCATACTTATATTATGGGGAACACTTAATAGTGATATATTTACATTATATTTATTTAACTATGATGATCCTTACTAAGGAAATGATGACTTGATAATAGAAAGACATCATTTTTACTATCCTATATCACCTATTGTAATGTCTAAATCCAATAATTCATCCTATTCCTTTTATATTCAATCCCATCATCTAATTCCACTCATCTAGTATCCAAACATTCATCCATGTCGTTTTATCATCACATCTATATCCTCTCATCAATCATATGACATCTCTCTAATCATCAACATCTCAACTCAACTCATAATCCAATCATCATCACACCTAACATATATCTAATAAATAATGTATCTAATAGTCATCATCATCCAAATATTATAATCCATCATCTTCATTCTCTAATCTAGTTTAAACTAGATTGGCCTCAGGTATATTTAGACTATGTAGGCAATTCTCAATCACATGGTGTGCATGAGGTTAGCTCAACCACTCTCTCCTCTTTCCCTACCATTCATTACATCTATATTATTCTTCATAATCCTCATGTATTGAATCAATCAAATCATTAAGCTATAAATAATTAATAAATTTATCTATTGATCAATTACTATCACCAAAATCATCTCCTTAATATTTTTTTCAATCACCTACACCTATCGATTGGTCCTAATAAATCACAATATCCATCTTTCCTTCCATTAGATATCCATTATCACTGATTGGTTAGTTCATGATTTAAAGTTTATGGTTTAATCTTTCAGTTGGGGCATAACCAAGGCCATAAATTTATTATTGTATCTCTCCCTTGCATGTGTAATTGATAATAGTATAATCTCTATTTATCACATCATGGTTCGTTGTTTTGATGCATTATAGTATAATTTTTCCCCTTCATCTTTTGGTTAGTCGATCACATCTTTTTTCTCTATCATATAAATTTAGTTTTGAGCTAAAATCATTGTTAATATTATCAATTCAATTATCTTATTTTTTCATGATTCTCTCCCATGCATGTTTCCTTTCGTGTGATATGTTGAAAACTTGTGGTCTTCTTTATCAATCCTCTTAGTTTGTAGCTCTCCATAGCATGTGTCCTTGCCTAGGATATGTCTAAAGATTATGAAATTTTGTCTTATCATCATAATTTTATGGTTAATTACCCCTTAGGATGTGTCAATAGCTATGACATGGTCATTTCCATTCCCTATGCATATGTCATTACTAGGGGAATCATCCATTTTTATCTCATTACTCATGTCATTTTCATCTTATTCATCATCAATCTCTCATCTAACATCCCATCCCCTTGTCTACCCATTGTATCCCAGCCCTCATTTCTTCATTTTGAGTGGCCATATATCTCCTTCCTCCCCACATATCCCCTTGAGGGGGCATCATGTATCCATTAACATTATTTACCAAGATTCATCCATAAGTGTCTTTATTCTTTGAAATACCATTACTCCTTCCACTTCATCCACTCACAATGCCCTTTCAAAGAGGGGTAAAATGTAAATACCTAAATTTTATTTCCTAATTTCTTGTCACTAATATTATTATTATTAGACACTAATTTTGTCATTATTTTGTCTAACATTGCCTATTCCCCTTAGTAAATAATTTAGTCCCATTTAGATATATTTCTTATCCTATACTAACCTTCATATTTCCCATCCAATATTAAATTCCTTTTTATTTCTTATTAACATCCCATTTATCACCTATCCCTCTCATGCCCACTTGTGAATTAAAAATTCACAAAATAACACTTGTCACCTAGGCTCTCTTACATACCTATTACCTAGTCTTCACCTAAGTCCCCATTATCTAATAATTAATCCCACTTATAAATTATATGGTAATTTAAAATTCCCTTCCACCTACCCTAGTATATGAGTAGCCTCTCCTACTCCCTAAGATTATCTATAACTCCCTAATCACATGAATAATAATCTTCTAATTATCACTAGGCTACCAAAAATAATATAAAGGTTTCTACCTCTAGAACATTCCATCCTCTAGAATCATCAAAGTAATTTTTAATTCCTTGAATAATACTCCACCATTGATCTTCCTACACCCAAATTTTTATTTTGGCCATTGATCTTCCTTCCTCCCTTTCTATAAATAACTAACTCATCCTCCATTAAACTAACTATAAAATCCATGATCCTTCATGTTAAAATATTCTATCAAATAAATATATAAAACTATCATCGAAGTATTTTGATCAAGCTAATATCATGTTGATATTGTGAGTATAATTTTACGCAATCTCCATCTTTAATATTTAGTGTTTTTTTATTTGAATATTGATTGGGAACAGTCAGATCTAGATCATAATGTTATTTTGAATGATTCATTTTATCATATTTTTATCTAATGGTTTCCAATTTTAATGGTAGATTGTATATTTAGGTAATTTTCATATCTAAATAAATTTATCAAATTTATCATCTTGTAGTTTCCTCAACAAGTGATTTAGAGATGGCATGTAATTATGCTAACATATGTGAAAGGTTGGGTTATTTGTCTATCAGTGCTCAACAAGGTTTTCACCAATAAACTCTCCTTTATTTTTTTCTAGTCTGATAGTGCGTCAAATAGGTTTTCACTAGGGGATTTCAATAATTTTTTATTTTTCTTTTTATTTTGATTCTTAAATTTATTTTGAAAAAAGAACTATTCATGCTCCCTAAAATATGTTGAGATGTCTAGGTTGATTTTAAAACCCTTTTCAAGATCCCCTAATAGGATTCCATCTTTAAGTACCATGAATTCTATGATAGATTCATAATTTTGATAAAAATTCAATTGGTATATGATCTTATTGGTCCCAGTTGATAAGTTTAGGGTATTAAAGGTCAATTTTTATAGTCAAGATAATAGTGTCATTGAAAACATAACTGGAATAAATATCTTCATAAAGGCTACAAGATGAACTTATTTCAATTTTATAATTAGTTTCCTCTAATATCATGAAACTATAAATGACATATTCATAATGATCACTGGAGGTTTATAACTAATGCCATGAGATTATTGATTTACATGCATCTCTATGGGTTCTCAAATTCCATGTCCATGAAGTCCTAATACCTTTACATTTTAGTTCATGATTTGGCACATTTATTTTACTATAAGATACTTGTTACTTATAACAAATTATACTAGGCCATAATTGTATAGCTAAGAGTCATTAGATCTTTCAATTTTTAATCTAAAAGAAAACCTGATTTGACAAAAGTAATTATGCCAAACTGATAGGATGCCTATTATTTTTTACTTTCCATGTTAGGCCTACCATAGCTTCAAAGATAAATGGGGAATTTATCCACATGTAAATCATGTTGGATTTAAAATTATCCACATCCTTTCTCAAGGATATTGAAACATGATTTAGAAGGTGGAGTTTTAGATGTAAATGGGAGGTCATCTAGATGTATGTAGGATGAAGGATTGTTTAGTTTTGGTGTTGTGGATCCTTCTTGTTCATATGAATTTTTGATAATAAGACATTAATTATTTTTATAATAACACCCCTATAGCATTTTATAATATTGGAAAGGCTAAGGATAAGTGAGGATAGTCACTTCCATGCATTAATGCATAAATTTGATGTATTGATGGAAGCTAGATGGGATGACTTACATAGCATGAATCTATGTTTAGATGAGAAGGATTTTATAGGTGAGGAAAAAATAAATTACATGTATCAAGATTGTATGTGTGATAGGCCCAACCATGATTTCAAGATGTATATTTCCTATTGATTCCATTTTAGTGTTATCATATGCTTTGGTAGTGATAGTATTGGGATATAATTATATTACTAAGTAACCAGTGTTTTTGATCAATATCAAAGTGCATATATTCAATCCTGATCCATTGTCTAAAATTACCATTTTAACTTTATATTTAGTCATGAAATCCTCCATATTCAAGTGAATATTATGGGATTGGCTAGTAGGAGGTATGTCATGTTGGTTGAAGATAAGTTGATAATTTGAAGATAATTGTACAATAATTTCTTGGAATTAGGATACATCAATGCCATTTGGAACTCTTTAATCATGAAGGGTTTTGTATTATGTGTCCTTATGAATAGTAGTTAATTTGATAATGTCCAAGATGGAGTTTTGGATGGGAGTTTTCTCAAGATTTTTGATAACATTGTATTTTTATATGGGTAGCTAGAGGAGGCCTTTATTTAGTAATTGTTATGCTTAGTAATGATAAAAAATATAGGGCTTTAAATTTGATGATTGCAAAATGGTTTTATATCTATTAAATATTACCAACAACTACATCATAGGAGTTAGATGATTTCTTATGGTAGATGTTATTATATTGGAAGTTGTCACCTTGAATTGGTTTTGAATGATACTAAACATGTTTTTTAAATGGGTCTTGGTATATTATAAATTATCAATTATTTGATGTAGATAAACTTCCTTTGAGTTTAATATCTCCATTATCAATCAGATCCTATAAATAATTTTTCAATTTAATGCATCATTTGATTGAATGTCCTTTGATTTTGTTAAATATTCATTCTCTTTGTACAATGTGGGTTTCTAATTTATTTCATCAAAGGGCTTAGTTTTTGGGAAAAACAATCATGTTTGTAAAAACTAGTTTATGAAAGAGCTTCCAGTGAATCCCCTAAAAGAATACAATTTATTATTTTTATTTCATTTTTAGTATGGATCCTATGAATCATAATTTTAGAATTTATTTGGATGGCTTGTACATGTTTTGAATTAGATCACCAGTGACATTATTATGTTAGATAAATAACTTGGGTTTATCTGATTGTGTTTGATTTTGATTACCTCTTTAAAAAAATGTCCTAAATCCTTTAGCTACATGGGCTTTCTTAATATGAAGTCCTTTTTTTATGGTTTCATAAAATTTAGTAGAAAAATGGACTTGTATAAAAAAATTTATTTCTTGATTGAGGTTGATGACAAAGATAATGACCAATTATTTTTTAGGGACCAACCAAAGAAACCTATTGGCAAATCTTATCCATATTTTTACAGATGAAGGGAATTTATCTTTTATCCTTTGTTTGGAATTACAAAATTCCATCATTGTGTGTTCATCTTAAACATAGTAGGATAAGTATTTTACAAATATTACATATATATCTATTAAGGTTGTGATGGATCCCTTAGGAATAAAAAAAATCTATTAAAAAGCTTAACCTCGTAAACTCTAAGGGAATCATCTGATCAAATAATTATCACTCTATGCAAACTCTTTCCAAGACATGAAAAATTATTTGACTTGATCCCTAGGATCACCCTTTCCTTTTTTTTTTAACTTTGGTGGTTCAAAGTAAGTAAGGAAGGGTATTTGAAACATTTATTTGTCAAAGGGATAGGGGCACAAATCCTCATATTTATATTTTATGTTCTAATTATAGCTTCCATATTTTATTCCTTGGAAAACATCCTTTATATCTTAGCAATCTTGGGAAAATGACACACCCTTGAGTGGTGATTATGGGGGTAGGATAAAGCTAGGTTTTTGTGGCTTGGGGAATTGATTGGTATTGGTTTATTGATTAATATATTGATAGTTATGGGATTTTAGATTGTGTTGTGAAGGTTTGGATATTTTTTGACTTATGTGGGGGTCTAAGTTTAACAAATGTTGAATTATTTATTAAATTTGATCAAACATGACTCAATTTTGATCTTGATGGTCTTGTTCTATGAGAACCAATTTTACTTTTCTAAGGGTGACATGAGAGAAATTTGGATTGGGTTTTTAATTGGTCATATATATATATATATATATATATATATATATATATATATATATATATATTCTAATGGGATTGGTAACTTACTCCTGATTTAGAAAAGTTTGTTATTTCCTACTTATTATATGACTCAATTTTTATGGTTTATAAAATGTAAGAATATTAGACCCTATTTATATTATTTACATAATTATATCATATTTATTTGGGCATCCATCAAATAGAGATTCTATATATTCTATAAGTAACATGAATATATGATAAAACTACTAGAATATCTAGTTTATTCTAGTTGGAAACGAGGGTACCATATTGCCATATTTTCATATTTCCATATTGTATATAGGGGAGGGGAGGGGTGCCTATTAATTAGATAGGAAAATATTAACTAATCTACTTGGGCACAACCATGCTTTATTTTTTAAAAAAATCATTATCATCATCATCATTGTTGATTTAGTTTTTAAGTCTATCATTATCATCATCATGAATTTGTTCTTGATGAGAAAAGGTTCATAAAAATATAATTTATTTTGATTAAAATATTTTTCCACATTAGGTTTTGTAATTATTATAGATTT
>JARHVA010000443.1:1422500-1515000 GCA_037957365.1 Torreya grandis
TTTTGAATTTATTATTATAAATAGGTAAAATCTAATCATTTTTGCATTTTTTATTTTTGGAAAACTAGATATTTATGTGACCAAAAATAGTTCTATAAGAGAATATGGAATGTGGACGAGGATAAATATGTGTGGAAGTACATATTTCAACTATATATGGAACCCTACAAGTAACTAGTGCATTTATTTTTCATTTTCTCATAAAAATGAATAAGATTGTGAAATATTAGCACCAGGGAAAATCCATGTAGTGTAATTAACCTAAAAAATAATCAAAATAAAGCTAAAATTAGGATGAGTAATGAATATTTGAATTAAAAACAAAAGAGGGTCAAGGAAACAAATCATCTCCTTGAGGTAACTATATTAGCCAAGCTGATACCTATTTGTAAGGGGAAAATTAATTCATGGTTGATACCATAGGGTATGGTTGACATATTTAAGCAAAGGTACTATAAAATACTAGATAATATGGTTGATACAACACAAAATGGGTGAAAAATGTTGATATCATAGGGTATGGATAGTAGCATTAGATAAATAAACATGGATATTATGATTTAATTCTTGGTTGAAGTAGTAGAAAATATAATCATGATTAATACCATATGGTATGACCAATGTATTATAATGATGAGATGGTCAATATTTAATGGTATGGTTCATATATTTATAAATTTTCCATGATTGGTACCATAAGGTAGGGAGAGTGCACTAGTAAATTTTCCATGGATGGTACCATACGTTATGGATAATATAGTTGTAATTTTTTTATGTCTTGTACCATGGCATATTGTTGATGTATTATAAATATTTAATAGAGGTGAGTTTAATTATATTATTGGTCGATAAAATATAAATATTGGAAAAAAATGATTGTTATTATTATCTTACTTTACTTTTTAGTTTTACTTTTAGATTTTTGGGCTAAAATCTGATTGTGCTCTTTTAGTCTATTTTTTTAGAGATGGTGATAATTATGGGAGAGTGTATATGAAATTTGGTTTTTGGAACTAATATAGATATTACCATTAGTTTAAATACATTACATCATCATGCTTAGATTCATAAGAATCATGGAGATGTGCCACCTGCCTCTCAATGTAGAGATAATATCCATGTTCTTAGGGTGATGTGAGAGGATGACTAACACCTTTAGGTGGAAGGTGGTTGAGGATGTGATTGAGGGGTTTATCACATTATAGGACATAAATTTCATTTTTTGGTTTAATATTAAGATCACTCTAATGGTATGTGACACTCTTATGGTATGTGACACTCCTATGGTATGTGACACACCAAAGACTACTGATGAGAGGAGATAGTTAACTTAGTGGACTATAGGTTTAGATATATATGATTAATGTAAGATTTTATAGTAAAAATTAATTATTTGGGTGAATCAATATTCAAAAAATTAATTCAATTCCACTTATCAATCATGATCCATTCATACATACATGTAGATCAATCAAAATACAAGGAATCATACATATGAATAAGAACACATCATATATATGGAAAAACCTCAAAGGGAAGAAAAATCATTGATATATACAAATTTAATATATTCCTATAATAAAAAAACTAATTTTAATGAAGCATCAACTCCACATGGAGCACCAACCCCAACTAGCCAAGTGCCCACTTGACTAGGCTTTAACAAGCACCCACTTATAAGGAGGCACCAACCCCATAGATGACTCAAAACCAACTCAACCACTAATTTATTTGATAAATTTTATAACACATTACTTATAAACCAATATATGATGATCACTTATTTATCTCTTCACACTCTTATCCCTCTAAAACTATCTTTTAGGCCTCTTCGCTAAACTAGGTCTCTTTAAGATTGATTAGGTCATATGACCTTAATATTCATACTCAGACCTCTTATTAGATATTCATGATAGATCCTATACACTCCTATCATGGTATATAATACCTTATTTCATTCAATAATATTATATCTCATTCGCTCCTCTATCCAATCTACAAACTAGCCAATTAGGCTTAAAAAGCCTTGTTCTTATATAAGCTTCTTGCTTATACACATATTGGTCAGACACACAAACACTTTATCACTTATATTTTACAAAAAATATTCCTTATGACATGTTATAAGTAATAATAAATCATTAAATTAGGTTTTCCATTACTAAAATAATCCAAATCCTTCTTTAGGTCTCATGGAGACCTAATTCCATTAGGCCTAATTTAGGACATGTTACCTTATGACCCCTTAGAACACTATACACATATGTACCTAGCATAACCATTCTATAAAAAAATAAATTATACCTTATACAACATAATCTGAGCACCACGACATATTTTAGATCCAACCACCACTTGAAGCACTCCATTAGCACTATTCACATTAGGCCTTTGAACACATAGAAAAGTTTGTCTTGAAAAACTAAAGATAAAACATCATTTAATAACAAAAACGTGACAATAAATCACTTATATCCTACATGACCTAAAAAATATTACCATATGCATTAGACACTTCAACTCAGCATATAGATCCTTAAAAACACCTTTGTAACTCACTTAGAACTGCCAATTTTCCTCAAAGACTAGTCATGGTGACTCAGACCTCCAACACCTGTAAAAACATTTTCAATGACTTATTATGAATTTATATGATCCTATTAAATCTATAGACAATATTAAAATATAAACATCATATGGTCTAGTGGAAACTATTGGTCTTAAAGACCAATTTATTGACCTCACTATACATAAACCTTACTGAGTCAGACAAACCATTTTGGACTCATCATTTTCATCACTATAAATGACTTAAAATATATATAAAAAGAATTATTAATACATACTAGTCTCAAAAAACATCTTCATTCATGTGGTTTCATCATTCTATCATGAAAACACATTCATATTCATCTTCTCGCTACTACTTAGGTTTTTCACTGTTTGCACCATTAGGCATATTAGCAACTGGATAATTTGGATGACCGGTTTAGAATAATTAAGTGATATAACCTATATATAAATATTCATGGACATGAAAAATTAGTCTCTAAATTATCCCTCCATCCATTTTCTTACTATATCTAATACAACTTTTGACTTCTACAACAACTTCTTCAAAAATAAGCCTGTAACTCAACATTTTCTCTCTCCTCTCTATAACCAATACCAATTGGAGGTACTTGGGAGATTTTAATAAAAGATACAATATCTTACCTAATAATACTAATCCATTATTGTCACTTTTGATCAATATCTTCAACATCATGTTCTTATTAGGGTTCTAAGAGGGTTTAAACTTGTTTCCACTCTTAACAATCATTCATAAAGCATAACCCCTCAATACAAAAACTAATTTATATAATTTTTATATAATACCCTTCCCTATATACCATTAATTTATTATGTTCCCAATAAAAACTTTGACAAGATAATGAGCACAAGAGAATCCTTCTTGGGTTGAGAACTCTCCATTCGAAGCACTTGAGAGACCTCCAAATAACTTTTCATGCCTTATCCTTCAAAATATGACCTCAAAATACATGAAAAAACTTGAAAAAACATAAATCACCTCTAAAAATTCTTACATTGTCTCAAAAACCTTGAAATATAATCATGAATCCTCATTAAGCCACACACACTCTTTTTTTGCTTTATTAGACTAACTTGTAAACCACAATAGGCCTTAAAATTGACCTTCATGCCTCTTTAAATTCATTATCCACCTCATTAAAATAATAAATCAACCTATATCATGATTAAATACTACCATACATACTTCATATGCCTTGACAATAGATCATGATACCTCATTAGGCTAGGTAGGGTCTAGGAGTGGTTTAAGTGCAGACTTGGTTTGAAGGTCCTACCCTTATAGGATCACCCTGAGACTCTCATGAGTTCTCCAATGCCTCACATACATGATAAAATAACCTCATAAAATCACTCATTCCTATGTGCACTCATCTCACTAAGCCACCATGCTCATAACTTCTCATAAGGTCCCTTCATGCCATGAATATGCTTAGGCTACTCAAAGACTTGTACCTTCATGCAACCATAAGGCATTAGTTTCCTTAAAATTATCTCTTTTTAATTCAAATTATATTTCATGAAAACATCCTTCAATTAAAAAATTCCATCAATTCCCCTTGTCACATCAACATATTGCCAACTAGACACACTCTCTCAAAGACATCAACCTCATTCAAGATACACCTTTGACATCAATGAAAATTATCAATTATCTCCCCCTTTGTCATTGATGGAAACCACTCTCAAAAACTTATTTCAATAATATACTTATCCTTCATTCTAAGCTTTTTCCCCTTTTAACATAAATGACAAAGTGATGTTTGCAACTCCTTACAACCAAAACACTCAACACATAAGGTTGAGTTTATGAGTGAAATACAAACATGTTCCCCCTTTATCCATGCATAAATTATTGAAACTACTCACCTACTCTTAGATCTAATGAAACTCCTAATTATCTCCCCATAAATACTTGAGCTCATCAATGATTGCTAGGGGTAGGAATTCCACTCAATTCCTATCTTAGGTGTTCAAATGTTACCTTTGGGAGTGGTTTGGTCAAAAAATTTGTAATCTAATTCTGTGTAGAAAAATATTCAAGATAGACACATTTTTCACTTACCTAATCTCTTAGAAAAAAATACCTAATGGGAATGTTCTTAGTCCTTGAGTGTATGATAAGGTTATTTGAGATGCTTATATCACTTGTATTGTCATAAAAAAATAGGATTAGGACCATCATACTCCACCTTTTAGTTTTTTAAGGTCTATCTCATCCATAGGACCTGAGTGAAACATGAAAATGATGTAATGTACTCAGCCTCAAAAGTGGATAATGCTACTAATGGTTTCTTCTTGCTTATCCATGAAACTAGGCACCCACCTAAGAAGAAAACTCCTCCACTAGTACTTTTCATATCATCTAGGATTATATCATAATTTACATCTATATAGGTTACCAAATTGAAATACTTAACCCTTGGATACCACAAGCCAAACTCCATAGTCCCCTTGAGATACCTGAGTATCCTTTTTATTGCTTATAGATTATTTTCCTTTGGATCTGATTGAAACCTTCCCATAATACCTACTACTTGCATGATGTCAGGTCTAGATTTAGTGGTGTATATCAAACTTCCAATCATTGACCTATATGATGTCTGATTGACCTTTGTAGATTCATCTTCCTTTTTTAACTTACACCATGTGATCATAGGTTTATTAACTACCTTACAATCTTCCATCTTAAACTTCTTAAACATCTATCTTATGTACTTGGCTTGAGAAATGAATATACCTTTTTTAGATTGAGTGATTTGAAACCCAAGAAATAATGATAGTTATCCTAACATGGACATATAAAAATATTTATTTATCACCTCTACAAAGGCCTTGGTCATGTTTTCATTATTTCCACCAAATATGATGCCATCCACATATACGAAAACTATCAACTGACGGTCATCTTTAGTATTTATGTACAAATTATTATCTACAACTCTTCTTTTAAATCCTTGATCCAACATATACCTATCTAACCTAACATATGAATATATATGAGCTTTCTTTAGACCATAAATAGCCTTTTTCAATCTAAAAACATAGTCCTAGTCACCTTATAGTGAGAACCACTCAAGTTTCTCTATGTACACCTCCTCTTCTAAATTCCCATTCAAAAAGGTAAATTTGGCATCAATCTAGTATACCTTGAACCCTTTGAATCTTGAATATGCTAGAAAGAATCTAATGGCCTCAAATCTTGTTACTAGTGAAAAGGTCTCCTCAAAGTCTACCCCTTTAACTTGTGCATATCCCTTGCATACCAATCTAGCCTTGTTCTTATTGAATTTTCCATCTTCATTCAACTTGTTTCTAAACACCCATTTTTTTCCAATGACATTTTTGTCTTTAGGCTTAGGAACTAGTTCCCAAGTCTCATTATTCTCTATTTGGTCTAATTCTTAATTCATAACACTATCAAAATTTGTCTTTTCTCACTTATATAAATTTATTAGGTTCAATCTTATATAATAGATCAACATTCTCTTGATTCATATTACTTATTAGTCTTTTCTTTGTTTGCATACCTACATCCTTGTTGCTACTGATTTGAGATGCAGGATGATCTCTTTGAATCTATCTTGAGGGGAATTTTGAGTCTTGTCTCTCCTCAACTTCTTCTTCTTCCTCATCAAACTCTATAGTTTCCTCTTTATTCTTGAATTTCAAATTCTCTAATATATCCTTTGACTGTGTGTGATTTCCTTGTCTCATCAATCTTCACATTGGTGCTTTCTACTATCTTCCATAACCTATTGTTATAACATCTATAAGATCAGATCATTGATGAGTATCCTAATAATATACCTTCATCAAATATATAATCAAAATTTCCTAAGTATTCATCATCTCCTTTGATGAAACATTTTCTCCCAAACACTCTAAAGTATTCCATGTTAGTAGGTTTGTCTTTCCATAGTTCATAAGGGGTCTTGTTGTCATTAGTACTTAGATGTCCTATATTCAAAATATATATTCTAGTTCTCATTGCCTCTCTCCAAAAGCCATTAGATCATCTAGACTCATTTAACATAGTTCTTTTCATCTCTTGAATTATCCTATTCTTTCTTTCCAATACCCTTTTCTATTGAGGTGTCCTAGCTACTGAGAACTATCTCCTTAATCCATGAACCTCATAGAAGTCATGAAAATCATTATACAAAAACTCTCATCATCTATCATATCTTAGGAACTTAATCTTCCCATTATTCTCATTCTCAACAAATTACTTCAATGCCTTGAACTTGTCAAAAACTTTTGACTTTTATTTCAATAATATTACCCAAATCATTCTTGTGTAGTCATCTATGAGTAACATGAAGTATTTATCTCTTTGAATGCTTTGAATTATTCTAGGCCCATAGATATTAGTGTGTATTAACTCCAAGGATCTTGTATTAGATTACTCCTTTGACTTAAACCTTCTTTTAGTCTACTTACCATGTCAAAATGCCTTGCAAAGTATGTTTATGGGTTTAGTGATCTTAGGCATGTTATTAATAGACTTCATAGTGATTATCTTGACCATATTTTTAAATTTTAGGTGACACAACCTTATATTAGATAGCCGAATTTCATCTATATTGCTCATAAAACATGTCTCCTTCTTTATCTCATTTAATACATATAGACTGTTCTCACTCCTCTTAGCATTTTTAATTAACCTTCCCAATTTAGCTCTCTTTATCTCACACCCTTTGTCATGAAAGGTTAGTGTGTGTCATTGGTTTAAAATTTTACTTACACTAATAATGTTATGTTTAAAATATTCCACATACAACACATTTTATGTCTTGGTCTTTACATTATCCAAACTAAAGATACACTTGCTAACTATATTGGTAGTTGTGTTGTCTCCAAATATCATTGTTCCTACATCATTCGTACTTAATGAGATGAACTTGTTTTTGTCTCATGTTATGTTGATTGAGAAACCACTATCTATATACCATTTCATGCTTTCATATTGAATGTGAAAGGTAGTCTGAGATAGCATAAATTACTCTTTAGTCTTCTATTTCTCATTAGTAAAAAAACCATCTTAACTCTTGAGCACAATATGATTAGTCGTAACTTTCATTGGATTACACACTAATGTTTGACCCTTCTCATGTAATCTATAATCTCTATTTACCTTGTTAAGTCCTCTTGATTTATCACTCCTTCTCCCATGGTCCCATGATAACTTATCCCTTGAGACCATTCTATAATCACTTTCTCTATAACCAAAGATATGATAAGTAAGAAAATAAACATTGACAGAATTAGAATACCTCATTGCATTGGGTTTCCTGATGGACCTTTTCATGTTAACTTTATTACTGGTGATCTTAACTTGTTCTAGCTTCTCAATCTCTTTCTCAAACTTTCTCATCTTGTCTATAAGATGCTCATTCTCAACCTTAAAAGAATCTAGTTCTATATTCAATTGATCATACTTAACTTATTTTGATTTAAACTTTGTATTGACACATTATAAATAATTCTTAAGATCCTTAATGATTTTCTCATCCCTTTTGGATTCTTTAACCCAGTCACTCTTCAAGGTACAAATTTTTTCCTTAAGATCCTTGACCATAGATATCAACTCATGATTTTTCTTATTTTGATGCTTAAAATAATATAGGTAACTTATGAGCTCAAATTCAAGGTCTCCTTCATCTTCTTCTTCTTCTTCACTATCATAGTAGACTTGTTCATCATACCTATTTTCTTATTAATCACTAGACATCTTGTGCTTATTAGAATCACCTTCAATCTATTAGTCTTGCTTCAAAGGACTAAGATCTGATACAAATTGTTAGAATCAAAATGACTAAGAAGGGGGGGTGAATTAGTATTCAAAAAATTCATTCAATTCCACTTATCATTCATGAGCCATTCATACATACATGTGAATCAATCAAAATACAAGAAATCATACATATGAATAAGAAAACATCATATATATGTTAAAACCTCAAGGGGAAGAAAACCCTATGATCTCTAAAAATGGACCATAGTCATATAAGACAAAAACCAATTTTAGTGAAGCACCAACTCCACTTGGAGCACCAATCTTGACTAGCCAAGCACCCACTTGAATAGTCTTTAGCAAGCACCCACTTGTAAGGAGGCACCAACCCCATATATAGATCACAACTAACTCAACCAAACAATTTATTTTATCACCTTAAGAACACCTTATTTCTCAACCAATATATGATGATAACTTCTTCAACTATTCACACTCTTATCCCTCTCAAACTATCTTCTAGGCCTCTTCACTCAACTAGGTCTCTTTAAGATTGATTAGGTCATATAACCCTGATATTCATAATTATACCTCCTTTTATATATTCATGACATATCTTATACACTCCTATAATGGTATATAATACCTTCTTCCAATCAATAATATTCTATCTCATTTGCTTCTCTATCCAATCCACTAACTAGTTAATTAGGCCTAAAAGGCCTTGTTCTTATACAAGACTCTTGATCATATATCTCTTGGTCAACCACACACACACTTTTCCAATTATATTTAAAACAAAATATACCTTATGACACTTACAAGTAAGAATAAATCATTACATTAGGTTGACCATTACACAAATAGTCCAAATCCTTCTTTAGGTCTCACGGAGACTTAATTCTATTCAGCCTATTTTAGGACATGTTACCTTATGAACCATTAGAACAATCAACACCTATATACACAACACAAAATTTAAATAAATAAATCAAATAGGCCTTATCCAAAATCCTCTATCACCACTTGAAACACTTCATTAACATTGTTCACATTAGGCCTTTGAACACACATAAAAGTATGTCTTGAATAACTAAATATAACACACAATTTAGTCACAGAACCATGATAATAAATCACTTATACAGATCTTACATGACCTCAATAATATCACCATATTAATTATATAATTAAAATATATCATAGAGACTCAAAAACACCTTTGTAACTCACTCACTCAGAATTACCAATTTTCCTCAAAGACTAGCCATGGTGACTCAAACCTCCAACACCTGTATATAAATTTTTAATTATTTATTATGAATTTAGATGATCCTTTGACATATCTAGACCATCTTAAAATATAAACATCATATGTTCTATTAGAAACTATTGGTCTTATAGACCAATTTGTTTACCTCGCTACACACAGACCTCACTAAGTCACACAAGGCATTTTGGCCTCATCATTTTCATCACTATACCTAACTTCTTATATATATATATATATATATATATATATATATATATATATATATATATATATATATATAAATCCTCAAAAAACATATCCATGCACTTTTTTTCATCAATCTATCATGAAAACACATTCCTATTCATCTTCTCACTATTGCCTAGGTTTTTTACTATTTGCACCATTAGGCTTGTTAGCGACTGGCTAATTGGGATGACTAGTTTAGCATACTTGAGGGATATAACCTTTATATAAATCTTCATGTAAATGAAAAATTAATCTCTATCTTCTCACTCCATCCATTTTCTTACTATTTCCAATGAAACTTTTGACTTCTACAATAACTTCTTTAAAACCAAACCTTTAACTCAACATTTTCTCTCTCTTCTCTCTAACCAACACCACCTGTTGGATAGGGCATATTGATCTTATTTCATAGTAAATATAGACCATTCACTATTAGGTTATAAATCTAATGGTAGAAATTATGTTTTTTCATTTTTCCCCTATCTGTAACCCTCTTTTTGATATGAGGGCATTATAATTATGGTGGGACATTGTATTTAAGTGAAGAGGATATTATAGTGTTTATATTGTAGGTTTTCCCCTGCATTTTTTGGATTGAATAATAAGTAATGGTTGTGTCTATGTGGAAATATCCCATATTGGGTGAACCACATTAAATCCATCTCTATTATGTTATATTTTTTTGCATTTTATTTCCATCTTTAATTCATTAATATTTCTCTATGTTATGTATTCTTAACACTACCTAGAGGTACTTGGGAGAGGTTGTATGAAATAAAAAATAAATCATGTCTATAAATTGATCCTAGCCTAGATAATATAGATCATACCTACACTTTTTATTAGGAATACATTTGGAAGTGGGAGCATGACCAATATGGGGATCTGCTAGACCCAATTAGGAGATTACTTGTCACAATACACCATGTGAAGTAGGGTTCAAAAGCTTACAATATAAAATAATCATGAACTAACCCTAAAAGAGTCTTAACATTTTATATTGCACCTATGATAATAATCAAGAAAGTAAAATCTAATCTAGTACACATCATAGCTTGTGGCACAATAAAGGGGTTAGTAAAGTAATCAAAACATGTATAAGAGAATCTAAATTAAGCTAAGTATGAGTAAGACCCTAATACATGAAATATGAAGAGTAATATTATTTGAGCCAACACTTATTCTACTTCTATCTACCAAATAGAGGATAATAAAGTTATAATATCCTTACCTAAATGTGAACCCATCGAGACTCAATCTCTCCCTTAGCCAAAGGGGCTTTGTAAGAGTTTGTTGTGGTTTGTAAGGATAACTAAGAAATGCCAAAGCATCCAAGAATTTAACAAAATAATATATTCTCTAATTAGAATGGTGGAATAGTAGATTTTTAAGAATTATGAACAAATAATAACTCTTTATTTCATATTTTAAAATGACAAAAATGATTTTGTATTTATAGGCAGATTTTGCCCTAAATCCTCCTAGAAACATCGACTGTATAGGGTCATCCATGGTTGACCTTGTATTCTTTTGTGGATAATTCACTAGATCTAAGCTAGGTCATTTGAAAGGCTATTAAATCCAAAAAGTGAAAATACCCTTAAACTATAAAGGATCAACCATGGTCGAACTATTACAATTGACAATCCAAAAGGGAATTAAAGGTAAGAAAAGGAGGATAGAAAAAGGAAAAATATTGGATGAGTGTGAAAGGGAGGAGTAATATTTTAGGTAATGGTTTTAAGATCTGGTTGGATTGGTAATAACATGTAAATAAGGGACAACAATCCTATGAATTACCAAAGGTTTTCCCACCCCTTTCCTAGTGTACCCCTTAAGGCACGACTCAAAGAGATTAAGTCTTGATAGGTTATTTAAAAATACAAAGCATTAGTATTTGATAAAAGGTTTAAAATATTATGTGTATAAATATTCCCCACTCAAATTTCATCACGTGTCACTAAGGTGTAACAGGGGATGGTGCTTTAAGAAAGAACATAGTAACACACAATGCTAATGCTAAAAATAAGATTTAGTATTTTAAAGCAAAAAATAACTGAATGTAAATGATTGAAAGGTAAAATAACTAAAAATTAAATGTAATGCATACCTTGAATTACCTTTATTGTGGGATGGTTATCTACTATGTTTTTAGTTTTAATTATGGAGGGTGTAGAGATTGTTTTCGATAAACCCAAGAATAAAACTAAAAATCAAAAACAAACAAATGTAACAAAATCCAAGATAACTGGTGTGATGAGGATTGGATGTACTATGGAAATTTGGCAAGCTAGGGTGACTGATGATATGTTAGACCAAATGATCAAGTCAAAAATAAGAGTAAATCAGGTAACTAAAAATCTAAGGTTACTAAAGACCTAAAAAATCAAACAAGATATCCTTAAGTAAGAAAGGAAAACTCACCAAGTCAAACCAAGAATACATGTCAAAAAAGATGGTAATCAAAACAAATCAATGGTAAATGACTAAAAGAAATGGTAAAACAACATTGATGAGTGTGCAGTAACAATCCTTATCTCACTCAATAATGGAAAAAATTACATAAAAAGGGAAAACAACATTGTCAAGTGAGAAGTAACAAGCCAACCTCACTCAACAATGAAACAAGGGTATGAACTTAGGTGTACATAATAGAAATATAGTTCAAAAATTACAAATGGTAAAAGGAAAGTAAAGTAAGTGTATAAATTTAAATCATGGTAAAAAATAAATAAGTAATCCATAGTTGTTCAAACATGTTGTTTCTCTCTAAGGATAGATAAAACTAAAATGAAGTAGTGCTAGCATATTTTTAAGAGATGAAGAAGAAGGAATTAAATAAGGTAAAAGAGAGCTGGAATCATAATTTGTCTGTCAAGGGGAAGAAATGAAATGGGTGGAGGGGAGAATAAAGAAAAAGGTAGAGGAGTAAAGAAACTCAAATTAGGTTTGTCAAAACAAGAGGAATTTTGACCTTAAGGACTCTAAAGAACTTCTCTTAGCCACACAAGTCTTAGTTCAACAAATGAAGTATATAGATCATCCTATAAAGGATATATACATGAAAATTAAAATTGACTTACCTTCCCACAACATGTTCCCCATTCCTCAGGACCCCTTATAGAGTCGTTAGTATACTAAAAATATTGGGTAATTGTGTGATAAATTATATAACACCATAGAGTTTTTTAATTCCCCTATTCCAATCTATTGGCCTACTACACTCTAAATGACCTCAGCTCTATGTGAGGCTAACTATGGATTTTGAGCTTTGATTAGAAATAGGAGATGTGATTGTAATCACATATTTTGGTGTCAATTTGACTTTTGATATTTCTATGGTTATTTTTGATATATCATTTCCTTTTGATTAAAATGATTTGGCTTTTAACTTTATTGATGGTTTTTTTCTATTCCTCCTCCATACAGATTTGGAAAACCAAACATGGGTAATAAAGATGACTTTCATTTGAATACTTCAAACAAGGTTGCTAAGAGAGAGAACTTCAAAGAGCATGGGGTCCAAGAGTCTCATAAATTTAGATTAAATGAAAGTGTTATCTTGACTCAAACCTTATTTTATCCAATGTGGAGTGAAATAAAAGGAAAATCAAGAGAAGTGACACATGGAACAATTTGAATTACTTCAAATCTTAAAAAATGTGACAAAGGGAAAAAAGGGATAAAATGATAGTAAAGGGTGATTCCTTATCATAAGAATGAGGGAAATGGAGGAAAACATGATAACATAGATTATTGTGTAGATTTCATCTAACAAAAGAAGCAAAAGTTAAAGTTTAGAACAAGGATGAATACCATGAAAATGTGGTAATTTTATGATGAGGTTCGGGTCCTATCCATAGTCTTACACTATAACTACATAAAATAAGGAAAAGATAAAGAAAATAGATGATAATTTTATGAGGGATATCGGGCCCTATCCATGGTCTTACAAAGTAACTCATAAGATAAAAATTTAAGGGGTGCCAAAACAACATTGGAAAGCAAAAAGCATGTGAAAAATAAGTAAAAGATGGTGGTTTTGTGAGTAATGTCGAGTCCTATCCATGGTCTTATACTAAAACTCACAAAACAAAAACCCAAGGGGTGTGAAAAAAAAGAGAAAATGCAAGAAGATAAAGAAGACTATGGTAAATCAAGAAACCAAAATACCAAAAAGGGAGGACTGAAGGTTTGTGAATGAAAGAGGAAACTTGTTGTAGAAGGAAAGAAATATACTTAAGTAACCTAAAAATAGTGTTAGATAGATATATTTAGAAATCATAACAAGAAGGAAATGTTTAGGAAAAGTATTTTCTAAGTAATTGTGCATGGTGGGCTCTTTGAAAACATAGCCTTTATTAGTTTGAAGGTAGTAGGTTCTTGGACCAAGAATGTCTTTAACTAAATATGGGCCCCACCATTTTTGGGTGTATTTACCTTCTTTATCATGAGTGTAGTCTAGTTTAAGGATAAGGTCACCATTATTAAATATGTGGAATTTAACACATTTATTATGTTGTTTAGCAATGCAAGCCTTGTATTGGCAGTTACGTTGTAATATAGAAAGAAGACATTAATCAAGAAGATTAAGGGAATGATGGAAAGATTAATGCAATTCTTCATCAGGAATAATACCATGAAAATATATAAAAAGAGAGGGAAGTTCAACTTATAAAGGAAGAACTGACTCATAACCATATACTAGAGAGAATGGAGTTGCCTCGGTGGTAGTGTGTATAGTAGTCTAATAGGCCCAAAGTGCAGGGTAAAGATGAAGGTGCCAATCCATGTAGGTTTCATGAATTATCTTTTGGAGAATTTTGTTTATAATTTTATTAGTGGCCTCATCTTGACCATTGCATTATGGATGATAAGGCATGGAAATTTTTTGATTGATCTTGAATTTATTGCAAAGCTGTTTAACATGTTTGTTTTTGAGGTTACCACCCTTATTTGAAATGATGGTATGGGGAACACCAAAGAAGCAAATTATTTGATAAAGAATAAATTTGGAAATGGTAGGACCAATGACATTTACAAGGGTCATGGCTTCAATCCACTTGGTAAAATATTTGATAGTGGTAATAATAAAGATATGCCCATCATGAGAGTGAGGAAGTTTACCAATGAGGTAAAATCCCCATGTGGAAAATGGATAAGGATATTTGATAGTTTGAAGGTTAGTTGGAGGTGAATAGAATAGATCATCATGAAGTTGATAAGGATTAAACTTTTTAGCATATTTGATTGCATATTTTTTGAGATTAGGCCAAAAGTAACCCATATATAAGCATTTACATGCTATAGCATGTTTTCTATAGTGGCCACCACAAATTCCCCTATGTTCTTGTTCAAGAAAAGGAGGGACCTCATCTTGAATAAAACAACAAAGCAAGGTACCTTCAGTATTGTGATAGTAAAGGATGTTGTGTCAAAATACATATTTTAAAGATTTTTTATGAATGTGTGTTTTTTCATGAGAATATAAATTAGGAGGATAAATTTGATGTTCTAAGAATTAAACAATGTCTTGTTACCAT
Source organism: Torreya grandis (assembly GCA_037957365.1). Lineage (NCBI taxonomy): Eukaryota > Viridiplantae > Streptophyta > Pinopsida > Cupressales > Taxaceae > Torreya > Torreya grandis. The sequence goes on from JARHVA010000443.1 coordinate 1,437,874, forward strand.
GGGCTTTGTCAAATTTTAATATCCTCAATATGATAGATAAGTGAATCCAGTGGTTGAGTAGAGGGATGAAGATTTTCTTATTTGTATGAGAATAGTAGGATCAAAAAGGACTTAGTGTAGATGAAAGAGAGATTCTGAAGATGCAATATAATCAGTAATAGAATTTTGATCTATAGGAATAAGATCAATATTTAAATATATAAAATCCTTAGCAAGAGTGGTTGAAATTTAATTATAGGTAATAAGGTTCTCACTTTTACATTGATAATCACCACTAACTTGATAGAAAATAAGTTAAGAATCACCTAAAGCATGAAGGTATTGAATTTTAAATCAAGATAAACTCTCATGCATAAGATAAGAGATTCATATTCATCCATATTGTTGGTGACATCAAAGATGAAGCAAAGATCTAAAAGAATGATATTACCAAGAGGACTCATGAGAATGCAACATGCCCTAGCACTTTGAAGGCATTTATCACCATCAAAGTGAAGGGTCTAAGTATCCTCATGTAATTAAACATTAATTTTAGGAAGCTCCTTGCTAACTAATTTTGGTTTAGCAGTACTAGGAGTGGAATTTTTATCAAGTTGATTAGCTTAAAAATTGGCAATAAAGATATGAAATTAATCTTTGAGAGAGATATCTTTATTAAGACATTCAATGTAAAGGATATTATCATCTGGAAGATCATCTTGAAGAGAAGAAGTAACTATAACAAGGGTTATGGCAAGTTGATTATCTATGACTTTCCCATTGACATATTTTTGATTGATGATGTGGAGATCAAATTCCATAAGTAGGACCATATATTTGTCAATTCTATCTCTAGGAAAAAGGCTTTAGATAAGAAATGATTGAGGGGGCTGGAATGAACAATGACATAAGTAGTTTGGTAAAGTGTATAGTGGATAAGATTTTAAACTATGAAATATATGGTGAGGCAATCATACTCAATTTTTGTATAACATGTCTCATAGTCGATGAGGCCTTAACTAATGTAGTAGATAACATACTCTCTTCCCATATCATCTTGTTGGTCAAGCATTGCCCCAACTGAAATAGGTTTGGAAGAAGTATATATAATCAAAGGTTTATCATTGGAAGGAGGATGAAGTGTGGGTGGATGAATCAATGACTCTTTCATGTTATCAAAGGCTTTTTGACATGAATCCTTCCATTCTAAAGTAGTACCTTTCTTGAGAATGGAATTGATGGATTGAATTCGATATGCCATTTCTAGGATGAATCATCTAATTGCCCCAAGTTTTCCCAAATGAGTATGAATGTTAGGAATAGAATGAGGAATAGGCATGTTGATGATAAAACTAATTTTGGTAGGGTCAACATCAATGTTTTAGAGAGAGATTAAGAATCCTAATAATTTTCTAGATGTGACTCCAAAGACACATTTGTAAGGATTAAGTCTAACTTTGTATTTAAGGAGATGGTTAAATATGATAACAAGAATAGAAAGATGATTTTTACAATGTTTATATTTATAAATAAGATCATATACATAGGTTTTAATAATTTTGTTAATGAGATTATGAAATATGTGAGTCGTTGGTCATTGGCAAGTGGATTTAGCATTTTTGTGGCCAAAGGGCATTTTGACATAGTAATAGGTGCCCCATTCCATGGTGAAAGTTGTCTTATGTTGGTACTCAAGAGAAATATGAATATGATTGTATCATGAGAAGCCATATATAAGAGATAACATTTTGTAGCTAGCCATGAAATCTATTGAAGGCAAGGGGAAGTTGTCCTTGGGACAAATAAGATTAAGACTATGAAAATCAATATAAATGTGAATGATCATAGTAAATTTATTTTTAATGGGGACAATTTTGGAAAACCATTCAAAATATCCCACTAGTTTGATAAATTTAGCATCAAATAATTTGATTATTTCCTTATGACATAAAGTAGAAAATTCAGGCATAAATTTTATTTATTTTTGATGTATAAGCTTAACATCAAGATACGTAATAATTTTATGCACTATAATTTTAGGGTGAATGTTAGGCATGTCCTCATAAGACCAAGTGAATTCCTCATGATATTTATCAAAGAATAAGCTAAAATTATCATGTTTAGTAGGTGAGATTTCATGAGAGACAATAATTGGTAGAGGATAAGATAGTGTACCATGTTTGATGTGAGTGGTTTTTTTTTATAAGAATGGCATTGCCATATTGAAATTGGTATGGTGAATTAGGTAAGATGGAAATTGGATTTTTTTAGGATCAATGCTAGCAAGGAAGTTATTGAAGCAAGAATTTTTAGTTTTAAAAGTTCTAAGTTTATGATGTTGTCGAGGAGTTTGAGATTATTGAGCATAAAGTAACTCAAGGATAGATTCATCACTAGGAAAAATAGGAAGAGGACCATAATAATCAACATCTACTTCAAGATATAAAATTTGATTACCATTGAGATTAGATATAAAATGTATCTGAACATCGGTGGCCTTGGCATCAAGTGTGATTTTAGGAGTAAAAGAAATAGATGGTGTAGAATATATTGGTGTGTTGGTGAGTTAAATGGTGGGAAAAAGATCAAATATAATGATTGGATCCAAAGGTGGTAAATTAGGTGTAGTAATTTTCAAATCTTTTTAAGGCATAAAATGTTCTACCACCCAAGGAGTATTCATAAGAGGAAAATTTATAGGAGGTACATGACCCTCAGGATCTAAGGTATGATCAACAAAAATGGTATGAACATCTTGATTAAAAGCATGAATTTGGGTTAAGGTTTTATGATAATGCTAGACATATAAGTCTATAGATTGATCTTGGGCCATAATATAGTTATCATTGTATGTTGGAAAAATCTTACATGCTTGAGAATCAGGGGGAGTTTCAGAAGATGAAATCCTAATATTACTAAATATATGAAGAGACATGATGAGAGGGTCTTGAAATAATTTATCCACTCTAAAATAATTACAAGTGAAGGCATCTTCAGGTAAAGAAGGCTCCTAATAATTACATGGAGGGTGAAAATTGGTAATCTCATCTATGAGAGGAATAGTATAGTCTCTTTGTAAGAGAGAAGGATGAAGCCATTGTGAAATGTATGAAGGTAACTTAGTAGTATTGTAAGTATGTTGAAACTTATTGGGATAATCATCATTAGAATCCACAAGAGTAACTTGTAAATTAGGATTCATGTTGATGAATTTAGGTAAAGGAGAACTATTGATCTTAGGAATTTTAGGAACACAATACTGTGATTTAGGATTGTTTAGTTGGATACTCCATAGGATAGGATCAACTTCATGCTTATATCATTTTCCATTATGTAATAATTTAATATATTGACTACCAAAAGAGCTAATGGCCCTCATTCGATGATTCTATAGATGACCAAGGAGTATGTTGTAAGACAAAAGAATATCAAGGACCATAAGCTTGGTTTGAACTATCTTAGGTCCTATAGTTAATAGAAGACAAATACAAATAAGTGGCTTTTGATTTGTCTTATCAAAACCATAACAGGTAAGATGGGTTTGTTTGAGATGAACTTTGTTATAACCAAGTTGTTGTATAAGCCATAAATATGTCACATTAATACCATATCCTTCATTAACTAGAAATTTTTAGATAAGATTGGTATTAATGGATACTTTGATAAAAAGTGGTGGATCATCGACATGAAAAATAATTTCATCATTGATCATGTCCTCTTCAAGGAATTCAATAGAGGGTTTAGAATAAGGATAGATAGTTTTAATGATATTGATGTTGGGAGGTTGAGATTCAATAGAAGGTGGTTCTTCATCTATTAAATATGGATCTTCAATCTCTTAAAGTTGTTACATAATGAATTTATGATGATAGGGTGAAGTGCGAACCAATTCCATAAGTGAAATATTACAAGGCATAGATTTGAGTTCTTTAGGAAAGTTCCAATGAGACTTAGAAGAACTAGTATGAGGTTTAGGAGGTAAATTATACTATGGAGGAATAGATGTGGTTAGAGGGTCAAAAGGAGGAAATTGTTCCTTATGTGCTTTTGAATCAATATTTGTGGTGGTGGTGGTATATTTAAGTAATTTTTCTTATAAAGATAAATTTTTAGGATTGGTAATGGGATAGTTATGAGCTGATTTTTGACAATATTTGACCTTAGTGGTGTTGACATATTGAGAATTATTAAAGTATTGGTCATAATCAACATTAATGGCACAAACATCCTTAGAAGTTGATTGATTATTTGAAGAGTATTTTTCATTGTTAGAGGTAGAAGCTTTATAATTTTATCATTTTTGAAAAGTAGCAATGTATTCTTGACAATGAAGATTGATCATAGCTTCATGGTTGAATGAATCACTAAGCACATAAGAGAAAAAAAATTTAATGAGCCTTCTAAAAGATTCAGGAGAATTCCTAATGTTAGCATGGAACCAAAACAATATATTGGGATCATACCACTTAGGAAGAGCATTGGGATAGATGAAAGGTTTTGAGGGTAGTAAAAATTGTTTCATTTGTTAAACCATGAGAAGTTTATGAGAAGGTGAAGTAATATAGGTTTTTATAACTCCTTTTTTGGTTTGTGGAGTATTACTAGTGATAGCATTAGATGTTTGGAAGGATCCTTTAAGAATTTTAGAATTAGTTTTAAATTTATTCATAATAAAGTCTTGATGTTTAGCTTGATCAAGAGCTTCATTTAGTATTTGAAGGTCAAAGGTTTGAACCTTATATTGGAGAGTGGGAATCAAAGCAGTGGTAAAGAGTTTGAATAAGTTATCATCAATCATGTCATGGTTAGATTTATGAGCTCAATATTTCCCTATTTTGATAAAGTCATGAGCTGATTCATTAGGAGATTACTTAGCATTGATGAAGTGGATAAGACAATTTTTGGGAAGATCATTGTGTTGAAACTCTTTAAATAAAGGAGTAACCAAATAATCAAGTTACCAAATAGAATGTTGGTTTGGTTGATTATACCATTCTAATACAACATCGGTAAAAGTTTTGACTAACATTTTAGTTGTGGCAAAGTTATTAGTTTGGATCCACTCTTTGTGAAGGTTGCCAAAGGTTTTAAAAATAAAGCAGGGTATTTAGTCCCATAATATTAGATAGTTAGAGATATGTTACCAATATCAATGGATACAATAAAGGGGATAAAGGATCATTTTGAATGGTTTGAAGCATCATGTTATTCATTATGGTTTTAAGAATAACATTACTTGAGGCATCTTGAAGAGGTGGAAGAATGAAATTGGGATTAGCTTGAGGATGCATAGTTAGAGGTTGATTACCCACATTGATTAGATTTTGTTGAAGTTGCATCATTTGATGGGTGTTAGAATTTTTCATAATGTTCATTTATTGGATAACTTGGGTTAAAATTTGGGTCATATTGGGAGGTGGGTTGGTGTTGGTAGGATCACTCCCCAAATTAGTGTTAGGGGGAGGATTATTAGAAGAAGGATTATTGGTGGGATTATCAAGTAAAATTGTATCAATCACTCTCACATTAGTTTAAATATTTTTAATATGAGAATTTTCTTGATAAGTAAGGAAATGATTAGATCCATCAACTTCATCTTCAGGTATTATTTAAACCATGTTATAGGTCATGGATGAAGGAGGAGAATAGGTAACCCAAGAGAGATGGTGCTCTTAGGAGGAAAAGAGAGGGAGAAATGAACATCCCATATAATATCTAAATGGATTCAATTTATCCAAGAAGATTTTGATAGGAGACTTCAGTTTGACTAAAGAGAGATCAATAGAATGCAAAATTGGACAAATAAGGAACTAGAATGATGAATAGGGGAAGCAAAAAATAGTACAGGGTTGATTGGGTCAACCTAATATAATAAATAGAGGAAATAAGAAGATAAAACAAGGTCTATAAACTATATAGGTTCGATTGGGTTGATCCAGTATAGTACACAGAGGTTGTAAAAAAGTACAAGGTTGATTGGGTCAACCTATTATAGCATACAGGGAAAAAGAAAAGGTTGACAACAAGTTGTGAACTGAAACAAGACAATTTTTTTAGCTAATTTAAAAAATTAATATTTGAAAGGAAACAAACAATCAATTAGATCAATGTTGGCTAATCCAATTGAGGCACATAATACAAAACCTTGCACCAATGTTGGCTAATGTAAGTTTTTCACACACAATTGAGAAAAGAGCAAGCAATCAACTTGAAAAGTAAAGAGATAACTAATTGGTCAACCTAATATGTTTTATTATATTATTAAGAAATTATTTTAAATGTGATGGGAATTTGGTTATAAAGCAAAGAACTTGATAGCAATTTAAGGCTGGTTTCAGGTAGTTTGGGCTGAAAGGGACTATAGTGGAAATGATATAGGCTTAGTATTAGGGCCTACCCCCTCACTTTATACACTATAGAAATAAGGGTATTAGGTGTTTATCAATTATATACCATTAACCACTCTTTATACTTGACTTGAGTACTACGTCAGCTTCCCCCTTGGTGATGAAATCCAAGTAGGTTGGCCTTGGGTAGATAAATGTTAAAGTACTTATTTCAATTATGTGGTTTGACTGTGTGTGCATAAAATAGAAATAGTGAAACTAAATGGTTAATTAAAAACCCCTAATTAGATTATGTGAACTATTCTAAGCATGTAAGTAACAAGAAAAAAAAGGTGTGAACTAGTTAATAACATGTAAAGATTAATTCCAACTTGAAACAAGGTATAATGTTGACACTATATGCACAGAATATAAAATAAGGTGGCAAGGTTGAACTTATACTATGGAAGTAATGTCTAAAAATGAATAGGGTCAACCTAGTTATTTTAGACAACACATAGAACATAGAACTGGGTCAATAGGGTCGATCCAATTGACTGTGCATGGGTAGTTTTGAATACTACAAATTGTGAAAGGAAAGATAATAAAAGAAAGAGACAAAAAGATAAAAAGGAACCTTGGAAGTTTAGAGATGCTCCGAATGAAGATTACTAGTCAAGAACCTTGGAATATGCTTGAAAACTCTACTAATTAGGTCAATTGGGTCGATCAAGCTTCACAAAATCTTACTTTTGAGTGCCTAAAATGTACAAGGTCAACCAGGGTCGATGTAGTATGTTGAATAAGATGCATAAAAATATGTAGGGTCAACTAGGTTGCCCTAGTAGTCTGAAATAAGAATATGGAAACTTGTAATGGGTTGTCTGAGTTAATCCAGTTGCCTATTCTAAAAAAATTGTGCACAAATATTAGAACCAAGTCAACAGAGTCAATCTAATATGACATATATATGTTAAAAATAATGCTAGAAATAATGAAAGAAAGTGAAATAGATCTTGTAAGAGTTAGTTTCACATTGATTTCACTAGAATATATGCAATCAAAAATACATCATGTCTATAAATTGATCTTGGCTCAGAGAAGATAAAGCATACCTACACTTTTGATTGGGAATACATCTGTTAAGTAGGACCATGACCAATATGGGGATCCTCTAGACCTGATTAAGGGATCACTTATCACAATACACCATTTGAGGTAGGGTTTCAAAGCCTACATTCTAACATAATCATGCAACAACCCTAAAGGAGTCTTAAGGTTTGATATTTCACCTATGCTAATAAATAAAAAAGTAAAACCTAATCTAGTACATACCAAAACTTGTGGCATAATAAAGGGGTTAGTAAATAAATTAAAACATGTATAAGTTAATATCAATTAAGCTAAGTATGATTAATACCCTAATACATGAAATATCAAGACTAATATTATTCAAGCCAACACTTATGCTTCTTCTATCTACAAAAGAGAGGAGAACAAAGTTAGAATATACTTACTTGAATGTGAACCCATCGAGACTCAATCTCTCCCTTGGCCAAAGGGGTTTCACAAGAGGTTATTGAGGTTTGTAAGGATAACTAAGAAATTCCAAAGCATCCAAGACTACATTCTGCAAGTATAAACCATAAGCTAAGACTCCTAGAGTATAATGGTGGAAGAGAGGATTATGAACAAGTATGATTGAATAATAATTCTTTATTACATATTTTAATAATGACATAAATGATCTTGTATTTATAGGTGGATATTACCCTAAATCCTCCCATAAATGTTGGCTATATAGTGTTGGCCATGGTTGACCCTATATGTTTTTAGGGATAACTCACTAGATCTAAGTTAGGTTAGTTGAAAGGTTAATAAAACCTTAAAAGTGAAAAATACCCCTAAACTATATAGGGTCAACCAAGGTTGACCTAGTACAATTAATAGTCTAAAAGGGAATTAAGGTAAGAAAATGAGGATGAAAAGAGAAAAAATAATGGAGTGTGCAAGGGAGGATTAATATCTTAGGGAATGGTTTTAAGAGCTGGTTGGATTGGTAATAATGTGGCTATAAGGGAAAACAATCATATAAATCACCAAATGTTTGCCCTCCCCTTTCTCAATGAACCCCTTAAGGCATGTACTTAGAGACATTGAGTCCTGACAGGTTCTTGCAAGATGTAAAGTGTTAGTATTTAATAAAAGTTTGAAAATATAATATTTATACAGAGTCCACTATAAGATAAAATAGCTTACCTAATAATACTAATCCATTCTAGGTACATTTGATTAATATCTTCAACATTGGGTCCTTATTAAGGTTCGAAGAGGGTTTAAACTTATTTTCACTCTTAAAGATCATTCATAAAGCATAGCCCCTCAATCCAAAAACTAATGCCTAGAATTTTGAGATATGACCCTTCCCCATCTACCATGAACTACTTATGTTCCCATGCAAAGTTTTGATGAGATAATGAGCACAATAAAATCCTTCTCAAGTTGAGAACCCTTTATTCTGAGCACTTGAGATAAATCCAAACTAATTTTCATGCCTTGTCCTTCAAACTATGACTTAAAAATACATGAAAAAATTTTAGAAAAAATACCTCTAAAAATGTTTACATGAACTCAAACACAATGTGATCATGACCCCTCATTAGTCCACACTCTCTCTTTTTACTCTCTAGGCCATGACCTGCAAACCACATTAGGCCTTAAAACTGACATTCATACCTCTTTCTAGGCAATCTCCACATCACTCACATAATAAATAAATCTCTCTCATAATTAAACATTACCATACATCCTTAACATGCCTTGACAATAGATCATGATACCTCATTAAGCCAAGTAGGGTCTAGGAGTGGTCTAGGTGCAGACTTGGTCTGAAGGTCCTACCCTTGTAAGTTCACCATGAGACTCTAATGAGTGATCCAATTCCTCACATACATTCTCAAACAACATCATACAACCACTCATGCCTGTGTACACTCATATCACCAAGATACCATGCTCATATATTTTTACAAGGTCCCTTCATGCCATGATTAAGCTTAGGCTACTCAAAGACTTATACCTTCATGCAACCATAAGTAATTAGTTACCTTAAAATTATCTATTTTTCCTTCAAATTCTCTTTCATGAAAACATCCTTTAATGAAAAAACACCATCAATTCCCCTTGTCACATCAATATAATGTTAACTAGGCACACTCTCCCTAAGACATCAACCTCATGCAAGATGTACCTTTGACATCAATGACAGTACTCAACATAAGCTCATTATATGAATTTTATAAGTATATATATTAGGTTTTCTATATATTAGTAAATACCTCATTGAAATTATAACCATGAAAGTTTGGTGTCATAAGTTTGATGTAGAAGTACCTATGTACATTATTTTTATGTGTTAGTTTGTGATAGATAAGTGAAAATTTTATGATACGAGAGTTTCCATATTGGTACAACTAGTTCATTATTTTTATAGTGTTTGATATGGGGCTAGTAAATTATGGGAATTATTATTTATTTTTATAGTTGGATTTACTAGAGGTTACCCATGTACAGACCAATAGGGTCACCTCATTTTTTCTCTAATACTATCTTCTAATCAAGGAGATGGGCACATGACTAAATAGTACATGTGATCCCCCATGTTCCTGCATTAGATAATGTGATGAGGGATCAAATTTTGTGGAAACTTTATAGGGTCATAGTGGAAACTTTATTGTGTTTGCTAACCATAATGCAGGTTAGTGGCTAGATTTGGATCATAGGGCATTATACATTGTGGGTTGAGCCACATAATTGTGACTATAATTTAGGATAATTTGAATTAACACACCTAATGACACCTTTAGTTATCCTGACTTACTAGGTAATACATGCAAGAGAGCAATGATGAGTGGGGGGATAAGGTGTGGCATATTTTATACTTGTGGTGAGACTTCTTAGCCAATTATGGCTAAAACCTTATGGTGGTGACAATGCAAAATTTAGGAAGAGGGAAGAGCTAGGAATGCATTTTCCATGTTATAGATATAGATTTATCCCCATACATGCCCAAAAGTGAGTTAAACCATATGGATGTGAGTACAAAGGTTGGATTTATAGATTATAGTGGTCCCATAAGGGATATGTAGATTATTTATTTCAATATGTATTCATGAAAACAACCATGTCCTAGAAACATGGGTGATGGGATGACTATAGGTATGTAATTTTTAAGTTTATGTTATCATTTTTTTATAAAGGTAGAGGTGTAAATGATAGGTAATAGTAATAGATATACTCTTAAGAATTTTTATAGTGTCTATTTTTATTTGTATTTAAAAAATGTGGTGATGGAGGAGGCACAATTCAAGACTCTAGGGGAGATGGTGCAAAATGATATTTTGGGCATTGTCTTGCTTGAGCATAATATCAAAAAGATGCTTAATCCATTGTAATTTTAGTTAAATAATATGCTAGTTAGATTTAGTTTGCTACAATAGATGATTTATAACTTGATCAGTGTGAAAAAGCCTAATCTTGAGAAGTAATCCTGGTAGGGTAAAATGAGATGAGACAATAGAGTGGTAGACATTGGCGATGGAGAGATATGCACACTTGAATAAAACAAGATGAGTGGTAGGTATACAAGGACATATCCATGGTATTATTTCATAGAATTGAACATTTTGATAAATTTTGTAGGATACTCAATCTATAGAATCTATGGTGAGCATGGCATCTCTCCTTCAGGAGCGTGTTGGTGATCCATAAATTTAGGGCATGCATTTTTTACTATGATCTATTTTTATCTATCAGTATGTATCTATGTATGAAACTCAGAAATGTATATATCGATATCATTTTTTACTCATTTGTGTTTTCTACATGTACAAATAATGTATTATTTATTTTATTTCTAACATGCATTTATGTTTTTAATATCATGCTATGAGAAAATGTTATGTATTGTGATGTATATATTTTACCTTATTTTTTATAAATAGATAAAATACTTTGTTCTAATAGGTGTAAAACTATAATATATTATAATTATAAATATGTAAAATAATCAAAAATTCTAATTTTGAAAATTTCTAAATATGAGAAATTTTGGAAAATACTCATAAGAAATATACTTATCTCAAACACATATTCCTATTGACTGTATTAGATATATGATATTGGAAATGAACAAAAGGCATGATTGTGCATGCTTAGGATTGGGAACAAAGTCTAAATCTATTTTTTGATATGTCTTCTATAAGTGGAAGGCAATGCAAGCCACTCATGTCCATTGAAAATAATTTTCCTACTTGATTGTGACCAATAACTAATAGGAAAATATAGAAATAAGTAGAATCTTGATGGTGGTAGGTAATAAGTATAATCTCAGGATTTTTATATATAGGAAAAATATTACTGGATAACAAAACATGTCACTTGAGTTTATTAATCATAGAATTTCCTTGGTTAAGAGTGATGAAAAAACATTGTTGTGCCTTTTGTGCCTACGTATGCTAATTAGTTTTGAATATTGTAATTTAGATTATGCCACACATAATTTTTCATTTTCCTTATCTTGTATTTAAATCCATAGGGGCAATTTGGAATCTTAGAACACTATAAAAAATAGGGGATTCTAATGGGTTGAGTTTAACTTAATCAACCCTATCAATTATTGACCACTACCTACATATCCAATAATACAAGGGGGGAATTCAAGACCATAGTTATCCCACCTAAAGTGATTGTGAAATTATGTTCCTTGACTATGTGTATGTAGTTATAAATATAGCTTTGATACTTTATAATGATATATACTTCATTTGAGATGTTTTAGACTTAGATTATGGATATGCCTTTTAAATTATCTTTATATTTGAAGGAATTAGGAATATATTATCAATGTGTAATAGTGTGTAAGATTCAACACAATGAATAAAAAGAGGGGATAATGAATGACTTTTGATGTGCATTTATAGGATTTTCTTTTATAATCTTATTTATTTGACCTTATGAAATGTGTGGGAAGACCCTAAAGAATAATTATAATTTTAAAAAGTAGTTGTTATTTGGTTCAAGGCACAAGTGGTCTAGTTAGACAAGATAATGACAACACTCTTGTTTCCCTAGTGTGTATCTATCTTGAAAATCATGGATAGTTATCATGAGGAGATAGTTTGAGCATGATTAATAAGTTTGAAAATTTGTATTTAAAATTCTTGGGTAGTAGTGATGGAAAATAAAAGGTCAATATTGAATATAGATAAACATACTAGAGGAATGGTGGATAAGATTCATGTATTTGGGCATAATTCATGTAGTTTAGGATGTGTCAAGAATTAACATTATCAAGTACATGTGACCAAATTTGTTTGCCTACATTTCCTTATCTTGGTTTCATTATAGTAATGAAATTTATAGATTAAATGAGAAATCATTGAATTTGGGTGTGTATAAAACACTTTATATTTGAGTGGATACTCCTATTGTACATGTCACTCAAATTTAGTAAACCCTAAAATAACATGTTGAGAAGTGTTGTCATTAATGTCAAGGTTGATGTCACTAATGTCAAGGTTGATGTCATTTATGTCAAGGTGTATCTATTGAAGATGTATGGTGAGTGGTCTTTGAGGTATGAGCTTGTGATATTGATGTGACAAGGTGGGTTTATTGAGTTTTGTCTTCTCTATTGGTTGATGTCAACATTGATATCAAGGTTTAGGTCATCATGAAGTTGTCAGTGTTGTCATTGAAGGTTATTGTGAAGGTATGATGATAATTAGGTCTATAAAAGTGTGGTTGAGAGCAAGGTTAATTAGAAATGACAAGGTTAGTTTGTAGTGAGTTGTGTCAATAAGCTTAGAAGAGTGTTGTATGATATCAGTGATATGAGTGTGTTATGAGTTTTCTTATGTAGCTTGAGTGATATCATTGAGGTCAGTATGTTTGAGCATAGTCAAGGTGTCTTGTGAATCTTAGTCTAGACCTTGTGAGAAGGTATGTGCAAGTAGCATGGTAAAGTGAGTGAGCTAAAGAAAGTTAGATGTTTTTTTGCATTTTATGGTATTTTTATTAAGTTTAGATTACTTTAGAAGTTTTTTAAGGTGGTTATTTGAGGAGAAGTCATTCTATCTTGGTCTATACTTAGATCTTGTCTGGCCTAATGAGGTATCATGATCTATTGTCAAGGCATGTGAAAAATATATGATAGTGTTTAAACATGAGATAATTTGTATGTAATTAGAGTGAGATGTTGAGCATTAAATTTAGGTGTTGAGAACATGTAAAGAGGCATGAAGGTTAGTTTAATACCTAGTAAGGTATGAAGACTATGGTGTAGAGAGAGAGAGAGAGTGTGTGTGTGTAGCCTAATGGGGTATCAGGATCAATTTCCAAGGAAAGTGTGAGTAGGTGATCATTTAAAAATGTGATTCAAGTTTTTTTATGCATGTTCATGAATTTTTATGTTCTAGTTTGAAGGACAAGGCATGAAACGTTGTTTAGAGGTTTCTTGAGTGCTCAGAATGAAGGGTTCTCAACCCATCAAGGATTTTCTTGTGCTCATTAAATTGTCAAAAAAATTCATGGGAACATTATATATTCATGATAGATTTATAAGGGTCATATGTGAATTTTCTAGGCATTAATTTTTGAATTGAGGGGTTATGCTTTATGAATGATTTTTAACACTATAGATTTGTTTAAACCCTCTTAGAACCCTAATGAAGACTTAAAGTTGAATATGTTGCTCAAAAGTGCTTAGTATGGATTTAATTACTTATTTAATATAATTTATCTTGTATTATACTCTCCCAAGTACCTTTATGTGGTATTGGTTAGAGAGAGGAGAGGGAAAATGTTGAGTTATGAGCTTATTTATAAAGAAGTTGTAGCTATCAAAAGTTGTATTGGACAAAGTTTTAAAATGATTGGATGGAGAATTTAGATAATTTTATTTCATTTACATGAAGGTTTATGGACATTTTATAAACCTAAAGTGTGATAAATTGGTCATCCAAGTTAGCTCATCGCTAACAGGCCTAATAGAGCCAATTGTACAAAACCTAGGCAGTAATGAGAAAATAGTTCTAAGTGTGTTTTAATGATATAATGAGGAAACCAAGTACATGGAGATTTTTTTTGAGATTTTTATGTATTATTAATTATTGGTATATATATTTTAATTCATGTATAATGGTGAAAATGATGAATCCAAAATGGTTTTTTTGACTCAGTGAGGTCTGTGTGTAGTAAGGTCAATAAATTCATCTACAAAACCAATAGTTGCCACTAGAAAATATGATGTTTATATTTTAATATAGTTTGTATATGTCATAATATCATGTTAATGCATTTTAATTATTTTAAATTACTTTTATAGGTTTTATAATGTCAATATTTCATGAATGTGTTTTTTATAGTCTTGGTAGTTTTGAGTAAGCAAGTTGCAGAGATGAAAATTTGGATTTGAGTGTAAATTAGTGAAATAATGATTAAATTTAGTGAATTATGTTGTTTTTTGTGACTTAAAATTATTTTTCATTCTTTTTTAAATATTGGAAGTCAGTGTAATAGGTTGAAACATTAAATCCAAAATGGCATGTCTAGTTCAAGTACGACTATGTGAGATAAGGTCAGGAGATTGGTCTACAAGACCAATGTTTGATATTATATATTAAGGTTATTATTATTTATTTTGTTATGAATATGTTATATAATATTTTTAATTTATTTATAATCATTTAAAGTGTCCTTCTAGGTGTTGGATATCAAGTAGTTTCATGACTAGTTTTTCATAGTTCTGAGTGAGCATACTAAAGAGATGAGTTTAAGAATTTTTGCCATAAATTGAAGTGTTGGAATCATATGGTGATGAACATAAGGTAATTCATATTATATATAATTTATTTTTTTCATGTTTATGTGGTTAAAGTATGTGCTATCTTTAGTTGTTTAAGACAAACTTTTTTTGTGTGTTCAAAGGCCTAATGTGAACAGTGCTAATGGAGTGTTTCAAGTGGTGGTTAGACCTAAAAGTTTCATTTTGATTTTAGGATGTTAGATAAATTATATTTTATTGTTATATTATATATTCCTAATGTGTGTGGAGTTTGAAAGTTTTCTAAAGAAGTCAAAGTGTAACGTGTGTTAAAAGAATGCATATTAGGTCTCAATAAGGCTTAAATGAGGATAAGGCCTAATGAAGGCATGGGTGACTAATTTGTGTTATTAATTATGTTTTATAACATGTTTTAATATCTATTAAATTATTAATATAAGTTGTTAAGTGATTATGGCTGACCAAGAGGTGTGTGTTCATAAGTTGTGTATATAAACAAGGCATATTAGGCCTATTTGGGCAAGTTAGTGGATTAGATAGAGGAGCGAATGAGATATAAGATCCTTGAGTGGAAATAGGTCTTAAAAACCATAATAATATAGTAGAGGAATTATCAAAAATATATAATAGGAGGTCTGAGTATGAATATCAAGGTCATATGACCTAATCAATCTTGCTAGATGGGTGAAGAGGCCTATAAGGTAGTTTGAGAGGGATAATAGTGTGAATAGATGAAGAGGTGGTAATCATAAATTGATTTATAAAAATAGTGTTATGAAGGTGATAAAATCAATAAAGTGGCTAATTTGGTGCTGAGTCATCTAGGGGGTTGGTGTCTTCTTAAAATTAGGTGCTTGTTAAAGCTTAGTCAAGTGGGTGTTTGGCTAGTTGGGGTTGGTGCTCCATGTGTAGTTGGTGCCTCACTAAATTGTTTTTTTTTTATTATAGTATTGCATTCCATTTATATATAATAGTGTATTCTCTTTCCCTTAAGGTTTTTCCATATATGTGATGTCTTCTTGTATTTCATGTTCATATGTATGGTTACTTGTGCTTTGATTGATCTATATGTTTATATGAATTGATCATGAATGTTAAGTGGAATTGAATGAATGATTTGAATAATGATTCACCCTTACCCTCTCAATCATTATGATTCCAAAATTTTGTGTTAGATCATGGTCCTTTGAATCATGACTAACAAATTGAAGGTGATCCTAAGAGGCATAAGATGTCTAGTGATCAAGAAGATAACATGTATGACGAATAAGTCTACTATGACAGTGAAGAAGGAGAAGTTAAATTATACCTTGAAGCTAAGTTCATATTTGACATAGATGATTTGAATCATAAAAATAAGAGGAAACATGAGTTGATATCTATGGTTAAGAATCTTAAGAAACTGATTTGTACCTTTAAGAGTGACTAGGGAAAAGAAGGTAAAAGGGATGAGAAGATCATCAAGGATCTAAAGAATAAGTTAGAAGGTGTCAATACAAAGTTAAGATCAGAATAAGTTGAGTATGATCAGTTGAATATAGAGTTAGATAATTTGAAGGTTGAGCATGATCAGCTCATAGATAAGATGGGAAAGTTTGAGAAAGAGTGTGAGAAGCTAGAACAAGTTAAGATCACCAAAATGAAAGTCAACATGAAGAGACCAATCAGTTATCCCAATGCAATGAGGTATTCAAATTATTTCAATGGTTATTATTTTTCTTGTCATATATTTTATCATAGAGCATGTGACGGTAGAATGATCTCAAGGGATAAGTTTTCATGGGATCATGGGAGGAGTGATTAGTCAAGAGGTAATAATAGTAATGTTGTTTTATATAATTATCATAATGTGGGAAACATTGCAATATTCTATCCTAATAGAGTTAAAATTCCCTCAAGACATAAAAAGGTATATGGAGCTCTAAAAGTACATGATAAAGGTAAAAAATTTGTATAAAAACCAAAGACTATCAAGGTGAGTCATGATTAGTCTACTAGTCAAAATGGACTATTTTCTAAGGTAGAGTAAGGATCAGATGTGAAGGAATGTCAATAATATGTGTTATTTGCATATATTGACAAGGTAATCAAAGAGAAGAAGAAGAAAGATAAGGTGGATGAGTCACATACTTCATTCAAACATAAGTGGATTCTAAAGAGGGACTATCAATCTAATGATTTAAAGATGGATGAGAAGAGTGGATTGGAGATTTGGAAATATCCTAATTTTATGGTGTTTTATTTCCCTATGAAAAGGTGTGACTCCATTAAGCTTCATGCAGACACTCATCTATTTGTAGAATCACAATTTGTAGTCAAAGAAGGATTCATCTTGGGAGGATTCCATTTTGTCTGTGTTATAAGGTATGAGTTATGTTCTTTGTATATTTTATGTATATGAAAAGGTGAAATGTATTTTGGACAATATGAGAATTATTTTTGAAGATCAGCTAATGAGGAGCCATGGTATAAAATGCAAAATTTTGTGCATGATTCATTTTCAGATTTCCTTTGCATTATTGTGAGTAGTTTGAGAGTTTAGAAAGCTTGGTAGCTCTGAGGTTTGAAGTTAGTAGGAAGTATGGTGAGAGATATAAGGTTGAAATTAGGCTTATGAGGTCAAAAATTAGTTAATTATATATGATATGTAAGCAAGTATCTATTTGTGATTATATCATTTTATATCTAAACTTGATCTATATTCAAAAGTGGTATTGGTATCAAGATTTTTGAAGGAATATGCAGATGGTTTGATATTTTTAATGGCTCATGTGGTGATCTCAAGCTATGAATACAAAGGGGGAGTCCCTAATTCTTCAATTTATGCCATGAATATGGTGGACTAGTATGTGATCAAAGGTTTTAATCATATAAATCATGTCAAGGACAAGGTGAGTGGTCTTATGATCTGAGTTCATTTGAAGGAGGTATACATGGATTAAGGGGGAACATGTTCCTATAATGATTCATATTATATGTGTTGATTTGATTTCTAGGAAGTTGTGATTCTAGATGTTTCAGGTGTGATCTTATTTATTTGAGAAAAGAGCTAGTTTTGGGAGAATGAATACTAGAGGTAGATGTATCTTTTTTAGAGAATGATCATTTTCTAAGAGTGGTTGTCATCTATTGTCTATGATAAGAAGAATCATCTCAAGGGGATATTTTTATCTCTATGTTTTGAAGTGTCAAGATAGTGAGGTATAATTCATAAGAAGCATGGTTTATTGAGGTTAAAGGATCATATGGAAGTTTGTGAAAGACCCTTAATCATTAATGTCAAAGGGGGAGAACGACCAAAATGGGGAGATGAGAATGATTGGGTTGTGGTATGTTTTCCATCAATGAAAAAGGGGGAGTTTTTTGAGAAGTGTTGTCATTGATATATGGGTTAATGTCATTGATGTCAAGGTGCATCTGGTGAAGATGCATGGTGAGTGGTCTTTGAGGTATGAGATTGTGAGATTGATGTGACAAGGTGAGTTTCTTGAGATTTATATTATTTATTAGTTGATGTCAAATTTGATATCAAGGTTCTAGTCAACATAAAGTTATCCATGTTTTAATTGAAGGTTCTTGTGAAGGTATGATGACAATTAGGTCTATAAGAGTGTTGTTGAGAGCAAGGTTAGTTGGTAGTGAATTGTGTCAAGAATATTGGAAGAGTTTTGTTGTATGAGATAATTGATATTAGTGTGTTATGAGTGTTCTTATGTTATCTTGAGTGATATAATTAAGGTCAGTATGTTTGAGCATAGTTAAGGTGGCTTGTGAATCCTAGTCTAAACCTTGTGAGAAAGTATGTTTAGGTATCATGGTGAAGTGAGTAAGCTCAGGAAAGTGAGAATTTTTGTGTAATTGTATTGTATTATGTGTTAGGTGTATATGCCTTCATAAGTGTTTTAAGGTGGGTCTTTGAGGATAAGGCATTCTATCTTGGTCTTTACTTGGACCTTGCCTAGACTAATGACGTATCATGATATGTCGTCAAGATATGTGAAGGATGTATGTAAGTTTTTAATCATGAGATAGGTTTTATGGAATGAGAGTGAGATGTTGAGCATGATAGTGTGGTGTTGAGATCATGGAAAGAGGCATGAAGGTCAGTTTAAGGAATAGTAAGGTATGAAGACTATAGTGTAAAGAGAGTGTAGTCTAATGGGGTATCAAGATAAGTTTACAAAGAAAATATGAGTAGGATATCATTCAAAAAGGTGATTCAAGTTGTTATACTCATTTGAATGAAGTTTGAGGTTCTAGTTTGAAGGACAAGGCATGAAAAGTTATTTGGAGGTCTCTTGATTGCTTAAAATGAAGGGTTATCAACCCAAGAAGGGTTTTATTATGATAATTATCTCTTAAAACATTTGAATGTGAACATAATATATTAATGGTATATGGGGAATGGTCCTAGGTGAAATTTATATGCATTATTTATTGAATTGAGGGGTTGTGCTTTATGAATGATTGTTAACACTGCAAACTAGTTTAAACCCGCGTATAACACTAATAAAGACCTGATGTTGAGTATGTTTCTCAAAAGTGCTTAGTATGGATTGAATTTATCAGGTAATATATTGGATGTTATATTTTACTCTCCCAGGTACCTCTAGGTGGTAGTTTTTAGAGATAAGAGAGAGAAAATGTTAAATCATAGGCTTGTTTCTGAAGAAGTTATTGTAGCTATCAAAAGTTGTATTAGAAAAAGTTTTCAAATGATTGGATGGAGAATTGAGAGACTTTTATTTCAAGTAAATTAAGTTTTATATATAGCTTATATCCCTCAAGTGTGCTAAACCAATCATCTAACTTAGCTAGTTGCTAATAGGCATAATAGAGCAAATTGTGCAAAACCCAAACAATAATGAGAAATTGATTCTAAGTGTGTTTTCATGATATAATGATGAAAAAAGTACATGGATATGTTTTTCAGACTATTATTTCTTATTCATGCTGGGTAGATATATTTTAAGCTAGGTATAGTGGTGAAAATGATGAAGCCAAAATGGCTTGTCTGACTTAGTGAGGTTTATGTATAGTTAGGTCAACAAATTGGTCTGTAAGACTAATAGTTGACAGTAGACCATATGATTTATATATTTTATGGTGGTTTGTATATGTCATAGGATAATTTTCATGAATTTTAAGTCTTTTAAATTCCCTATATATGTTTTATAAGGTCAATGTTTCATGACTATGTTTTTGACAGTCTCAATAGTTCTAAGTAAGCAAGTTGTAGTGATGAAAAGTTGGATTTGTGTGTAATTTTATGAAAGAGTGATGTAATGTAGTGCATGGTATTTTTTTTTGACTTTAAATTATTTTTCATTATTTTTCAAATCTTACAAGTTAGTGTAAGAGGTTGAAAAGTTAAAGCCAAAATGGCTTGTCTAGTTCAAGTAAGACTGTGTGAGATAAGGTCAAGAGATTGGTTTGCAAGACCAATGTTTGATATTAGAGATTATGGTTATTTTGATTTAATTTTTTATCAATATTTTATATGATATTTTTAATCTATTTAGGATCATTTAAATTTTCCTTTTAGGTGTTAGATGTTAGGTAGTTTCATGACTAGTTTTTTTTATAGTTCTAACCGTTCTGAGTGAGCATACTAAAGAGATGAATTTAAGCCTTTTTTTCCCTAATTTGAAGTGTTTAAAGAATATTTTGATGACCTTGAGGTCATATATATTATTTAAAATTTATTTATTATCATTTTTGTGTGACTAAATGATGTGTTATCTTCAGTTGTTCAAAACAGACTTTTTTGTGTGTTCAAAGGCCTAATGTGAAAAATGTTAATGGAGTGTTTCAAGTGGTGGTTAGACATAAAAGGTGTCATGGTGATCAGAGGATGTTTTATAAGGTATAAATTATATGATATTTTCCTATTGTTTTTTTATTTTTAATGTGTTCCAAGGAATGCAAAGTGTAACGTGTGTCTAAAGAAGGCCTATTAGGTCTCAATAAGGCCTCAAGGAGGATAAGGTCTAATGAAGGTGTGGATGACTAATATGTGTGATTTATTATTGTTGATGATTCATGTTAATATATATTAAATGTAAAATATAAGTGGTTAAGTGATTTTGGCTAACAAAGAGGTGTGTTTTCATAGGTTGTGTATATAAACAAGGCATATTAGTCTTATTTGGGCAAGTTAGTGGATTAAATAGAGGAGCGAATGAGATAAATGATCCTTGAGTGGAAGGAGGTATTATATAACATTATAATATAATAAAGTGACTATCATTAATATCTAATAGGATGTTTTAGTATGAATATCAAGGTCATGTGACCTAATCAATCTTGAAGAGACCTAGTTGAGCAAAGAGGCCTAAAATGTAGTTTGAGAGGGATAAGAGTGTGAAGAGATGAAGAGGTGTTCATAATATATTGGTTGATAAAAATAGTTTTTTTAAGGTTATAAAATCAATCAGGTGGATGAGTTTGTGCTAAGTCATCTAGGGGGTTGATGCCTCCTTGCAATTAAGTGCTTGCTAAATCCTAGTCAAGTGGGTGCTTGGCTAGTTGGGGTTGGTACTCCATGTGCAGTTAGCACTTCACTAAATTTGGTTTTTATCTTATAGGATTTTATTAAATTTATATATATCAATGGGTTTTATTCCCATTGAGGTTTTCCCACATATGTGATGTGTTCTTATATTTCATGTTAAATCATATGTATGGTTGCTTATCTTTGATTGATTTGTATGTTTGTATGAATGGATCATGAATTTTAGGTGGAATTGAATGAATGTTTTGAAGACTAATTAATCCCTCCCCCCATCTCATTCATTATGATTTTAACATAACATATGAATTATTCATTTTTATAATTCTAAAATTTTAAAAAGCTAAACTTTGAGAATTAAAAATTTGAAAACAGATGTTACTAGAGGTTCTAAAAAATCCATCAGAATATGTTAATGTGTGTTTATGTGAGAATAATGTTACATATTTAGGATGCATATAGAATTGTAAATTTTTTTGAGTATTCATTTGATTTAGAATTACATGTTTACTCAAAGAAAATTAGACTTAAATAATATAGAATGTTCATTATTAGTACCTAAGTAAACATATTTAATAAAAATAGAGTATACATTACACATGGAACATTACAAAAAACATTGTGCTGTCTACTTTGGGTAGTGTGTTGGTACATGGAGCTTAATGTAGTGATCTATATTTTTGTGTGTTTTTCTTATTTTGCTTCGGTCTACCGGATGGAGGATGGAACTTGGGTGGGTTCTCTTGCCCGAGTTAGACGACCACCCTATTTTGGTATGCAAAGAAAATAGTGATTGCTTGGGGGAAACTCTGTTTCCTTGGTGGTTGGTGTTTGTGCCACGGTGCCATGCATAGGGAAAAATGGAGATACCCTAAGTTGTGGAGGATCCCTACTCATTAAAATTGATGGGTATGGTGGTTCTGCCTTCGCTGTCCTAGTGCTTTCAGGTTGTTTGTCTGGTTCTGTTTAGGTTTCAGGTCCTTGTAAAACCTGGGGAGCTTTAACTGGTTTATTTTGTTGGTTTCAGGTCCATGTAAAACTTAGTTTAGTTACCGTTATTTGGTGCATATGCCTCTTCTGGTGGTTTGTAACGCTTATCTTTCTTAAACTGTACAGGGTTTCAGGGCCCCTTCAAAACCTATTTTTACCTTAATCTAAAACGTTACAAAAAACATTAAGAAAAACCATAATCTATTATCTATATTAATCTATATGTTTCATGAATTTTTTCCTTTCTAATTGAACACTATATATAGACTTTATAAATCTCTAGTGCTTTGCAATATATACTCTCAGTTCTAGCTCAAAGGAGTCTTTTTGTATTCTATAATTTTTTGGAATACATGCATATTAAGACAAATACATAAAAAATGATAAGTGTTTCACAAAATTTTATACATCATACACTTTACATGCATTTACACTATAATTTTCATAGTTTTTATGACCCCACCTCGAGAAGCATTTTTTTGTTAGTAATATGTTAACCTTGCAAGATTATCTTATCTTGATTGGTATTTTGACTACATGATACCATTGATTATTCTATTTTGAGACACTATGATATTTCTTATGATGACTTATTCAATAGATGTATATGCTTAGTTTGGTTATGACATATTCTTTTATTCTGTTCATATCAGATATTATTACTATGGATGTATATATATAGAGCATAAACTAATTATGTTATTTTCAATGAATGTATAAATAGGTTGAGTGAGTTAGGCTTGTTAGTGGAATTAAACTACTAGGAAAATATGGAAAGTATATAAGTAGTTAGGTTAGTACCAATAGGTAAAATAACAAGGTGATCATTATAGCCATGGTTTAAATTAAGTCCTTTGATTTTAGTGACTTCATTTTATTATCTTCATGTCCTTTTTTGAATGATCACTTGTGTCATCAATTTTCATTTTGATCAGATTTAATGAGTTTTAGGATCATTGATTATACAGTGTGCTCAAATGTCATTTTCATGTTCGAGATTATGTTTTTAATATCCTTTGCATTGTTGGTTTTAAACTTCCACTTTCCCCTGTTATATTTAATCAGGTAGTCTTGAATGTAAGCCATGATATTTAAATTTGTAGTAGTTATCCTTTGGGTGGTTGGACAATGAGTTGAGTCATTGACTCCCTTTAACCCATGATGAGTTTGTTTCTCCATAAAAAATGGATATTTTTGTATTAATGTGTCTTAGCCTCTCTCTCTCTCTCTCTCTATATATATATATATATATATATATATATATATATATATATATATATCTTTCCTTGATGTAAACTTAGTTGGCATAGTTATAATTGGGCTTGAATTGACAATTTATGGAGTTAAAATATCTTGCCAATTTGGTCTATTAAGCTTCCTTGGCATATTACAATTTTATCATTTCATAGAAAAGCTTGGTTTTGGCATGGCACATATGGGTCATGAGTTGACATTGACATAATTATTATTTTTGACTTAGCTTGTTTTGAGATTTAACATTATTATTATTATTATTATTATTATTATTATTATTATTATTATTATTATTATTATTATTATTATTATTATTTTGGCTTGGCGACTTGGAGGATGGAATGGAAATTTTAGGTAGTTTGGGGGAAAACCAATTTTGGTTGTTAAATTTATTAAATTTTGGCTTGATGCCTTGAGCTTATTCTCCATGCATCATCTCCTTAGAAAAATCCATCCCATCATGGAACCCTTGCCAATAACATCACATAAGAGTGGGGGTTTGATAGAATAAAATTGGATTATTTAAGTTGTCTATGTGGACATTGAGCATTTTGCTTGATGGAAAAATTATGGTTTGAAATAACCGTAGGGCTAAAGGGTATTCCCTATATGGGTTACTCACAAAACCATGTTAAGTAGGGTATTTTAGAATATGAAAGTTATTTGTACCCATTCTAAAATTATGATGGAAATATGAACCCTAAAGATTTTATACAAACATGGTTATAGATTAACTTTAGCCCAAAAGTAATTTCAGGGGATAGGTAAAAATGAACACTTGAAATTTTAGTTAAAATGGTTTGGGAACAAAATTCATATTATAGGGATTTAAAATTTCACTAAAATATAGTTAGATTTTATTGACATATTCTGCATGTAGATGTTTGTATTCCTATTTGGCATGGCAATAATTTATCTTTATATCTCCCACTACTATTGGAATCAATGGGTTTAATCCTCATATTTGATAATGGTTTTATAGTTGATTGGTTGTTGATTTCATATAAATTTAATTAAAATTATTATCAAACTCAATTTTATAACCTCTTTCATTTTATTGAAGCATGGATGTGCTTAAAGCCCTAATTAAATATGTTTTCCATTTTTGGGTATGTGGGGTTGGTTAGATGTGTGTTTATGCCTTATTTTTGGGGAATGTTTTTATGATACCTTAAGACCATATGACAATGGTTTAAATCTATCAATTATAATATATTTTTTAAAATTGAGGAGAATGAGTTTAAATTGGTGTTTGTTAATGGTTGAGCTTAGCCTCCTTTCCCTTTTGACTGGCCTTCATAAATTACCTCGACCATGATATGCAATATGAAACCCATTAAACTTTTATTTAAGCTTTAAATTATTATAGATGAGTTGTTTTAAGCATGATTATTGTCCATAACTATCCACATTTGTAAATGATAAACATCACCTTCTTGGATTGACTGTATTTAATACTGAATTTAATCCAATATTTTTCTTTGATCTTGTTGTGACTGGATTTCTTGATAAAGTCTTGAGTTATCTTTCGGTTATGTTATTCCAAGAAGCATGAAAATTTATAACAATTAATTTTAGATTGGTATTTAAATTAATTAAATCTCTGAAACCATGAACTCAGATTTACATCTAAATCTGCCTTCTTGATTTTGAAGCTATTAAGTTGAGCAAAACTTGTATGCTCCCTTGGATGAATGTCCTTTTATTACCTTGTGTATGGATTAAGTGTTGTACAAGTTATTATTACTTGTGGTCTTAGTTATAATATTGGAACTATAGTTTATGGTCTATTGTTCTATGTTGATTTATTATATGTTTGGGTAATGAGTGGTGTACCATGGCTTGTGTCACCTCTATGCTCATAAATTTCTGGTAAAACTCAAATTCCTGATTTCACCATCTAGATGATGGTTGGGGTTTCATTACATAGTACACCTATGCACAAGCAAAAGTATAATAATTATTTACATTAATAAATTCTCCTTGGTTGGAATGTACTATTTATTGCACCTATTTATTGTGGACAAACCTTGGCTTATGGCATCCATGCTTAAGAATAATGTTAATCACTTAATTCAGTTAATATCATTTCCATATTCATTTATTTTTAAAGCAATTAAGTGTGGAAATTGATTCTAATAAATAACTTATATCCTAGTGGAATGTACTCCAGATCTATTAACATATATAATTAGCCATGTTTCCCTTCCTTTTTAAGCCATGGATATGTTGGTTGGTTGGGCATGGGCATCTATGTTTTGAGACACTTGGAGTTATCTAAGTATAGCCCCCTATATGTACATTTGTTGATAAAACAATTAAATATGGAAAATTTATCCCATTAAGTATTATTATGCTAATTAGATCTCTCAAAGGATAGAATTGTATTTGTATACAAATGAATACATTATTATTAAATATAAAATTGTCATTAACACATTAATCTAATCATATAGTTAAAATAAATATAAGGGATTGTACGTCATAAACAATAATTAATGCTTAATGGCTTGTAATACACACACACACACACACACACACACACACACACACACACACACACACACACACACACACTTGAGATCATATGGGACTAGCAAAATTGTTAGATTCTTTAATAATGGTTAAACCATGTTATGGAATCCCTCTTCTTTATAAGATTATTGGTTTGATCCTAAGTTAAGATCTATAAAAAGGTGTATGGTGATATGGCTACTAAATATGAGATTTGATTTATGGAATATCAATGAATATCTCTATGGAGTTGACCAGTTTATTATGGGCCACATTGAAAATTGGTTGGGCATCTCATGTTAGTGGATTAGACTCTCGTATGGACCAATCTGAGTGGATACAAATGTATTACACCTTGGTATGAATTTTATCAGATAATTTATGACTTGAGGGTTTATTTTATATAATAAACTTTCATTGTGGCCTTCTTACCTCTTGAATTTAGCATCAAGTTGGATGTTTGGGAGTAGTTGTATCTTTGGATCTTAAATAGGACCCTATTATACTCCTGAGATATTGACCGGGGGTTAACTAACCACTTAATAGTCCTATTGGTGGGAGTAACTAGTATTATATAGAGTTTGGAGTTTATCATTGTGTGCACACACACTAATAAAACCTAAACTATATACTCCTTTGCAAGGGCATAATCTCATATATAACTCTTTACTGGTGACTTAATCCTAGTTACATGTATCTACCAACTGATAGCATGCTGAGAGGGAGCACCCTTGTGTGAAAATCACTTGATGTTGTCTCACCTCATCCATTGTGTTTGGACTTGGCACGTAGTGCCAATTTTTATTCTAAACTAATGATTCCCAAAAAAAATTAGGGTTGTTTCATCTAGTATCATAATAGTTTTTCTACTCTAGGAAACTCTGGGACATGAAATGTTACTACATTGAGACTAATAAATTGTCCCATTAAATCAAAATTGTGAAGTGGTCCATAAAGGAACTTAGCCTTTTTTGGGATGAATAATAAAGTGATGTCTTGAATACACTAGTATGTTATAAGTTTTATTCATGTCTCATAATAAATGATTTCAAGTAATCTAAATTTCTTTAATGTAAGTTGCTATCGCCCCCTAGCCTTGGTTGGGTTAACCCTTCCCAAATTTAGTTGTGTCTAGGAAAACCTCACCTACCAACCATTGACTTGTATATGCAAGTTGATGGGAGATAGGTGATATAGGATTTGCTCTTATAATTAAGGGAATAAATTTTGATATTTATTATTGGCTTGTATGGGTAAGCCTTCCCTAGATGCATGGAACATTAAGACCTAGGAAAGATTGAGGGTTCAACCTAAACTTGGAGGGATTAATAGGGTGTGAAAGGGCTGATTTACTTTATTAATTCATCTAAACTTGAGATTTATAATTGTAAATGGAGTGCCTTGAGTTGTTGGAAACATATGAACTTGAGTGGATGTGATAACCAATGTTAATTCTTTGGATAAAGACTACTAGAAATTCTTGCTCAGGGAGTTGAATATCCTACTATATTTGGATAAAATAGCTCAATTACTAAATTTTCAGATCTAGTATGACATTTCAAGGTAGATCATTTTTTTGGAGTAAAACCATTTCCACAAGATAAGTTGCTTGCAGTCAACAAGACTACCCCTTACCTCTTTTTTTTAATATTACAAGATTATTATGGTTTAGTATAAATTTCATATAGTGGCATTATTGGACAACCATGGTAAATAGTTGTAAATTATGGCTTGGCCTACGTGTCACTATACATGACTAGTGGTAGCATTACAACAATTTTAGTGCTATGACAAATGCTTAGGAAGCATTGTCTCATCCAAGGTAATGGACTTGTAAGAAAAAATTGAGAAGGTTTTATTGTCTAAGATGTTATTTGGTTGGTTGATTGTAACCATTATGTATCCTAAAATGAGTAAGCTTATGAGGTGTTGAAAAATTATGCATTTCAGTTGAGTTAGGCTTGATCCTATTTATATATTGGCCTATGTTAATTTAAATTTGAGAAGCATGTGGCTTCATAACTCCAAAAAGGGTTGAATTTAATAAATGTGTGGAATATTTATTTAGATCATAGATATGTTTTACGTCTATGATGTATATTTTAAACATGGATATGTTTGATTCCATGAGGATGCTATGATAACCATGGAGGTGTTTCACATATATGAGGATGTTTAATTTTATCATGACGAGGTTATGCATCCATGGGGATGCATATTCAATATTTGGCAATGTTTTGACACCCATAAGGATGTATATCATGATATTGTATATATCTTACATCCATGAGATGGTCATTGTGAATTTAAATTCAAATTGTTGATTGTGTGAAGTTGTAATTATCATAGTAGTGATATAGCATTCACCTTGAGCCTTGGCTAAGCTCACCCTTTCCCAAATCAATGTTGCATCAAATTAGGCATCACTATTTGACCTTTAACTTATTGGATTAAGTTAATTGGTAGAATAGTGATACAAGATTATTGTTGTAATCATGAGACAATGCCTTGGTGTCCACTGATAGCTTCCATAAGCAAGCCATCCAATGAGGTTGAACTATGGTATCTTGGGATGACCAAGGGTATGACTCAAGCTTGGAGGGCCTAGTGGGGTGAGTGTGATTGACTTTTTTGGGAAAGTTAAAAAATTTTAGGGATATTTTATTATTATCAGGTAGCATGAGCCATCTATCTATGATGATCAAATATTATTGGTAATATTCCAAAAACTTATGGAGATAAATAGGCCTTGTTAGAACCCAACCTTCCTTGAGTGAAGGTGATCATAATCCAAGATCCTTGGAATTAATCATGTTACACTATATGATGGATATTTGATGTCATTAATATGACATCTAGACATCAAATGGATCAATGGGAATCATGGACCTGTGTGCTTCACCATTATGTATGTTTAACTATTGTAATGTGAAAAAATACCTTGGCATGACTATATGTATCTCAATGTGTGCCTATCTTATGCAACTCTTTCATACATAAGCACAAGCTTAGAGGGCCTAGTGGGGTGAGTGTGATTGAATTGCTTGGGCAAGTTAAGAAGTTTTAGAGATATTTTATTATTATTGGGAGCATGAGCCATGTATCTATGATGAGCGAATATTGTTGGTAATATTCCAAAACCTTGTGGAGATAGATGGACTTGTTAGAACCCAACCTTCCTTGAGTAAAGGTGATCATAATAAAAGATCCCTGGGACTAATCATGTTACACTATATGATGGATATTTGATGTCATTAATATGACATCTAGACTTTGAATGGATCAATGGGAATCATGGACTTGTGTGCTTCACCAATCTGCATGTTTAACTCTTGTAATGTGAAAAAATACCTTAGCATGATTATATGTATCTGAATGTGTGCCTATCTTATTCAATTCCTTCATACATAAACATTGTTATATATTGTATAAACCCTAGTGAGGTGTGAATGTGATTAACCATGTGAATATGTTTTGGTTTTCTGGGTGTTCAAGTTTATATCTTATGTTATAAATGTAATATTATGTTGTTAATCCTTGAAATCATGAATTATAAACACATGTGTATTATAATCCCTATTCTAGAGATATAATCCTCTAATTAAGCTACCAAGGTATAATGCCATGATGTATTTTGTAACCCCACATCATTATTCTAGTTATGAACATTGATTCAAGTATGAGGTTGAGGGTAGAGAAACACTATTTTCATAATGGTTTAGATCAGGTATAGGCTAGGGAGTGGGGTCTCTCATAGGCTAAAAACCCACTATTCTCCTTTGCATGAGGTATATACCTAATTTATTTATAGTGTGCACCATGAGCACCACATATTAGTTGTGAGGTCTTCATGAATAATTGTTGCCTTATGATTAAGTGTTCATTTAGCCACCTCTTAGAGGTTGTTATTAATCAACCCATGTGGAATTTTATTATTTAACCTTGTGAAGCACCAATTGGTCCTAATAATTTAGATGTTTATGAAAAATAAACAAGGTGGTACTTGCTAAAATACATGCATGTATTGGTATGTAAGTGAAAACATGCTATGAATGAGGTATTACTTTGTCTATACCTGATAGATATATTCTAGTATGAATATATTTTTGATTTGTTTTAAAGTATGACTAGAATGTATGATGGTTTTATGCTCAAGAGGAGCATTATAAGTTTGTATCAGGAAGTTTTGGAATCTTGGATACCTTTTCAATGCTACCATGAGGTAAGTGCGATAAGATGGTGGGATTATGATCCCTAGAACCATCACATGATCACAAAAAGTTATGGAGAGAATGTTGTAAGCCTTTGGGTTGCATATAAATGTTGATATGGCTTCTCTAGTGTTTAGTGTGGTTGGTACAGGATGTTGTACTAACTCATGAATGATAATTGTTGAATTAGAAGTAACTATACAAAATGAAATACTATCTTGTGATAGAATTCTATGATGAATGTTGATCAAGTTATGCACAAGTCATAAATGTGTTAGTAAAGACACAGCTTTAGATTCTAAACACGTAGAAATATAGTTATATTGTGTAATTACAACTTTTTCCATGAAAAGTTCTAGATTTTTTTGGTAATGTTTCCTTAGGATAAGAGGAATAACTAACTAAGAAACTAGTTCTCTATCAAAAATTTTGATCTTGAATGCATGAGTAAAACAAAAAATTTAAATGTGCCTATCTTACACAAGCTAAAAATTATAAAAAGGTATGCCTTTAAGGTAACAAAAATTATTTGTTGACAATTATTGAGGTGAAAAAAGTTGTTCCCATGGTCGATAATGTTGTTTTTGCCAAAATGGCTTAAAATTCAAGCCTACACGGGTGGTTAAATCTTAATAATCTCATTGGAACTGTGTTAAAAATGGTGGTATATCATTTGTTTAATCCAAAATAATAATAGATTTGGTCTGATTGACCTATTACCAAGGCTTTAAATAACTATTTGGTTGTTAATGAATGGCCCTATGAGCCATGAACACTTAACTATGCCTTGAGTTGAGAGATGTGTGTGGAAATATAATGTTATAATGGATTGTATATCTCCTCATTATTCTTCTTGGTGTCATAAAATGAAACATGAGATAATAAAAAATTATTTCTTATGTCTTGGATTAAATAAAGACATGGTTATCTTTGTAATCTTGCTTAAAATGTCAATAAATTAAGGGTGAATCAATGAAGTTTGTGTGAGTTGGGACCAAGTTTGGAAGGCTTTATATGACTAGGAATCAATGAAAATAAGCCTACAAGGGTCATGAAAGAAAGAAAGAGGGACCTATGGGTTGCGTGTTATTAGCCATGCTCAAGTTTCTAATTTTTACATTTTATATGACTACACATTCTATTGCCTGACAAAGCCCTACAATGAGTGCTCATATTCAACCATGTTATTAACACAAGGGAAACTAATGTGAAATGACTTGGGAATAAGATCCCCTTATAGTGTGATAAACAATATTTTGGTACCTGATCTATGAGCTTTAAAGGAACCATAAAAGTAAAATTTACATTGTTTTACCTCAAGAAGTTCTTTTGCTTTTGTTGTAATAATGGATTCATATGGAAATCTAAATGTAAGAGGTTGGGTATTAGGAAGAGGAGCTTATGTAAGCTGATATATGACTACATGTAGCTTAATGGCCTTTTGATTGGCATATTAGATCTCACACTCTCTTAAAAACATAATCCACTTTGCCATATGACCCTATAAAGCTATTTTAGAAATTAGATACTTGAGTGGATCTACTTTGGAAATCATAATGGTTTTGTTGTTCACCATGTAATGATGTAACTTTTGGGCTATGAAAACTAGAGCTAAATAAGAGTTTTAGATTGGCATATAATTGTGCTCATACATGACCAATGTTCTACTCAGATAATAAATGGCATGCTCTTTACCCTGTTAATTATGTTGTGCCAAAAGTGCCACTAGGGCATTTTTAGTCATTGACAAGTAAAGTAACATTGGATTGTTTGACATATGACGTAATAAAATAGGTGTATTGGCCATTTATTATTTGATATTTTCACTTGATTTATAACACTCTTCATTCCATGATAAATTAATTCCCTTCTTTAAAAAGTGTGTAAATAGATAGATTTTTTTATATAACTGTGATATGAAGTGTCAGATTGACTAGATATTGCCCTGCAAAATATAAAGCTACTTCAAGATAGATGGAAGAGAAATTTTGGTATTGGTTAAAACTTTGGCTAGATCAACTTTAATGCCCCTATGAGAGATAATGGAGCCCAACAATTTTCCATAAGTTGCACCAAATACACACTTTTTAAGGTTGAGCCTAACATTGTACTCTCAAAGTTTCTTGAAGATCCTCTGAAGTATGGATGGATGATCGACATAGGTCTTTGATTTACCTAATATGTCATCTATATAGTCCTTAATGATGTCATGAATAATATCATGGAAAAAAACTGTCATGGCTCATTGGTAAGTGGCTCCTATATTTATAAGTCCAAAATCCATCACCTAATAATAAAATGTTCCCCACAAAGTGGTGAATGCTATTTTTTTCTCGTCTTTCTATGTAATTTTGATTTGGTTATATCCTAAAAATACATCTATATGAGAAATCATTTCATATCCAATCATTGAATCAAAAATCATATCAATATTTGGCATAAAAAAAGTCATCTTTTGGGTAGTCTTTATTAATATCCCATAAATTAGTGCATATTCTGATACCTTTTGGTTTCTTTCTCACTAACACAATGTTAAAAATCCATTCTAAATAATCAATTAGCTGAATGCATCTCACATCAAAGATTTTCTCCAACTCTTTCTTGACTAGCAAAAAAATATGAGGATGCATTTTTCACATCTTTTACTTAACTAGTTTAGCATAAAGATGTGCAACAAGATGATGTACAACCAAAGAGGGGTCTAAAACTCACATATCCAAATAGGCCCATGAAAATAGGTCAACAATATCCCTTAAAAGTGTTGGAAAGATTTCATATTCCTCCTTAGTGAGGGATGCACTTAATTTGATCTATTTTGGGTCTATTGGAGTCCCAATGTTAACCCCTAAAGTGTCTTCCACAATAAGTGTAGAATCATCTTCTAAAATAGTCAACAAGGAGGTAAAATAGTTGGTAATAGCAAATTCATCTAGCTGAATTGACTCATATAATTCTCCCAAGTAGGAAAAATTAGAATCTCATAATGCTGGTAAAGTCCACATAATAAATACCTTAGGGAAATCTTGAATAATTTTCACAAAAGCTTACCACTCCTTGGTATTAATTTTAGATACATATATAATCCCTAGACTATAGGTACCCCATGCTTCATATAAAGAGGGGTGAACATCCTCGTCTAATGGCATGTGAAACAAGTTTTCACCAAGAGAATTTTCCTTTTCTTTACTTTACCTTGGTTTGAAAGTGCCTCAAAAATATTTTCACTTTTAGACCTCAATTCTTGATTTTATTTTTATTTTTGGTCAAATAATTTCACAAACTCTCTAAAATTGGAAATAAGATTCAATCTGATAGAAAATCCTTGATTATGATCTCTAAAAGGAATGTGATCCCTCAATACCAAAAATTTGCATATGGCCTCATCATTTCCAAACTTTTCTAATGGCATTATTGACTCTTGTTGGTCCCAGTCTATCAATTATGGGTGATAAAGGGTTAGTGGAAAAGAATGATAAACATGGTTAATGATATAAATTGCATAGGGATTAATTAGATTTATATTGGCAAGGTCATCATAGATGCTATAATCAAACCCTAGATAATTTCCAACATCATATTCATTATTCAATCATTTTAGAACCTAAATAAGGTATGTGGGGTCACCCCCAATTAATTTAGATCCAATTTCATGGGTTCCTTTACATTCAGTCATTGAGACTAGTTCAATCATTCCTTGATGATGTATCCCCAGTTCTCTACCTTCATAACCTATGTTATCCATAATATGGTTAGGAATAGGATACATTTTACTTTGGTAATAGTTAGATAGCTCATCAATATAAAGTCATGAATCATCTTCAACTAAGGGGTCTTGTTATAGGCCAAAGTCCAATTTGAAAATAATGGGTTTGTTAAGCTGAAATTTTCCCTTAGTCTGCCACTCCATCCGATGGGCTTAGACTTGGGTCTCCCATAAGCTTTAGGGTTCTATGGTAATTTGGAAATGTGGAAGGATTCATGGGTATTATATTCTCTTATACCTTTATCAGATATATAAAATTGATTTGGAATGTCTAGTGGAGGTGCATATGAGGTAAAAGTTAGGTTGTTTAGGTCAATAAAACTAGTTTTAAGTCCTAATTCAATGGCTTTGGATTTCTAATCTCTTACCTTCATTAGGTTTGGGCATATGATTCAATTCAAAATGATAATTATAGCTCTTATGTTTAGCCTTAATACATTTATAATACTAATAAGGCTGGAGATTAGCTAGTATAGTCACTTCCATCCCTGAATGGGGAAATTTAACACATTAATGCAACATGGAAGGTATAGCCTTGATTTTATGAATCGTCAGCCCAATATAAAATTATATGATAATTGCATATCTAAAATATGTAATAGAGTGTCATGGGTAAAATTCCCAATGATCATTGGTAAGATGATAGTACCTTGAGATTCCCACTCCTCATTATCCCATGCCTTGATAACAATGGTATCTGGCTATAAATTAGCTGTTGTATATCTGAGATGTTTTACCAACTTCTAAGACACAATTTTAAGTCTTTAACCATTATATACAAGGACACATTTAAATTTATGGTTTGTTATACTAACTTCATTATACAATGGGTTATTATGTAATGGGCTCAAGGATGACATGTCATTTTGGTCAAAGGTATGGCATTGGCTAGGGGCCAAGTGTCCTACCATGACTTGAAATTTATTTGGCATGATGTCATCAAGTTTGAGGGATTAGTTCATATATTCATTTAGTATGTGTTTATGTATGTTATATGTACACATCAAATCCATGATGGATATTTGTGTATGTATCTTCTTTATCTGATCCATAGTGTCATAGACCTTCCCTTCGGTTTTAAAAATTGGCTTGTTTTTTATAGGTACAAAGGTCTAAATGGTCTAATTCATGGTATGTGTTTGTGGTACTTTAACAATTATTTTGGATCATCAAATTAAGATTTCAAAATCTTGATTTGGTATAGGACTTTGATAATTGGATAGAGAGATAATAAGGCCTAGAATGACAATTCTTGGGTAGTGTTGAGCCTGGTTGATAACACTATCTAAAGGAAGATTACCAGCATAAGGAGGTTGATAGGCATTATTTAGCTGATAGGAATTATTAGGTGAGGGTCTTGTTTTATTATTATTTGGATGGGGGTTAATGGTAATGGTGGAAACATGACCACTTGATATGTGTCTTATAACATTGTTTTAGGTATACATAATAACATAATGACTTCCCTAGTTGGTTTGGTCAGTTTACCCATGGTTATGACCATCTATTATTGTTGGAATTGTTGATGTTGATTTTTTTGTGGTGTTATCTACCACTATTGTCTTATTTGGTGCTATTTTTGGTTGTTTTTATTTATATGTTGATGAAATGGATTCTGATAGATGCCCAAGTTATGATTGGTCATAGGAGCATGGATATCTTATTGTATCTCTCCATTCTCTAGCATATTCTCATTCATATGCCTTATCTGGATAAACTAGCATATAGAATTTCCCTTGACTTGATGATATTCACAAAATTCATGTTCTTTGTACCAATCAAGAAAAGGAATTCCCTTAGGGAACAACTTTGGCATAGTCTAGATAATCATATTTGGTTGAACCAATTTATGGAATATAAAATCAATAGGCACCCTGAGGTCACTAAATTGCCTAGAAATGGTTGATATTCTACTTGGATGAGGGGCTTGTAATTGGAATTAATTTTATGGCTATTGGTTTTGTGGAGGATTTAGATAAATAAATGGATGTGGTGGTTACTAAATGGGCATAGATAAATGAAAATTTGGTGTTTTTATCATTTGTACATGACATGATTTAGTGACCCCATTATTGTGGTTTTAAGCTTTTGGTCTCTCATTATTGTTGGCCTAATTTGGTGTTGAAGTTAGTATTTGGATAGGGTTATGATTTTGGTTATGGATTTGGTTTTGGTTCTACTGGCCTTGATGTTGGTTTTAGCTCTGGTTGGAAGAAGATAGCTTGATGATCTCTTTATTAACAAGGGCCTTCTAAATTTGTATCCATTTCTCAATAAATTATTTAAATGTATGATCACATTGCAACTTGAGATGATAATATATCTAATTATATAATCCATTCCAAGTCTTTTCTGGCTAGACTTCTTAGAAAGATAAGAATAAAATATATGTCACTATATGCCATTGGTTGGTAAGTAACAAATAATTATTTTAGATGCACTTTAGGACCATATTTTACATTATATTTATCAAATATGGGTGTATCATAACTTGGAGGAAATGTTATTTTAAGATAATACATGCTGAATGGATGTTAGCATATTTTACCTAGTTTGAACTTCTTTGTTTTCTTTCTAGTCTAAATGGCTTGAAGTGCATCCTTCATTTTTTGCAACTCTTGGGCAAGGAAGTTGTATGGCATGGATTTTTATTATTGAGGATATGAAATAAAATTTGGATGATCTTGACTTGGGTATGAAAGAATGACATACTACATAATGTTGGTCTAATTGGTCAAACAACTAGGTATGCATATCCATGCATTGGTATTATACTATTGATACAAAATATGATATTATTGGTAAATATTCTAGCTATGGTTGGATACATAGCCTTGGTTATAAAATTAAAAATATGTTAATGGAATGTGGATATGTGGGATATGTAAGTATTAATGGGTCTAAGTAGGAACTTATTGTCTACTCTTCCAACCCTATTGTATAAAGGGAACATGTTACTAACTAAAACCCTATTTTTATAGGTGTTGTAAGTTAGATCCTTATTGTATATGTGATACCCATTGGGTGAAAGGTAATTTTTTCCTAACACCTAAAACCTAATATACATTGGGACTTTGTTATTGATTAAGCACCTACTTTTGATTACGGAATTATTGAGGGTTTGGCATTTCTTATTGTTGACCAACTAGCAATTTTTATTAACTAATAGAAACACATTGTCAATTAGGAAATGTTTATGAGGTTTGAGGTATCTTAGTTTGTGCTTGTTGTTGGAAAAAAATATCACATATTGAGGTGGTGTAGTGTTATACACTTGTTTAGGTGGTGTGTTGGTCTATTGTTTCTAACTAGTTTCCCCCTTTTGCGTACTTGAGGAAACAGTTGGTTGAGGAGTGGAAGTTGATTGTTATGTTTGAAAAATAGGCATACCTATTCCCTATTTTTAAAAACCACTCATGGTATTTTTTGGAGGAATATACTATGTGTTTATTATTAGTATATTAGACCCACTTTGGTTTATATTAGATTGCGCTTGCATGTTATCTTCTAAATTTTGAGTGAGGTCTTCCATTTGAGAGAGAGTTTCCTCTATCATTATTAGAACAGTATACATGTATCCTAATAGTGTGATTTGTATAAATGGGTCTATGTTTTGATTTACATAGCCTGAATCATTTATTTAAGGCCTTGTTAAAGGAGATAACTCTATAAGCGGCATGTTTGAAACAATCATGGCATTAAAATTTTAAGCTAGGTTAAGGTGATTACCTATTCTAATTGATCATCCATATGACCTTTTCCTTTCATAATCACACTTTTTATATGTTGAGGTATTTGTAATAAAGCTTAATTGTAACTAGTTGACACCTATTCAAACTATTTGTTTTCAAGTACATTACTAGGGTTTTAATCAAACTAGTCAAACTTTCATGTGGGAAATCTAGTGGAATTTGGCTCCTAATTCTACTACCCTAACTAGAATTTAATATTTGTTATCTAAAAAATATGGATTGTAACTTGTCTACGTAGGCATTTTTATGTATTAGGGATCTCATTTTTGGCTTTGTTTAATAATAGGCATCACTTGAGCAAAGTATTGTGTTGTTTGCTCTTGCTCTTGGCTTGGTTAGGATGGTGCACTTACCAAGTATGGTGCTAGTGGGCCATGCCTTTTTTTATTCATATGGAATATTATAATATGGATATGGATCCATCTCATATGCTATATCATCACCATATAATTTTTGAACAAAAGGGTCACTAATAACAAAGTTCTCCTAGTCTAGATTGTACATAGTCCTACTACATGTATAATGAGGCATGTTTGGATATATGACTATGTCTTTGAAAAACAAAAGGTATAAAATAGAAACCAACTAAGGTCTAAAATAAATAAAATTTAGATCTATAAAAAATGCCTGGAGGGTAAAACAACTAATCTAGGTCTACAACAAGGTTGGAATAAAAGCATCAATGTGGTCTAACAAAATGTATTGATTTGCATAAAGGAAATTATAATTATTAGAAAAGGTATATAGACAAAGTAGAACAATCATTAACTAGGTTGAAAGAAAATAATTATTTACCTGAAGGTGGTTATAATTTTTAGCATGAAAAAAACTACTGGACTCAAAAACAAAGGTCAATCTAAACAAGAACTTGAAAACAATCTAAATCTAAGGAAATTGGCTTGGATAAACTTGTTAAATGGATGAAAAATAATATAATGCTAAGGTAATTGGCATGGAAAGACACTCAATAATTAGCTCACAAAATACTCAGTATTTGGCTCACAAAAGACTCTTTGATAAAGAACTAGGACATTTTAGAACTCATCACAATAAACTCTAAATAAGTCACATGGTAACAAACTTATCTCAAATGATGTTAAATCAAGGCAAACAAAACAAACAATCACTAAGTATAGCTAAGGGGTCTTTAGACCAAATAAGAAATCAATCCAAGTATCATAATACAATCATAAATGGTAGACTACCTAATCCTAGATTATATGAAGCTTTGGTGTAAACTTGATTAGTTTAGGATTTGTGCTTTGAAAGATTGAGTTTCAAATTTAATGCAAAATACTCATATTTTATAAGGTAAAATAGACTAGACCAAAAGGGTAGCACAACCATGAATTTGTAAAAAAGGGTATGAATGGTTTGGAACTTAGTTTTAAATGAGAAAGGTGTTTTGGAATAATGTGGGAAATAGAACAATGCTCCTTCAAAAAAATGGTATGATAATGGTTTTAGACAAACTCCAGAGCAAATGTTTGAAACAAAATGAGAAGTGTATTGATGCCCCATTTAAACAAGTGACACAAAAATAGTTTTGGAATAAAAACTCCAAGGCAAATGTGTGAAATAAAATGGGTAGAGTAACACATCTTATGTCAAAGTGGTGTAAAAAAATGTGAAGGCTTTAACTCATTTTTATTTGACAAACAAACAATCAATTTTAGACCCAAATTCACATGTTAATGAAATAAAATAGAAATAACACTAAATGTATGTCATATCCCTAAAATTGATAAGGTTTGTATAGTTTATACCAAAATTTACATCGATATACCAATTATCAAATGGAATTAAGTGTTAATATAAAAATTAAATAATAGGTGTAGGTAGATTTTTTAATCCCCCCTTTGTCTCTCAAGCATTGGTATGTGACAAAAACTTAGAGTGCAAAGCATTTAGAATTCAACAAGATATTTTATGAAAAATGGTTTTGAATAAAATATATAAATTTCAAAATTCACTAAATGGTCCTAATTGTGGCTAACATAAGGATACATCACATCAATTAGATTAAAATCACTAACTTGATATGTAAAGGTCTATTTCTTTACACAATGACTTCAGCCATGTACTATTTAGTGAAGTCCAATGTTTAGCATGAACTGATCTGAGTTTTTGTTAGGATTGGTAGGTTAACCTCTTAACCCCTAGTATTCCCATTATCACATACCTAATTTATATACCCCACCATGAAATGGGGTTGGTATGATACTAAGAGATAAAACCTCAGGTCAACACACCCATAAATAACTTGTGAGGATGCAATGAACTCCCACCCACAAATCAATGCATGAAAATAAACAAATGAGAATTAAAAATATTTTAGAGGTTGTTTATAGATCACCCAAGTCACTCAAATATTGGAGATAACATATATGATGTTATTTCCATTCTAAGATAAACAAACAAGGCAATAAAAAAAGTGCTTTTGGTCACCCAAGTTCCCTATAGGGTATGGGGGAGAGCTTACATGCAAAGTTTTTGGTTTGCCACAATCAAATAGTTTAATCTAATAAATTTGAAACTATATAATAAACAAATAACAAACAAAAAGATAAAATATTTTAAGAGCTCTAAATTAAAGTGGATGTTCTTTTTAAAAGCAGTAACTCAAATATGAATGAAGTATTTGACCCCTTAGTCTTGTTTGCTCTTGTAAAATTGAAATAAAAAAAGACAAGTTTGGTTAGGTCAATTTTAAGAAATAAAACAAAAGTGTGTATGATAATTAGAAGTGTTTATTCCTCTATTTATCCACCATAGTTTAGGTAAAAAAGTTAGGGGGTTCTCTTATATTTAGGATAAAAATCAAATCAATAAACAACATTCCATTTTTAACTCTTGGGTTTCTTAAAAACATAAAGTGAAGTCATTATTTTTGAATAGAGTGAAGCATATGATTATAGTGAAGTAACTATTTCCATGTGGCACAAACAAAT
Organism: Torreya grandis; assembly: GCA_037957365.1. Lineage (NCBI taxonomy): Eukaryota > Viridiplantae > Streptophyta > Pinopsida > Cupressales > Taxaceae > Torreya > Torreya grandis. Next base: position 1,478,970 of record JARHVA010000443.1, read on the forward strand.
AGAAACTAGATTCTATAAAATTTGTTGTTAAGAAGTGGAAAAGTCATCAATTAGTCCAGGTGAAGTCACTGATTATATGTTAAAATATGGAAAAGTCATCAGAATCATTTATAAATATACTTTTTAAAGTCATTAAATGGTAGGGTCAATGCCAATATTTATATTTGGTGATGTAACTATTTTTAAGTCGCCATTTTTGAAAAATAAAAGATAAAAAAAAGGAGATGAAAAAGGCAAAGTCACTATTACATAGGTTCAAGTCATCAATTATATACAAAATAGAATGATGGGAATTTTAAGCACAAAAAAATTAACTTGAAGATTTAAATACTCTTTTTAAGAAATGTAAAGGTTACACATCATTATTCTTGGACATACAAGATGCATGGTCCCACTAGGCATGCCATTATGTATCTTAGGAGTTTGAAGAACACACAAATGTTGATTAGTTCCTTTTTAGTGAATCAAGTAAAAATCCATGTATAATAATGTAATGAAACTAAAAAATCTTTCCTAAGAAATAAGGGGGCATTACATAATGGACAAAACCAAAAAATAGAGATAAAAACACACAATAATTATACCTCCCTTATTGAAATTAATGTACACTTATTGGGATAGTAGACATTCTTGCTCAGTATATGGCATTAGAGACTGCCATCAATGCTTTCTCCATGTTTTTAGCATTTATCCAATGGTAACATGTGTCTTTTATTGAATTTTCTATTGGAATAAAAATTATTGATAGGGGGGTGAGTCATTTTTCAAAAACTTTCTTAACAATTTCACTTAAGCATTTATGAAACATCCAAATAAACATATAAATCTTGCAAACATAAACACATATCCACATAAACATGAAATAAAATAACATATCACATATGTGGGAAAACATCAAGGGTAATAAAACCCACTGATATATATAAATGGACTATATTCCTATAAGACAAACACCAAATGTAGTGAATCACCCACTTCACATGGAGCACCAACCCCAACTAGCTAAGCACTAACTCAGCTAGGATTTAGTAAGAACCAACTTGAAAGGAGTCACATATGACTCAACACAAACTTATCCACCTAAATTATTTGATAAAATTAAATACATTTTGTTTCTTAACCAACTGATGATGACCAACCCTTTATCTCTTCACATTCTTACCCCTCTAAAATTGCCTTCCAAGTCTCTTCACTCAATTAGGTCTCTTCAAGACTGATTAGGTCATATGACCTTGATCCTCATACATACAAAATATGTCACATATTATTAAATAATCCTATACACTCCTATAATGGTCTAAAATACCTCCTTCTACTCACTAATGTATTATTTCATTCACTTGATCTCTTCTCACCAATAGGCCTAAAATTGCCTTGTATTTATACAAGTCTCTTGTTCATATCCTTCTTGGTCAACCAAAAAAACTTACCCCCTTAGTTTTTAAATTTAATATATATCATTACATCTCATAAAAATTAATATAATGTTCTTTGACTCCATTTAGGTCTAACACACCTCAATTAGGCCTTATTTAATCTTTAGGTCTCATGGAGACCTAATCCCATTAGGTCTACTTCAGGTTACATTATACTTTACCTTCCTTAGAACACATTAAGACACTTCAAATGGAATTAAAATTTCATATAACACTTATATATACCCTTTATAATCTCATATATGTTTCATAACACTTTTTAGAGACAACCACTACTTGAAGCATGCCAATAGTCTAGTTCATAGTTAGACCTGTGCATACCCATAAAGTTTATATTGAATAAATGAAGCATAAACACAATTTTTACAAATAAACATGGAAAAAAATCACATATAAATAATATAAATGACCTCAGGGTCATCACCATACTCTTTATACTCCAAAACTTAGGGCAAAAGGAATCAAACCCTTCTCTGCAAGTAGCCCACTTAGAACTGCCAACTAGCCTCAAAACACAATCATGGAAACTTGATATTATGACACCAAAAGGGAAACAATTAATAAATTAAAATTAATTAGAATTATCATAAAATATACTTATAACAATCTCCAATAAAAATATTATAATCTTTATTTAAAATTTATTGGTCTTGTAAACCAATTTATTGACCTTCCCTATCTCAGACCTCACTCAACCAAACAAGCCATTTTGGCTTCAATATTTCAACATCTTATACTTAATAATAAGATTATAAAAATCACATATATTATATAAAATTACCAAAAAACAACATCATGTGAATTATATACATTACCCCATGGCATAGAGTCTCAAAACCATCTTTTCAACTTGCTTACCAAGAACTACCAGTTTGCCTTAAAGACCAATCATGGTGATAATGAAATTTAATTACTTGTATAAATATTTAAAGAGAATCCTAATTCATATGGATGATATTATTATATCATTAAAACATTATCAAATATAAGTATAACATGTTCAAATATCAATATTGGTCTTGCAAACTAATCTTATAATCTCACTATACATAGACCTCACTAACATAGATAAGTCAACTTTATGAGAAATTTGTTGATATATAAAATTATATCCATCATGAAAATTTATTAAAATTCTTTAACATTATCTCAATGTAATTTTATTCATCTATATTTGATTATAACACATCCCTAATCAACTTCTCACTTCTGCCTAGGTTTCTCACTATTTTCACCATTAGGTTTGTTAGCGAATGGTCAAATTGGATAAATATTTTAAGAAAATTGAGGGATATAAACCAATATTGAAATAAAAAACAAGTCTCAATATTTGTCCTTCATCCATTTAGCAACTTTGACTTGGTCAACTTTGACTACTACAATAAATCTCTGAGAAACAAGGCCTTTCTTGTATGGTCCACTCACTCACCTAACAAACCAATCACACCTAGAGGTACCTAGGAGAGTTGAATAAAACCTAAAATCACTTATATATACATGCCAATCCATTTTTATCACTTTATAATAGCTTATTTCATATCAGATCACTATTAGGGGTCTTTGAGGGTTTAAACCATCTTTCACTGTTAGCAATCATTCATAAAGCTTAGCCCCTCATTTCAAAAACTAATGAATATAAATTTGAGATAGGAACCTTACCAATATATATTTAATATATAAATTACCCATGTATAGGTTACATGTGTCAATGAACAATTGAAAGTCCTTTTCATGTTGAGAACCCTTCATTTTGTGCACTCAAGTGACCTTTAAAACACTTTTCATGTATTTTCTTGTAAACTTTGACCTCAAACTCAGTATTAAAACCTAGGAAAATATATCACACCACTAAAAATTATCACATGCTCATTTTTATCTTGAAATCTAAACCTCATACCTCATTTGGCCACCATCTCTTTCTTTGCTTGCTTAGACCTTGACCTCTAAACCATATTAAGCCTTGAAAATGACTTCCAAGCCTCTTTCCATGAAATATCTAGCTCACTTACATTATCACACAACATATCACTTTATCAAAAAACATCGTACATACTTAATATACCTTGATAACACCTCATTATACCTCATTGGGTTAGGCGGGGTCTAGAACTAGTCTAGTTGTAGACTTGGACTTAAGGTCTTACCCCTGTAGGCTCACCTTGAAACTCTCTTAATTGATATTATACCTCATATTCATGCTTAATAAAAATTATATATCCTCTTATCACTTTTTGTATCCATCTCACCAAGTTACCATGTTCACACATTCTCACAAGGTCTCTTCATGATATGAATAGTGTCATGACTATGATTCTTAAGTATTTGAAAATTGACAACTAACCTTGAAAAACTTCTAAGAGTATCTAAACTTATCTTTCATGATCACATAGTTCCAAAAAATCCTATCACAATATTGTGCTTACTTACTTCACCATGTTTTATTATGCACACCTTCTCATAGAGCCTAAACTAGGCTTCTTAAGATACCTTGTACTCAGTAACTAGTACTCAAACATGCTTTAATTGACTAAAACCTTGAAATAAACCTCAAAATAATTAGGTTTCCTTAAAATTATCTCTTAACAAAGATACATTAGGTTTCCTTTACATTCTCTCTCTGACTTTCACACTGACATCTATGGCATCAACCTTGACATCAAATGACATCAATGACAACACTTCTCAACAAACTCCCCCTTTTTCATTTATGGTAAAATATTATTCAATTTGATCACTCTCGTATCCCCCAATCTATTCAATTTTTTTTCATGAACTTCCTCCTTCTTTGACATTAATGATAATGGTCTTCCATAACTATCATCTAGAATCACACCTTTGTAAAAAAAGTTTAACACTCAGAATATGAATAAATAAGGAAATAGGATCCCCCATACACCATACATACCTCATTTAAATTAACTTAGATTACAAGACCACCACTCAACACAAATCAAACTCAGTCAATAACCTGAATATCTCCCCCTTAAATCAAGCATCCACCATGCTTCTGATAATTAAAGAGTGTCTCCATGAAGCCTAATGGAGTTACCTCTTTCCATAGATAAATTAAAACAACACAACTTCAAGATATTCCTAGATCTCCATGCTATTACAAGACTAAATATCCTTCAGTATCCTTTTAGGCTTCATTGACACTATAGGGTTGACCTCTTCATCAAACATTTGATCATCAATATGAGCTAACAACAAACATTCCTAACTTGATTTAACATTTAAGGTATGCTCTATCACAACAAATAATCCATTTGATCTTGTAAATTGATCATGACTAACCTTTACTATCTTTGTTTTCCATACATTTATTTTACTTCTCTCTTGCACTCTAGGAGATTCAAACCTCTTGTTTTGACTTGATGACCTTATAACTCTATTCGAACAAAATCTTGTAATGTGGCATACATTATGACAACTATAATAAACCACCATATACATACCATTAGACTAATGTAAACTATGACTCCTTCCATAGTCCCATAAGTACTCATTCTTAAAGGGTCTTCTACACCCTCTTGCTCTATGACCAAACTAACTACATATAAAACAATAACCATTGAATGAATTAACATACATCATAACATTAGGATATTTGATAGGTCTTTTCATGTTGACATTAGTTTCTTAAATATCCTTCTCCTTGACTTGAGCTACCTCCTTTTTGGTATTATTTGAAACCAAGACCTTTCTTATCACTTACAGACTTCTTACTACTTAATATATCATCCAGAACCTTAGTTATCTTTTCAAACTTCACAAAGGTATTCACCTTCCTAAATGCTTGATCCAACTCAATTTTTAAGGATTCCACTTCAGTTTCATACCTAGTGCATTATTCCACTTTTGCCTTTATATTTTCATTGACTATATCCATTTGTGCTTTAATTTAATTGATGATATCATGATACTCCTTGAAAGTGTTACTTAGTCTCTCCTCGAATAAACCAGTTTGCTCTTCATAGTTCTTGACTAATGATCTTAGTTTGTGATTCTTTCTCATTTAGAACTTCATTTCCTCTAGGGAACTCACCAATTTTGCCTCAAGGTTTACTTTAAATTCTTCTTCATTTTATTCTACATTAATCATAAGGACTTTCCCATTTGAGTAACCCTCATTGTCTAATTTTATGGCCATGACCAAGGTTTCATTAGTGTCAAGTTTAGGTTCATTACTGCCATCATCATTATCAGATGTGCTTGTATCACCTACATTAGATGCATTGTCTTCTTTGGTATATAATTTTTTTTGTTCCTTAATTATCCTTTCTTACTTTCATACTTCCTAAAATCTTTCTTATTATTGTCAGACTTATATACCTTTCTATCATCTCTATGATGTTCATTATGTTCTTCATTATTTTTAGTCTTGTCCTTATTAGGACACTTGGACGAAAAGTGATAAATATTGCCATAATTGAAACATTTCATAGGAAAATTACCCTTATACTTACCATATCCAAACCTCTACTTCCTAAAAATCATAGCTATGAGTTCATCATCATAAACATCTAAGCATACCTCATCCTTGACCTTCTTGGCTTTTGACTTCTTAAATTTGAAAGTTTCTTCCTTCTTGGGAGGTCTTCCTTCATTTTTTCTCATCTCATAGGTATTCAAGATGCCATGAATCCCATCTATTTCAAGCTTGTCCAAATATCACATATCTTCCACTATAGACACCTTGGAATCAAACTTAGGAGTTAATGATATTAATACCTTTTGAATAACTTTAGACTATTTAACTTCTTCTCCCAATCCTCTAATGACATTGAAAACTTCATCAACCTTCAATAGGTAATATGTAAGTGTTTCATCTTCACTCATATTCATACTTTCAAAATATCTTCGGTGGGTCTAAAATTTAGACATATTTACCTTGGTGTCTACTTCATAGATGGTCTTCGATTTTTCACAAATTTATTTAGTTGATACATAGTGCATCACCTTCACAATAAGAGGATAAATATAACCATCCATAAATGACTAATAAATATCATGACCTTGATACATCAAATATATCTTCATACTAATGTTCCAAAAAACATAATTAGATCTATTGAATAACAGAGCCTTTTTGGTAGAGAAACCACCTTGATTGTGTTGACTAATCATCCTTACTTTTAGGATCTCCTTTAGGATTTTAGAAATTATTCAAACTACTAATATATAATACCAAATTTTAGAAAAAAAATTACTAAGATGTGGGGGTGAATCATTCTTCAAAATATTTCTTAACAATCTCACTTAAACATTCATAAAACATCTAAATAAGCATATAGATCTTGCAAACGTAAACACCTATCTACATAAGCATGAAACACAAGAACACATAACATATGAAAAAACCTTCAAGGATAATAAAAACCATTGATATCTATAAATAGAATTTATTTTTATAAGATAAACACCAAATTTAGTGAAGCACCCATTTCACATGGAGCACCAACCCCAACTAAAGCACCAACTCAAATAGGCTTTAGCAAGCACCAAATTGAAAAGAGGAACCAACCCCCTAGATGAATTAGTATAAAATATTCCACATAAATTATTTTATTACCTTTAATACAATTTTTTTCTCAACCAATTGATGATGACCACCACTTTAGCTCTTCACACACTTAGCCCTTTGAAATTGTCTTCTAGGTCTCTTCGCTCAAATAGGTCTCTTCAAGATTGATTAGGTCATATGACCTTGATCCTCATACACAAAACCTATATAAAATATTCATCACTAATACTATAAACTCCTATAATTTTCTACAATACCGTATTCTAATGTATTATTTCATTCACTTACTCTCTTCTCACCAATAGGCCTAAAACTGCATTGTATTTATACAAGTCTCTTGTTTATTTCCTTCTTGGTCACCCAAACACACTTACCCTCTTATTTTGGCCATGTAATAGATTTTAAGAAATATCATAAATATTAATAAAATGTTCTTTGAGTCCCTTTAGGTCTGACACACCTCAATTAGGCCTTATTTCATCTTTAGGTCTCATGGAGACCTAATCCCATTAGGTTTACTTTAGGACACATTACACTTTACATTCCTTGAAACACATTAAAACTTCAAAATTATTAGTAAAATTTCATATAAAAATAATATATACCATTTATAATCTCATCTAGGCTTATTAACACTTTTTAGAGCCAACCACTACTTGAACCACACCAATAGTATTGTTCATAGTTAGACTTGTGCATGCCCAGAAAGTTTATCTTGAATAATTGAAGCGTAAAAATAATTTTTAAAAAAATGGAAAAAATAACATATACATAAGGTACATTACATCAAGGTCATCACCATATGATTTATACTCCACAACTTAGGGCAAAAGGACTCAAACCCTTCTCTACAAGTAACCCACTTAGAATTGCCCACTAGCCTCAAAATATAGTCATAGAAAATTGATCTTCTAACACCTAAAAATACACACCAAAGGAGTTAAAATGAATTAAAATTATCCTAAAACATCCTAAAACTAATATCCAATAAAAATATCATAATCTCTAATGGAAATTATTGGTCTTATAGACTAATTTGTCAATCTTCTCTCTCTCAAACTACACTCAGCCACACAGCCATTTTGGCTTTAATGTTTCAACCTCTCACATCGAATTAAAATATTTTTAAAATAATTTATAGGACATACAAGTCCTAAAAAAAATGTAATTTTCATTAGATATATTAAATCATGTCATAGAGTCTCAAACTCATCTCTATAACTCGTTTACCCAGAACTGCTAGTTTACCTTGATGACCGATTATAGTGATAATGACCTTCAATCACTTATCTATCCATTCCAATATATTTTGATCACTTTAGAATAAATTCTTTCATATCGGGACACTATTAAGGTTTTTTGAGGGTTTAAACCATCTTTCACTATTATCAATCATTCATAAAGCTTAGCCCCTCATTATTAAAAATAATTATTGGAACTTTGAGATAGGAACCATCCCCATCTCTCCTTAATATATCATGTTTCCATGCATAGGTTACATGTGTCAATGAATACTTTAAAGTCCTTCTCGAATTGAGAACCCTTCAATCTATGTATTTGAGAGACCTCAAAACCATTTTTCATGCCTTTTATTGTAAACTTTGACCTTAGACATGGTCAACACACCTGGGAAAATCTATCATGCCATTAAAAATTCTCACATTCTCATTCTTATCTTGAAATCTGAATCTCATACCTCATTTGGCCACCATCTCTCTCTTTGCTTGCTTAGACCTTGAGTTGTAAACCATATCAGGGCATCAAAATGACTTTCAATCCTCTTTTCATGCACTCTCCACCTCACTTACATGCTCAAAAAAATCTCACATGATCATAAAACACTATAAATCCTTCATATACCTTGACAACACCTCATGATACCTCATTAGGTCAGACAGGGTCTAAAACTAGTCTAGTTGTAGACTTGGACTTAAGGTCTTACCCCTGTAGGCTCACCTTGAAACTCTCTTGAGTGATTAAATACCTAATATGAATTCTTAAGAAAACTTATACATACTCTTATGCCTTTTTTTATCCATCGCACTAAGTTACCATGTTACCACCTTCTCGTAAGGTCTCTTCATGCTATGACTAGTGTCATGACTAGGCTTCTTAAGTACTTGAAACTTAAAAACTAAACTTGACAAAAATTTGAGAGCATCTACACTTATATTATATGATAAAACAATGACAAACAATAATCTCAAAATATTTTTCTTACTTACTTCACCAAGCTTCACTATGCACACCTTCTCACATAGTCTAGAGTAGGCTTCTCAAGACACCTTGTACTCAAGAACTAGTACTCAAACATGATTTACTTGAATTGAACCTTGAAATCAAACTCAAAATAATAATTAGGTTTATTTTAAATTATATCTTAATATAAATACATTATGTTGCCTTCAAATTCTCTCTTTAACTTGCATATTGACATCAAATGACATCAACCTTGACATCAATGACAACACTTCTCAACATTAGCTTGGCTTGGTGTGATTCTTGGTATCAAATTGGAATTATAAAATTACTTTATTATATTATTGAAGGCATTATTATATAATAACCTCACACACACAATATTCTTTGGGTAGAGTGAGGGAAAATTTATTTATAGGTTTCAAAACTAACTCTAACCTTAGGGAGGTTAGGTTTAGTTCTAACTTTGGTTGAGTCTACAATAAGCTAGGTTCAGTTAGGTTAACCATGGGTTGGTTTAAAGCACTCATGAAGTCTTGAAAACTCATTTTAATATATTTGTGATACATAGCAACTCACTTTAGATATTTTTGAGGTTGTGACTCACCTTTTTGGAATATCATGAATTAATAAATCACTTTATTAGCTCCCTTGACTTTGAATTCACATTTGTTGAAAAAATTCTTTCTAGATAAATGTAATTTACTAATTTAAATTAAAATTTTTACTTAATCCAGATAATTGATATTTAAATTTTAATTAATCTTTCTTCATTTTTTATTTTATATGTTTTGCATTAATAGCTTGACAGCCAAGAATGTCAAATTATTAAGTCATAATTTGACTAGGGTTGAATCTAAGCTAAGTCATTGGTACATACAAGGTAATACCCTAAATAATAAATCCTTACCATGTTTATGAGTAATTAAATATCTTAAATAGATGAATTTGGGAAATTTAGGTGATTTTTGAGCTAAAAATTACATCATTTGCTAGAAATTGATTTTATTAGATAAAGCACAGAGAGTGAAAAAGAACCAGATTATATTCAAAAAAATTATTCCATATATAAAAATACAAGAAGTTATATTAAATATTCAAATAAATGAGCCACCTGAGAAACATGTGAAAATGGTGAGTAAAATAACCAATGTCAACTAGGATGAAAATAACTAAGCCCCTTAAACAAACTAACCTCTTAACCTAAGTGGTCAAGGCAACTAACCATAGACCCATTACCCTAGTCAATAAACCAAGGTAAATACATAATTATGATAAAACACTCCCTTCATGACAAAACCAAAAACAAGATCAAGTTTATCTCTAAATTTTATGAACTTGTTTGCACCAAGTGGTTTGGTCATTATATCAGCTAGCTACTCTGTAGTGGGGCAGCATAAGAGACTGATGTCTTCATTTATAACCAATTATTAGATGTAATGATGGTGAACCTCAATGTGTTTGGTCCTGGTATGGAATACTAGATTCTTCACCATCTTTGCAATACTCTAGTTGTCACAAACAATTAGAGTAGGCTTTGATGACTCAAACTGAAGATCCTCCAAGATTTTGTTTATCCATAGTTTCACAACCTGCACTGACCACAACTTTATATTCTTCTTCTATTGAAGTTAATTCCACTATAGTTTTTAGTTTTCTCTACCATGAGAAAACTCCTAAACTAAGAGTGAATACATATCCTATTTTAGATTTTCTTGAATCTATTGATCCTGCCCAATAAGAGTCAAAATATCCTAAAAGTTCAAAATCTACAAACTTCTCATATAGTATGCCAAAGTCAAGAGTACCTTTGATATATCTTAATACCCATTTTTCACCTAGCCAATATACTTCTTGTGGTTTAAACATGAGTAAAGATATAAAACTCATTGTAAAACAAATATCTAGACTAGTGGTAGTGAGGTAAATGAGACAACCCACTAGTTACAGATACATTGTTTCATTGACTAGAGGTGAAGTAGTGTTAGTTTAAATTTTAGCTCCAAATTTCATAACTGTGTGAGTTATATTATAATCCATCATTATAAACCTTTTAATCAATGATTTGGCATACTTATTATGTGACATAAATAAAACATAATCACCTTGCCAAAATGCAAGACCTAAATAGTATTTTAGTAGTCTTAAGTTTGTCATGTCAAAAGTACAATGAATGTTAGCCTTCATCTATTGAATGAGACTAGCACTACTCCTAGTGATGGCTAAATCATCAACATATACAATGAGAATCAAGATTTCATCACCAAACACCTTTACTTAGAGAGTTTTCTAGAGTTACACCTTTTAAAACCATACTCCCTAAGGTATGTATCTAACTTCATATACCAGGCTCAAGGAATCTACTTAAGCCCATACAAGGACTTGATCAACCTGCAAATAAGATGTTCCTTAATAAGAAACTAAAACCCCTATGTTTGAACCATATAGACTTCCTACTCTAAATATCCATTCAATAAAGCACTCTTGACATCCATTTGGTGTACCTACCATCCAAATTGAGCACCAATAGCAATAATAAAATGAAAAGTTACCATTTTGTAGTATGAGTAAAAATATCCTCATAATCAACCCCTTCCTCTTGTGCATAACCTTTTTAAACATGTCTAGCTTTGTGTTTCCCTAAGGAAACATCTACTTTACATTTTACCTTGTAAATGCATTTACAACTAATGGATTTATTTCCTAGTGGTAGCTCCATGAGCTCCCAAGTCTTATTTTTCATCAAGGAATCATATTCCAATTACATGGTTGATTCCCACTCATACTTCCCTTTGGTCTCTGAAAAATAATTAGACTCAAATACATGTGAAACAATAGTTGTTAGAGAAAAATTATCATGCTCACCTCTATTACCAAACTACTTCCCTGATCTCAATTTTCTTCCTTCCACACCCTATGGTAAGTCTCCCTCTTTAAGTGATTCCATATTGGTAGAATACCACTTTGGATTTTTTGTTTATTCTATTAGAACCTCACAATAACTTACATCAATTCCATTCCTGGAATGTGATTCCAATGATGAACTAGAATCCTACTCAACTTTCACACCACAACTTATAATAGAATCATTAGAAGAAAATAATGACTCAATAAATGAAATTGTACTAGTTACTATGTAGTATGGAATTTATTCATTTACTATGACATCTCTATTTACCACAAATTTGTTAGTACAAATATCAATTAATATTTATGCCTTTGATTTCTCATTGTACCCAAAAACATGTATTCTTTGCTTTTTTCATCCAAGTTACTTCTCTTTTGACTAGGAATAACTACAAAAGCTACACAACCAAAAATTTGAAAAGCACTTACATCTAGAGTTCAACCTGACTAAGCCTCCTCTAGAGTCATATTATCTAATTATTTTATAAGACTTCTATTAAGGATGTACACCATTATATTCACTACTTCTACCTAATATATGTATGGGACGTTTCTGCTTTGGACCATACATCGAGCCATGTCCATCATCGTCTTATTTGGCCTTTTCACGACTCCATTTTGCTATGGAGTGTAAGGGGTAGTATACTATCTATGTATGCCTTAAATGGCACAAAAATCATTAAACTATTTTGAGATGAACTCACCCCCATTATCCATTCTAAGATATTTCACTAACCTTCCCTTTTATTTTTCAACCATTGATTTCCAAGTAAGTAAGTTAGAAAAACAATCATATTTCTTCACTATAAAGTATACCCACTTTTTCCCAAAAAAATTATTGACTAAAAATAGAAAATAATGGGCTCTAAAAGGGGTAGGTGTCTGTATTGGACCATATAAATATACATGTACCAAATCCAATACTCCCTTAGCTCTTGAATCTTTACCAACATCAAATGAATGTCTAACTTGCTTCCCCAAATGACATCCAATACATACATGATGATTATCCTAAATAGAAGGAATCCCTTTAACCATCTTAGTCTTGCTTAATGTAGTCAAATATTTGAAATTCAAATGCCCATACTTTTCATACCATAACAAACTTGTGTTATCAACCATTTCAAGTAGACTTTCCTTTGCCCTATGTGGATCTACAAGCTTATATCAGCCTTTTTCACTAATATCAACAACAATAATCTTGTTGTCTTTGGTAGTAACTAAACATTGTCATCCTTGAAAATTTACAACAAAATCAGATTTTTAAGTGATCTCACTAATTGAAAGTAAATTTTTGTTCATATCAGACACATACCTAACATTCTTAAATGTATACCAAATTTCACCATTAAAACTGATCTAAACATTACCATATCCTTTCACAAAATGACTCTTACCATCTTCTAAAGATATAGATTCATTATTACTATCAATTTTAACAAAATCTATATACTATTACTTATAGCACGTATAATGGTGAGATGCCCTTGAATAAAATTAATAAGCTCAATCTACCACATAATTAACATTAGAATCCATGAAAGTAAAATCAAGAGATGATTCCTCTCCTTCACCTTCAGCTACATTCATATGATGAGCTTTCTTTCTAGGGTTAGCCATATCCTGTTGTCTTTTTCCTACAATCTTTCCTAAGGTGACCAGTTTGCTTAAAATAAAAACATTTCCACTTTGATATCTTATTATAACCACTTACTTATGAAGTTTCTATCGAAGAACTAGTAGTTTTACCAAACTACTTACCCTTTCCCTTGATGCAGAATGCACTCTCTATAGAAGTAGATGTAGACAACACTGTTTAATCCTTCCATCTCTCTTTCTATAATAGAAATGTGGATAATTTTCAAAGTCTAAAGTCTGAATCTTAGAAATCATGTGAAATGAATCCACAAATGACTCAAATGAAGGTGGAAGATTCTACATAACTAGAGCAATCAAATTTTGTTCATCAATAGGAATCTACATAGCCTTTAATTGATCATTGATGTCCTTGATCTGAAACAAAAACATAGAATGGAGTTACCTTCCCACATCTTAGTATAAAATAACAAAAACTCAAATATAATACCCTAATGGCTTCAGAATCTTGGTATTTATATGTAAGACTAGTCCATAAATTGATGTAATAGTTACATTTCTCACCTCTAAGATTAGATTATCTGCTACTTATAATTTGAACAACATAAGAGCCTCATGATGATGTTTATCATAGTCATCATAACCAGTGGTAGGCCTTTGCTCTTTATTAAACACTATTTGATCAAGGTTCCAATATTCACATATTGTCAAAATCTTATGACTCCATTAAATAAAGTTCTTGCTGGTCAATTTTTGAGAATCTAGTAGTAATAGGTGTTGAATACTAGCCATTTGACCAAGTTTTTCATGAAAATAATTAAGTCAAAAAAATTATAATGATTTTTATAAAAAAATCCTTATACACACTAATTATGTATTGACTCTGAACAACTTTACCAATTTTTAACAACAAACTCAATACCATTTTCAAGATCTCAAATTTTATACCACTAAAACAATTAAATTGGGAAACGTACAACTCTGATTTAAAAATTTATTTCTCCATCCACATATAGATAAAAAAAACCTAGAAAATGGTGAAATTTGTAACTTCCCAGATGCTTTTATGATTATTAATCAATGGGATGTCCCCAATAACCCCTATTGGCTAAATTTTTGATTTATTTAAATTAAAAAATTAAAAATAATTGAAATAATAAAACTTTAGGTTAAAATTTTCATGAAAATATTCAGTCAATCATAAAATTGGCCTACATGTGAAACTTCAGGTGTAGATTTTGAGCATGTTTCTCAACTAGATCATAAACCATCTACACCACTATTCAACGTATGAATTAAATTGAAGTTTAGACTATTATTTCAATAAAAATGATAAATATTTGAATTTTTCCACCTCTCCCTAAATTGTATGGCACCCAAGCCATATGACCTACCCCAAAAAACAAAATAGAGGCTTTAAAACACCTAAAACTACTTCCTTTGACCTTATTTTGATCTTATTTGGTATTTTGATCCTCTTGAATAGTTTTTTGGTCTTTAGGTTGAGCTTACATAATTTTGTCTCTCCTTTAGCTATCCACTAGGCACATAAAGCTCCTCCCTGATAAGACACCAACCTCTCTAGCTTCCACAGACCACTCGAGCTCTATGAACCATTGGCTCTAAACACCATATTAGATAAAACACAAAGAGTGAGAAAGAACTAGATTGTATTCATAACATTCATTCCATATCTAAACAATA
The DNA here is from genome assembly GCA_037957365.1 of Torreya grandis. NCBI lineage: Eukaryota > Viridiplantae > Streptophyta > Pinopsida > Cupressales > Taxaceae > Torreya > Torreya grandis. The sequence goes on from JARHVA010000443.1 coordinate 1,494,336, forward strand.
CAAGAAGGCCTATTAAATAGGCAAAGAAATGAGCCACCCAACAAACATGTGAAAAGGATGGGTAAAATAAATAACATCAGCTAACATGAAAATAGATAAACCCATTAAACAAACTAACCTCTTAACCCAAGTGGTTAAGGCAAATAACCATATAAATATTACCTTAGTCAATAACCTAAGTTAAATACATTATTACACAAATAGATTTGAATCCCAGTTTAGACATGAAAGTGGCCAAAAATGAGTGTTTATAGTTTATAGACCTTTTCTTTCTACTAAAAGGCTTGTATACACTATATCTATGTCTAATTACTTATCTATTAGTATGACCTATGTTATGTTGATGATTCATACCTACTATCTTTCCTAGAATTCCATAAACCTACTTATCTTCCATCTCTATAAGTTCTACACTTGCATCTATTTTCTAACTTCCCAAACACTTGCATCCCAGTTAGATGCCTACATTGACATAAGTGTCCAATGCCTTAAATTTATTAAATTTTCAAATTAAATGTATCTTAAAGGTCAGCCTATATGTTTTGATGTGAGGTTTTCTTCAAAGGGTTTGGTATAAATATAATATCAACCCTCATTAATTCTAAACCTAGAAAAGACCTAGAGAGACAAAATAAACTTACCAAAAGCATTCTATCAATCACTCAAGTGAGTAAAACTTCCCTATTTTTTCCTATTTCCATATAATTCATAGGGACAACACATCTAGAGGTTTGAAGTATTGAAGGATAATTCTATGAGCCACATTTTCCAAGTTAAAATATAGGTCACTATTGTACTTTCTTATCAAACATTGCATGATTCATAAAAAATCCAACATGTAGGGGAGAACTACATAAGTCTAAGGACCACTTCATATCATTAGACATATAGGTGGCATTCATAAACATATAGGTATTTGGGGTATCTTAACATTATGTGCCCTCTAATGCATTTATACCATGTCCAATATGAAGATGAAGAACTAGTGTTTTCTCATTTGACAAAGAGTGACAGTCCATGACCTATATATGAATGCACAAGAGTGAAGGTAACATATAACCCAAAATCATATAGGTGGTCACATCCTATTTTAATAGGTATTTCATACTAGTCACCTGCATCTAAGTTAGATAGTATTATCGATGTAATTATCTTATGTTAATGAAGTGTCTATGACTACAAAGGTACAATTTATAGAATAAAGGGATTGTTAAGAATCTAGATCTGGTCCACTTTCAGCCTATTGTAGATCTAAATGTATATTAGCATCAAAACAAATATGAAATCACTTAAGGTATCAATTTTTTGGGATGACATGACTTGGTATTATCCTAGTGATCTATAGGTTTGAAGGTTCTTAGTTTAAAATAAATCATTTAAGTGATACAAAGTAAAAAAAACTTTCCACATGGCTCTAAGAGATTTTTTTAAAAAAATGACTAAGTTTTGAATGGATTTCATGAATGGTTAGAGATTATCGAGTGCTATGAAAGAGTGATGTGTGGTAAAGGAGAAACATTGACCACCTGTGGGAAAATAAAATAAAATAAAAACCATTTAGCAAATTTGAATTAAAATGTAAATGACTAAGTATTTTGAAAACAAATGGCCAAGATAGAAACCATAAAAATACTAAGTATGAAATACAAATGAAGGGATGAAAACACAAAGACTTGGCATAAAAGAAAGCTTAATTTCATCAATTTAAAACCAATTTTGTCTATTATTAATAAATCAACTAAGTCCTAAGATGAAATAATACGAACATTTAGTCAACTAATCTAAAATTAAACCCCAAAATGGGTTGAAATACTAAGGAGAAGACTGTAAAAACTATGAAAAGTTAAATAAGTTTTCCATTGTCAAAGTTAGACATTTTACAAGATGAAAGTCAAAATTATTTAAAACATGGTTTAAAATAACCTAGATTCTCAAGACTTTGAAAATTCATAACTTATAATTGTAATGTCCTAAATGTGTTATTCAAACCAAGTACAATAATTAAATTTTTATTAACATACTTGGTTAATATTAATGAAGCATCTAGAGGGTAAAACTTCACATCTAGGAATTTTCAAACCAGAGACAAAACTGAAATATGAGGGTCCCCATTTGAGGAATTCAGGTTGGGGTGTGTTGGATCCAACATGGGTTTTGAAATTTTTTCCTTCAAGTGTAACTAGATGATAAAATTCAAGACCAATATTTTCAATGACTAAAAATGGTCCTAACCAATTTGGATTGAATTTTCATTTATGTTATTTATTATAATTTGTATTTTTTTTAAATTGAAAAGTCACTGATTTGAAATTATCTATCACAAAATGTATTACCATATGCTTTTGTAATACATGCTTGATAAACTTGTAAATGTTTAAGAGCTTGTATGCATTTATTATCAATAATTTATAATTAACATAGGTGAGTTTTAAGATATTCACTATATTTAATAATTTCCTTCAAGGATACATGTAAGTATTGTATTTAAATTTCAAGAGGAAGTATTTATTCTATACCATAAACAAGAGAGTAGGGTGTGACTTTGGTTGGTGTAAAAACACTTGTGTGATAGGTCCAAAAATCATAGATTATTTGATGGGTCCAATCATCCCCACAATTTGAAATTTTTTTACCTAAGATCTTAATAATTATTTTATTAGTTTCCTCAATGTGCCAATTTCCTTATGGGTAATAAGGAGTAGATATAGTATGTAAAATTTTAAACTTAGCAAAAATATTTTTACCATGTTATTATTAAAAGATGGGACATTATTCATGATTATTGTATAAGGTAACCCAAATCATGTAATGATATGTGTAAGAAGGAAGTTGAAAATATCTTCGTATTTAGTAAAATTTAATGGGTTAGCTTCAACCCATTTAATAAAATATTCAATGGTAGTAATGTTAAATTTGTGTCTGTTAGAGAATTCAATATTTTCTTTACCAATTAGATCAAATCCCCAAAGATAAAAATACCATGGAGATACAATAAGTTGTAATGCCTTGGATGGCACATGAGTAATATTTCTATGTTTTAGACATTGAGAGTATAATTTAACATGTTCATGGCACTCATTTTCCATTATGGGCTAATAATATCCTTTGCGGAGGATTTTATAAGACATGGTTTTTCCACTACAATGACCACCACATTCACTATCATGTACCTTCAATATGGTTGTTTTAGCATCAAAATATGATTTAGACATCATAGGAGTTGTCCATCAAAAGATATTTTGAAAAGAGATCCACCAATGATTATATAATGCATTGTTTGATGTTTGAAATATTTTTTATCTTCTCATGAAGGTAAATTTATAGAGATGATTATATATGTTGATATACCACTTCGGATTATCCTCTTTTTGAGAAACTACAATCAATTCTAATGCATTTATGATATGTGTGTCTACCAAAGGATTAAATAGTTTTTGGATGGTAAACATTACATGATCATCATTAATATAAATTGGAACTAAATAAGCAGTACTAGTCATTACATGAACATGATGATTATCTTTCTGAGGATATTTTTAATATAAAAAGGAGATACAAATGTTATTAGTCATTGGACCATATATTTTTAAGGAATAAGCTTATTTTATTTTTCTTGATACGTATTTGTGACTTTATTGATATGATATGTGAGTATATATATACTTTTAAAGGTTGGATGTTCAAAAAAATTATTGTTAATAAACCAAGGATGAGAACTTCATACTCAACAATAGTGTTGGTGCATACAAATACTAAGTAAAAAGTGAAGGGTATATGAAAACCTTGATGAGTAATAAATATAATCCTTTATTTATACCATTAGGGGAATTTAGAACCATCAAAATGAATGATCCAAGTATAATTATCAATGTTATATGAGGTGAATTCATCTCTAAATTCAACATTAATTGGCACTAAATTTTGTAATGGAACAACAACTAATTTATCAACAATAACTTGTCCTTTAAGATATTTTTATGAAATAAAAGTTCAATTGAACTCATAATAAGCATTACCTATTTATATATTCATCCCAATAGATGGTGGTTTTCCATGATATATCAAAGTGGATTCACTTTAGTAATAACATGAGTCTCATTGTGAAGTAAATTATGTCACAATTTTTTGGTAGCAAAATCAAGTGTTAAACATAAATTTTCAATGGCATTATAATGTTTTTTGTAATCAAGTAGTGTGTGATTGATATAATATATGTCATGCTCATGGTAAGTTCTATAATGTTTTGAAATAAAATCACCCATAACATGATCAATAGCACAAATATATAATAAAATGGGTTTATCTAGAAAAAATGCATAAGGACTAGTGGATTTAGAAGATATTCCTTAAGTGCATCAAATTTTTTTTGGAAAATTCATCCCACTCAAATTTGGTATCCTTATTAAGTAAATGTGTAAAATATATAATTTTATTTTCCAATTAAGCCAAAAAATATCATATAGCTTGAGTGTGTCCTTGTAAACATAAAAGTTTGTTGAGATTAATTTATGGTGGCATATCAATTAAAGATTTTAATTTCTTAGGATCAACTTTTATACCCATACAGTAAATAATAAAACCCAAAAATTTACTTGATGTAACTCCAAAAATGTTTTTTTGGGATTCAAATTTATATTATAATTTCTCATTTTTTAAAAGATTTGCCTCAAATTAATAGTATGATATTTTGATGTTTAGTTTTTTATAAAAATTCATCCACATAATCTTCAACTATTTTATGAATGTAATCATGAAAAATATGAGTCATGGCACATTGATAAGTTTCTCCTACTTCTTTCAATCCCAAAGGCATGATAGTGTAACAAAATGTTCCCCATGCTGTGATGAAGGTTGTATTTTCTTTATCAACGAGATTTATCTATATATTTTTTATATCTATAAAAAAATATCCATAAATGATAACATCTCATATCCTGCTATGGAGTCCATAATAATATCAATGTTTGGAAGTGGAAAGTTATCTTTGGGACAAGCTTTATTGAGGCCTTAATAATCAATACAACATGTAATATACCCATTATAAATTGCTACTAGGAAAATATTAGAAACCTATTCAGGATAATCAACAACATGAATAAATCCAACACATAAAACTATTTCAACTTTACTTTTGACTAACAAAATAGCTTTTTGATGTATTTTTATGATAATTTGCTTGACTAGTTTAGCCTCAGGATATAAGATAATGTTATGCATAGTTATTTTAGGATCAATACTAGACATATATTTATATGCACATGCAAACAATTTAAAGTAATCATGCAAAGTTTTTTGAACATTTTAACATGGCAACCAATAATACTAATTGTAGATCATTTTCAGTGCCAAAGTGAAATTAAATTATTTATTCATTAAGTAATGTTGACCTATCTTCCATAAATTGAGTGCTAAGAATAGTATTAGGACCATCTAATTATGTTTGTGGTATTGACTCATCACTTTCCCCAAAATAAGCATGTGCATTAGTTTCACAAGGAAATTATTTCTTAGAATGAAAATAAAGGAGATATTGATATGCACCAAGGTATTCCAAAAGAGATTCATCATTTGAAAATTTATCCAATGTTAAAATTTTAGGTAAAATGCTATAGTCAATCAACTCAGGGTGCACTACTTATAATTTTAATACATGGTTATTTTGAGTATGAAACAAAAAGCATTCTTTAGTGGTAGATATAAATGTGGGTGATTTCCTAGTATGATGACGTTTATGAGAAGTACACATATTATTATAGCCAAATAATTCTTTTCCTTCCTTAATATAGGTAAAATATGATTGATTATACCTTAGCATGCTTACCTAATCCTTATCCTATATTATATTTATAGTTTTTAAAATATTTTAATACAAAACCATATTGATTATAATTAGAGGAATAACCCTTTGATTATGGTCTGGGTAAAAGAGCCTCAATGCATGGAGTAAATGATTGTATGTCAAAATAAGAAGGTTACATATATAGAATATAAAGATTAGTAAGATGCATGAGGTCACAATACATGAAAGGATATTGATCTATATGGAATGTATATATGTACCTTTGACAACTAAAATTAAGACATGCTTGCAAAATATAAGGAATAACATTCATATCATGAATCCAAGGTCATCTTAATATAAAATTATAATTAAGGTCATTAGGCATAACTTGATAAACCATAACAAGGGTACATGAGCCTAAGATGATATTCATTATAATTTGCCCAAGTAATCGATATGGGATATTTTAAAACCCATGAATATTCATATTGAATGGGTGAGGTAATTTGTCATTATGCCTAATAAATTTAAGAATGATATATTACAAATGTTCAATCTAGATCCATTATCTATAATCCCATGCTTGACCACTTTATTTTGTATAAAAAATTTAATATATAAGGGTAAATAGTGGTTGATAATATGACAAGGGGGAAGGTATTCATTTTCAAAAGGAATGATTTCCTTAGTCTACCAAATAGTATTAATGATATAAGCTATGTATGGAGGTTAAACACTATTTGTAAAAGTAGTAATGGGTAAAGCTTCATATAAAATATCCTTGTACATTTCTTTCTTGTGCAAAAACTCAAAGAGGGAAATCTTTTCATTAGTATTTTTTAGTTGATCTAAAATATCAAAGCCCTTTGGTTGATTTAATTGCTCAAGTGAGGGAGGAGTTATGTATGGATTTATACCTCATATAGGATGAACAACATGAAAATTAGATTCAAAATTATAACAAAATGACCTAGCTTATGAGGTAAAATATTCTAAAGTAACCTTGGAAACTTAATTGTATGTAAATAAATAATGTACATATTTAATTGCATCATAAAATGAAAAAGAGCCTATTACAATAAATTAAATAAGGCTATGTGCAATATAAAAGAAAAAATATATAAATTAACCTATTATCAGTAAATTAAAGGTAAAAATATGTATTTTAGTGATATAAAATATGAATCAATAGAATTATGACTGTGTATTCAAAATTAATCTACTATGTAAGAAGACAATCCAGTAAAAAGGCAAGGATAAAAGGTGATCTAGGAAAAGGTTTGAATGATTTTTAGGATCTTAGATATACTTTCTTGTTCATTGATTAGTATTAATCTAATATTTAAGAGCACTAAATACATAGGTAGAACCATTCATGTAATCCACTAACCCTAGTTTTGAGGGTAAGTTGAGGGTAAATTCCCTAGGTGATATACTCCTCTCAGGTGCAATACAAATCAAACATATAAAAGAAGCTTCCTATTGGTGTAAACAATGGATCCTAGGCATTTATGATATATTGTAAGGTAAATTAAAACTAAATTCTATGTTTAGATTTTTATTATGGATATGAGTATTGGAGTAAAAAATTTCACACCATAATGTCTATAAATAGGTCACCATATAGCCTTTCACGATAGTAGATAAGTAGTTTTAAAACTTTCAAAATATAGTTTATAAAAAAAAAGTAAATTAAAAATAAAAAGTGAAATATTTTTATATATGAGAAATAAAAATTAAGCCCTAGGTTGAAATAAAGAACCCCTATGTCAGTATTTATTTGAGGTGGAAAGACAAACTTTTCAATGTCAGATACTCAAAGATCAAAAAATTGAATCATTGTGTTATAGATAATATCCAATATTAAAGATTTTTTTCCTAGGGGTTTAGTTTAATTTTTTAAATTATTTAAAACTATTATAGTGATATACAATATGAATCAATATAATTATGACTATGTATATAAAATTAATCTGCTATGTAAGAAGACAATCCTAGTAAAAAATCAAGGATAAAGGGTGATCTAGGAAAGGGTTTACATGATTTTTAAGATCTCAGATATACTTTCTTGTTCATTTATTAGTGTTCATTCAATATTTAAGAGCAATAAATACATAGTTAGAAACATTCATGTAATCCACTAACCCTAGTTTCAAGGGTAAGTTGAGAGTAACTTCCCTAAGTGATATGCTCCTCTCAGGTGCAACATAAATTAGATAGATAAAAGAGGCTTCCTATTGGTATAAATAATGGATCATAAACATTTACGATATACTATGAGGTAAGTGAAGTCTAAAGTCTATGTTTAGATCTATATTATGGATATGAGTATTGGAGTAAAACTCCTTACACCACAATGTTTATAAATAGGTCACCATGTAGCCTTTCATGATAGTAGATAAATAGTTTTAAAAATATCAAAACATATTTAAAAAAAAAATAAAAGCAAATTAAAAATAAATTGAAATAAAAAAATGAAATATTTTTTATAGGAGAGAGAAAAATTAAACCTTAGGTTGAAATAAAGAACCCCTATGTTAGTATTTATCTGAGGTGTAAAGAAAAAAAAAATTAGTGTCAGAGACTCCAAGATCAAAAAATTTGAATCATTGTGTTACAGATAATATCCAATCTTGAGGATTTTTGTCCTAGGTTTTTGGTTTAATTTTTAAATTCTTTAACACTATTCTAGTGATATACAATATGAATCAATAGAATTATGACTATGTATACAAAATTAATCTACTATGTAAGAAGACAATCTAATAAAAAATCAAGGATAAAGGGTGATCTAAAAAAGGGTTTGATTGATTTTTTGAATCTTAGATATACTTTGTTGTTTATTTATTAGTGTTCATCAAATATTTAACAACACTAAATACATAGGTATAACCATTCATGTAATCCACTAACCCTAGTTTATAGGGTAAGTTGAGAGTAACTTTCTTAGGTGATATGTTCCTCTCAAGTGCAACACAAATTAGACAGATAAAAGAGGCTTCTTATTGGTGTAAAAAATAGATCCTAGTCATTTATGATATACTATGAGGTAAGTGGAAACTAAAGTCTATATTTAGCTCTATATTATGGTTATGAGTATCGGAGCAAAACTCCTCACACCACAATGTTTATAAATAGGTCACCATGTAGCCTTTCATGATAATAGATAAGTAGTTTTAAAACTACCGAAACATAGTTTATAAAAAAAATAAGAAAAAATTAAAAATAAATAGTGAAATATTTTTTATAGGAGAGAGAAAAACTAAACCCAAGGTTGAAATAAATAACCCATGTGTCATTATTTATCTATGGTGTAAAGAGAAATGTTTTCAGTGTTAGATACTCCAAGATCAAAAAATTTAAATCATTGTGTTATAGATAATATCCAATCTTGAGGATTATATTATTTTAGTGTTAAAGAATTTAAAAAATTAAATTGAAACCCTAGGACAAAAATCAATAATCAAAAATAAGTATTCAAATTGAAATACGGGTTCACCAAAATGTTTACACTAGAATTAATTTGAATAAAAAATTAATTTTAATTAAAAAGGTGAACTATTTAAATATAACATAAGAAGTTAAATAATACAAAATATACTAAATATAAAAATATGCAAATTTTATAGAAGTTTTAAATTACTAAAAGTGGAAATTAGGGTTAGGGTTAGAGAGATGTCTTTGAAAACTAATTTAGTTAAAACTATGTTATTCACTCACTAATTGTGACTATCTATAACTATCTATAATAACCTAAAAAAAAATTAATTTACAATAATGACTCACTATATTTTGGTAAAAGGACACATAAGGCAGACAAGGTCACAATCTTTATTATCTACTACTATATATTTATCTAGATATACTTTGCATTGGATATGAAAATTTGGGATTCTTCACCCCTATATGTATATTATATAATTACTTGTAGACCCTGGTTGGATGTATAGATGACTTGAAAAAATAAAAACCCTAGCCTTCACCATTACATAAAATTAAAATCAAATGAAAAAAGGGAAAAAATGAGGATGTGGGATATGGCCAAGCTATCCTTTGTAAAACCTTTATTGAATAAATGTTGCCCACATAGTCCAAATGAACCTTAGATGATGTATTTCTCCCTTTTGAGAAGATCATGTGAATATAAATAGTAATATTTGATTAGAATGCTTGAAAAAATTATGCCCTTAACCTATAATAAATTAATTTTAGGCTTGGTTAGGGACTATCATATTATAATAATAGTCTTTACTCAAAAGGTAGATTTTTTTGTTAGTGAGGACTAGTAATAGAGCCAAAGGGTTTCAAGTGTGAGTCGTGATGTAATTCTATAGGTGAATATTTTGAATGTTTATGATAACTAACCTATTAGTTTATGTGGGAGATTTGTTATGAAACATGTCATTTTGAAAAGATGATTGTTAGAGTACCGTATATAGAGATGCACTCTAAGATAAAAAACATAATGTGTCCTTGTATGATAATTTGATCTTATCCAAAATGGAAAAAGGCTTCTGAAACCAAAGTGACAATGAATTATATGCTAAATATGGATGAATATGTATATAATAGGTAAGTCTTAGAGATATGAACAATAATTTCAATACTTTTAAGGTTTATTTAGAGATTGTGGGTTATCAAAATGGTGGATTTACCTGAAAAGTAAAGGTGTTGAGGAAAATAATTTTAAAGCATTTATTGATTAAAATTCAATGTTTAAACATACCTACCTATCATTTTACCATCTTCCCTTACATATTTTTATGATTTTGGAAACCTAATCATTTTATGATTATTTCCATAATTCCCTATTTTCACTCTCCTTTTGAGCTCACCAAGGTCGATTTCGAGATTGCACTATTTTCTAAGGAGAAATTGTAGGTGTCTTTAGACACATGGCCTTTAGGTTTTAGATTTAGTATCTTAGTTTAATCTCTCTTGTGGATGTAATATTTAGCACCCATGTTTTATTTTTCAAATCTATAGGAAGGGATAAAATAAAAAATTTAAGAGTTAAAAGCCATATCATAAGAAATACAATGTTAAAAATATAAGTAAATATTAAAAGTTAGATCACACCAAAATATGTGAGATTTTTTTGGAACATATCTTATTTTAGTTGAATCTCAAACTCCACAATTGACCTCATGATAGAGCCAAGGTCCATTGAGGTTTATTAGGATAGTATACTAGGGTAGTAGGTCTCATTTCATCATCATATACTTTTGAATTCTAGTGCCACATAATTTCTCACACAAGTACCTATACATAAATAAACACACTAACATTTGTGAACTAAATTTATTGATTTTTATCTGAGACAACTAATGAAAGGATAATGGGATGAGTGGTCTAGTGATTTAGTTGAGGGGTTTAAATGAGAAGGGATGGTTGGTTAGATTGAGCTATATGAGCAAGGTTTTGAGAAAGAGGTGGCAAAGGATGACCATGATGATTAAAAAAGAGTTAACTTGAATTTTATTTATTATTATGGTAGTTAATGTATAATTTATGGAGTTACAATAATCATCAACATGGATAAGTAAAAGGTAACATAGTTTTTAATCTATACTAGACTCGAGAAATTAGGCAAATTTGGGTTGAAGGATCATTGGTATTTTTTAGCTCTATTGTATTGGTTATGTATATTTAATGTCATCTTAAAATTTAATGAGATATGATGAGGATAAAAGAGGAAAAATGATCAATTTTTTAGGTTGTTGGTTGGCAGTGTAGAATGCGAATGGGTCTCACTATTTGATCTTATATTGGGTGGTTTTTATCATCAAGAGAATTAATATGGTTAATAATGATATGGGGAGAGGATTATAATGGAAAAAATATATTATAATTTATAGGTTATTGTTTCATGGTATGGTTTTTTTATACAAGATCAAACACTCTAGGAAATGTTCCTATTCTTTAGAGATCAGCTTATTCTGGGAGTGTCATCCAAGAGTGAGTTAATCTTGTTTGTAATTTGAAGCTTGTTTTATTTTTTTGATTTATTTTTTATTTTTACTTAATTTTTTGTTGTATCAAAGTTTATACTTGTTCTTGTTTTTACAAGGTTTATTTGGGTTGGCTTGTTTTGTGTTTTTAACAAAGCTTTGTAAATTGAAATAAAAATACACTATTGCTGAAATCAAATTACTTAGAAACAAATGAAATGAAATATATTTATATTTTTGGTTATTTTATTGATATTTTAAGATTTAAATGATAATTAAAACTTAAATTTCAATTAACAATTCAATTGTTGATTTTTAACTTTTTTTATTAATTTTTGAGATGCAAAATTTCACCTATATGCCCTAATGAACACTTATGTTTATATATATTATAAGGAATGGAATGAAAATATAATATTTAATTTAAATATTTAATAATAAAATGGAAAATTATATTTAAGCTTCATATTTTGTATATTCAATGTAAATTCTGAATCTTCAAGATCTACTTCTTATATACAAGCTCATATGCCAAATTTTTTAGGGTTTTGATTATTATTGATTTTTATGGAAATAAAATAAGTTTTTGTATGAAACTAAATGTATTTTATATATGTATTTAATTTAATTTATTTATAACACAAATAATTAAAACAATTATAAATGCAAAAAATTTCTTTTTTGGTTTTCTAGTTTTTATGTATGAAAATTTGTTGGTGTTGTTTGTATGTGAAAATGTTTGCTTATGAAAAATTAAATTTAAATGTTGTGGGTTGGTTGTATATAATTTTAATATTAACCTATATATGTTATATATAATTTTAAAGCTAATTTTATTTTAAGTATGTAATGTGTGAATGCAACTAAGAAGAAGAAACCACTTTTTAATGCAAGAAAAGAGAGAGAAAGAGACAGTGAGAGTAAGATAGTTTATTTTTAAAGTTTTTTTGAGTAAACATTTTTGAAATTTAATATAATATAAAAAATATAATATAATTATAAAATAAATTAAAAAAATAAATAATAAAACTATTTCTCAAACCTAATCAATGTTGAGATCAAGTGAAGAAGGAGTTGATGTAAATGATGAATTCTCAAATAGATAGCTCCTTATATGTTGCTCAAATAGTGACCATGAAACTCTAAAACAAGAGGAATAAAAGGAAAAAATAAATAAAATCAACAAATTATAGGAATAAATATCTTAAGGGTGGTTGGTTTCTCAAGTAAATGATAGGGAATTGGCTAGAAATTCATTAGTATCTCTCTCCAACTTGTGTGAATAACCAAAGGACCACTATGAAGCTTGGAATAAGATTTTCAAAACAAAATAAGGATGATTGTATCTTGTTAAAACTTTTAAATTCAAATACTTAATGAAATTTTAGGATCCAACATTCCTCAAATCTCTAATGTGATTTTTAGAACCAAAATTCTAAGAAAAATAAAATTATTGTAAGGAATAAGAAGTTGTGAGGAGTTAACTAGAGCTTGAATGAGAGATTCTTTGAGCTTACTTGGAAGTGATTTATATAGGTATAATCAATAATAAAGGTTTATTAGGTGATAAGGAAGGAAAACTTGAGAAAATAATATAAAATGTAATCAAAATCATAAAAAATACATTAAAAATTAAGTCTCAATAATCAATTTTAAAAACATTTTAATGGTGGCTTAACCACCGATATGTGAAAATGGTACTTATGAAAAAATACATACTTTATATAGTTTTATAGGGTGGATAGTATAAACACCAATATGGTTGTGTTAATGTCCTTAATGGTTTCTTATTTGTAATAATGGTTTAGCAACCACCAAGATAGTTTCTCCATGGTATGATGCATTTTGAAAATGAAGACCAAACTCATAAAAATGAAAACTAGGAAAATTGACAAGGAAAAATAAAAGATGCAAAGATAAAATAGAAAGAGGACCAAGTTTTCATTTGTTTTTAGTGGATATAATTTCATCATCATTAGGGTTTTGTAAAAAAAATCACCATCAAAGCTTTGGTGCCTACATATTTCCTCCTTAGAGAGACACCTTGTCATGAGTCGGTAAGGGTGTTTTCTAGAGTAGTGGCACAAAAAAAGAAAATGAGGGTTAGGAAACTTACCTAAATTACTTGTGAAACATTATTAATTCATCAAATAAACCCTTGTGACCTTTTTTAAATAATTGATATTCAAGTGTTGTTTTACAAAAAATTGAAAATAATAATAACTAATCTAAACATAGAGAAGTGCTACTTACCATGTATATATGGGAGAGAATGATACTTGAATCATCTCATTGGGGGACTGAGCTAGGTTTTGAGTGAGGTGATGTCAAATTTCAAGACTAAAATAGAAAAAATATATACTTTGTAACAAAATTATGAAAAATGAAATGTTAAAATCTTTATTGTTTGATCTATCAAGTGTTAGCTCAAGGATCAAAAAATATGAATATATCATAACATGTGGTAAAATCATAATTTTTAAAGAAAATTAAAAAAAATGGAAAGTTATTGAAATACAATGGCTAGTAAAATGAATTACATATTGAAAAAACTACCAGATTTAGAAGTCATTTGTGTATTTATAATTCTAAGAATTTGAGAGATGATATCCTTGTGATGGAATGATGTGAGAGAGTATCCAAATAAAAGAGGAAAATAAGAGGATGGAAATGGCACTAGTGGAAATAGGCATCTTTAATTCCCAAAATTTTATTTGAAAAAAACTCAAACTAAACCCTTAAAAACTCTACCATTTTTTTTGTAACTCTATCTTCACTCAAGTGAACACAGTTTCTAGCTATTAGTCCATATACACAAATTAATTCTATGATTACATGAATATTAAACACATGAAAAATAGTAAGGAAACCTTAAAGGAATGCACTCACACTCAAATTATGATGTCTACTACATATCTATTCACCTTCAACCTTAAAATGTGAGATTCATCAGTGTTCGACAAGTTCATTATAACAAGATGTATCAACTACAATAGAATAAACTTACAACACTAAAATTGAATTAAATACTCAAGGTTAGTCAATTATATTCATATCATTTATACCAACACTAAATTTCATCCCTAATGGTAATAAATGTAATTTGACAATGATTCAATGACAAGGAGACACTACAACTACAATCTCATGCATAAAAAAACCAAGAGATCTACCAAGCTCAAATTTTTATAAAAATATCATATAACCACCTTAACACCCATAAATATTATAATCCAAATTATCCATTTTTGTTTAATTAAAAAAACTCAATCGCAAAACAAATAAACTTGGATAGCTCACCTGTTTGTCCAGTTTCAATGTTGTTAAATCTCCTATGAAATGATGATAGTAAAAATACTTCCATGAGGGGAAAAGTATTTATATAAGTTATTGTATAATATATTAGCTATAGGATACCACTGGAAACCTACAAAAACAACCAATAATAATTTCAATGTTAAAATAACTCCACATTCTAAATGGGTTTTAATGTTGAAAGATGTTCTGCTAAGAAAATTTTAAATAAATTGGGTTAGAAAATAGTATTAATAAAATTAGTAAATAAATCTGAAGGTACTAAAACAAAGATCCTATATAAATTTTAAATTAAAATATACTAATAAAAACAATGGTTTTTTTTTAGGACTCTTCTGGCTATTTTTAGCAACTTAGTTTTGAATTGACTTCAGAGGCTGAAAAAGGAAAATAGTTGTAGAAAATTGCTAACTGTCTTCGAAATCAGACCCCAAAAAAATTATTGGAATGGGGTATAAGAACAAAGGTTATATATTATAATTTACTTAATATAAATCTATAGCTTGAAATTTTTTATTTCATGAAAACTCAAGTTTTGTGAATAATTTAGATCCTTTTCCAGATCTATTTGGTTGATTATAACAAGATTTCAAAGGATACCTATAGACCCACCATGTTCAACCTACCCAAAATGGTTTTATACAACACTAGCAATAAAAGAGAGTCACACTATTCATGTTAAGACACCTATAATAGTCTGAGTAGAATTTGTTAATTTTATTCAATTATTTCAATTGTATAGGTCAAACTCAAAATTAATTTTTTAACAATTTTACACATTAAGGTTTACCCATTATTTCATAATACAAAAGTGAATTAAACTTAGTTATATTTCAAGTCTATGATTATCAATGTTCACTTGACATACAATTTTATTAACGTTATTTACTATTCAATTATATGTTCTTAGCACTAGAGTTACCATCCAACCATGGGTCTTAGATACTACAACATTTATCTATTGAATGGTTACTAATTACAACGTAAATAATATTTAGTTGGCCGACTCAATAAGGTTCTTGATCCATAGATAAATTAGTTTAAAAACACTACTAAAAATAACTTGATTGATCAATCACTAGCTTACATCTTGTAACAATGAATTAAGTGTTATAAACAAATTGTCATCCACTTAGATTAATAAATATCATTAAACATTGATATTATGGAATATTAAAATAACCATTATGGTGATCAAGAACATAATCTATAATATACATCTTTTCAAAACCAAGATAACTCAAGACTAAAGATAATCCTCAAAAAAAAACTTTACAAATGTTCAAATTGTAACAACTTTATAATCATCATCGGTTCAAAAATACAAATTGAACAACATTTGATATGCTATATTTTGGAGAATGACCCTTAATTTGGGTCCTTATAATAGGTTTCTAGGCTTATCCTAAGTCTTTGTTATGTGTACATTTATTATATTTTTAAATGTATTTTATTACTACCATTATGAAATTGTATTCACCTTACTAATCCACTTGTTAGATTTAGATTTACTTACATGTAACTCTCCATTCTCCATTTGACACACACTCCCTACACTCTCCAAGGGAATAGGCCAAAAGTGGCACACACGTAGGGGGCTTGTAAGGTCATAATGGGATTCTATGTAACTCCTATTTTTCTCCTTTAGCTCTATAAAAGAACATTTCTTCTCCTCTTTTTCTCACTACAAAATCATAGCTCTCTTTCTTCTTATCTTATGCTCTTGATTAAATCTTGTACTTATGGATATTTTGGCAGAAATCCTTCTAATAAGATCACATAGATTTTTCTCCAATACATTTGATTTCCTACTTTAAAATCTTGTCTTAACTTATGGTTTGTACCTTGAGAGGTATTATTGTTTCATGTTTTTCTCAATTTCTATTTTTTCAATGTTATGTATAATCATTCTTGGCATAAATCTTTCATGGTATCAGAGCTCTATGTTTTCTAACATTGATTCTTGAGAAATTTATAGATTTGAAGGTGGAAAAGAAGATTTTTGTTCTTCTAATATTCTATTTTTTCTCACTATTTGCTTTTTTTTTGCTCTCTCCATTTTTAAATGTATTAAGAGTAGCATTTGTTTGTCTTATAACCTCTTTTTTTAGGTTTCTAAGGGATTTTTTTCTCATGATTATTTTGATTTATTTTTCACTACATTTAGAATTCTAATTAAGTTTTTTTTTACTTTTTTGAGCTATTTTTTTCTCTAAAACCTATCTAAAAAAGAAGTTATAATTTTTTATTGAAAATATTGTTTGCTAAATATTCTCTGGGTTTTGTTAATTGATCATCTAAAATTATGCTATACAAATTTAAATAAAACCCAATTTATATTTTTTTAAATATCATCAAAAACATACCTATAGATTTTTTAAAAACATGGTTTGAATTACAAAAAGTTTAGAGAATATTTAAAGAATTTTGATCTTGGTATGTTTGATGGTTAAAAGTTTTTTTTAAATTCTCAAAAACATTTCCTTGCTAAAATCAGTCCACATGAAAATTATTAATCCTTTTGACCTTTTATTTTTTTTAAAAATCCAAGTGAAATGCCACATGGTATGCCTTTTTTAAATATTTTTTCTCTTATGAAACTTAACATGCTTTTCTGTTTTGTCAAAAATTTGGAATAATTTTTTTCATTAAGTTTTTTATCAAATAAAAATAAACACTTGAAATTTGCAAAGTTATATGACTTTATTTACAAAAGTGGTGATTTTTTTTAATCAAAACTCAATGTGAATGAATTTTTCTTAACAAATGTACATAATTAATTGATTTAAATTTTAATCAATTAATTAATTTTTACTCATCAAACTTATATTTTTTTGGTGTGAACTTATATTTACAAGTTAATTAATTTATAGCTCTACATTTACAATTTTAAAAAAAAAAAATCATTATTGATTTATTTTTAATCATTTTATAAAGTTAGATTTTGTGCAAACACTTGTAATGGATTTTAAACTTGCATTTATTTAGCATTTAAAAATTATTTTCATCAAATACATTTTAAAAATAAAAAAAAGTGGTGCTCTTAAATATGCAATCAAATGTTAAAATGACATTATTATTAATTTTCAAAACTCTTTTATTACTCATATAGAGTCAATGCAAAACTCTCTTGATACTTTAAATGATAAATTTGCATCTTTTACTAATGACAATAGATCTAATGATGATGGATATACTTGTGATCCTAAACACAGACAAAATAATGATAACACTCCTTCAACCAACCCCAACTTAAAAATAATACACTCCATGGGATGTTGGTTGAGGTCTTGGTAAGTGTGAATCTGGTATACTTGAGCTTATTTTGCTTGATTCTAATATAAAATGTAAGGGTCTTGGTTTTAATGATTCATTTGCTTTTAATGGAAAATCAAAATCTTATTTTCCTCCTCATCAAAGGACTTATAATGTAACTTATTTTTATTATACTTCTTCTAATATTCATTCTTTGCTTAACACTACTAAAACTTATATGTTGTGGAGAAAATTGGCATCGTATATATAAATGTTGAAAATTACATCCATGTAAATCTTGTAGTAAATCCATACATGACACTTTGTATTATTGAAAAATAATTAAATCTCTTATATTTAAAATTAAAACTATTTGGATTCGTAAAGAAAATGAATCTTCTAGAGATTTTGATATGTCTTCTTGTGATAATTCTTTTAATACTTCACGTAGAATATCTTTTACTAGTGACAAATTTTTTTTGTCTCCATTTTGATACTTAAAAATATTTTTATGCATTCCTTATTTTTATTTCAAAATAAATATGTTTTGATTATTTTGACTAAATTATTTTCATGTAAGATATAAACTTTATGGTGGAAGTTGCCTTTGCTCAAATTTGCCTAGTTGTACATCTATTTTTATTGCATCGTGTATGTAGATCATATTTTTGGCATATTAGTTACTTAACTTAAAATATTAGTGTTAGCATGTTTGTCTTTTAAGTTTTTGGATCATTACTCCTTTTAGTTGGTCTTTGTTCCATGGCAGATTGACCACCTTGTTTGAAGAGGATTTTTGGAGATTCCTAGTGATCACACCTTCTTCCTTGCAACTTTTGGTGGCACCTTATCCTCTTTCTTCTATCTAAATTTTTGGAATTCATTTTAAAGGAAGTTTATATTAATGGGGAGCATTGTGTAATTTCAACTCCTTTCTTTTTTAAAAAAAATGTGTTCTCCACTTTTCTAACCTCAAATTTAAGTTTAAGAGGGAGTGTTGAAGAAATAAATTTAATTTGAGTCCTTCCTATAGGTTTCTAGGATTATCCTAAGTCTATTTTATATGTATATTTATTATATTTTAAAATACATTTTATTCCTACCTTTATGAGGTGTCACTCACCTCCCTAATCCACTTGTTGTATTTAGAGTTACTTACATGTAACTCTCTCTTTCCCACTTGGATCACACTCCATCCACTCTTCAAGGGAATAGACCACAAGTAGAACACACATAGGGGGATTTTAAGGTCATAATGAGATTCTATGTAACTCTCATTTTCCTCTTTTAGATCTATAAAAAAGCCCTTTCTCTCCTCTTTTCCTCACTACAAACTCATAGATCTTTCTTTTATTCTCTTATGATCTTAATTCAATCTTGTATTTGTGTATATTTAGGTAACAAGTCTTCTAATAAGATCATGTAGGTTTTTATTTGATACGTTCAGTTTTTCACTTTAAAATTTTATCTCAAATTATGGTTTACACCTTGAGAGGTATTATTATTTCATGTTTTTCTTAATTTCTATTTTTTCAATTTTATTTATAATAATTATTCTTGGCATAAATTATTTCACTAAAAAAGTTAACATAATGAGCATAACATCTCCAAATAATATATGTCACTATTAAATCATTCTCTTGGACTGAGACATAGGCAATGATGGGTCAGATTATGCTAAGCAAGTAAAAAAACACTCACAAATATTTTTCCTTCATTTTTCAAAATCATAAATAAGATAACAGCAAAATCAACATTCCTCTTAATCATATATATATATATATATATATATATATATATATATATATATATATATATATAATCATCATCATCATCATCATCATCATCATCATCATAAGAGGGTAATAGATAAAATCTACTCCACAATAAAATGTGTTAAGAATATAAAACACAAAGCAACATTAGTGAATTAAAAATAAAAATAAAATGTAGAAAACACAACATAATAGAGACATAGATTTAATGCGGTTCACCCTATATGGGCTACACCCACACAAAACTAACCAATCCCTCTTATTATTCAATCCAATAAATGAAGATAAAAACTTGAAATACATGCACTATAATATCCTCTTCACTCACACATAGTATGTCGTCATGATTACAATGCCCTCATATCAAAAGAGGCTTACATATTAGGGAAAAAATGCACAAATATAATTTCTACCATTAGATCTATAATCTAATAGTGAATGGTTCAAATTTACTATAAAATTATAATATTTTACAATGTATTTTTAACACCCCCTATCGAGAATTGGACATTAAAATAAGATCAGGATCCACCATCCAAGAAAATGAAACTAACTTAATAATAATAATAATAATAATAATAATAATA